>CM071863.1:36267436-36282080 GCA_036759665.1 Gynandropsis gynandra | reverse complement strand
TTAGTTGCTTCATCCATACGATTCCCGGTATCCCGACACCCGTAGTGTTTCCCGGACACCCGTTCATCCCCAACCTAGTATTGTTGTCACCACTTAGGTCAGTTTTAGATATTTAGGACCATATCCCCTTCTATCTTTACTCGTCTTAGTTTAGTTTCATTCTTAGTTTTTGGCTGCTTTAGTCCCCAGAGATCGACCCTGGTACTACACGATCTGTATACTTGCGGTGAAGTGGTCTAGGATAATTTATAACACGTGTTTCCACACGTCAACGACCATGCGCCTTGATGAGAATTTGTGACCCAATGCGACTATGTGACCTACTGCGATCATGTGTTTCAATACGACTTTGTGACCTAGTGCGACTTGATGAGACTTTGTGACGTAATGTGACTCTATGATCCACTACGACCATGTGTTTCGATATGACTATGTGACCCAGTGCGACTGTGCAATTCGATGAGACTTTGTGAGCATGTGTTTCAATACGACTCTGTGACCCAATGCAACCGTGCAACTCGAACAAACTCTATCACTCACTGTGATCATTTGACCACTCTATTTCATTCGGTGACTCGTTTTGATTACATCAATATAAGAATTTTTTTGAAAAAAAAAAAGAGAATTGAATCTATACATATTACTCACTTGAGTTATCCAATTCACAAAAGAAATACGAAAAACTCACTATATATACCATATTTTTCTGCAAAACGTACTTAATTCCAAGCTTCTTTGTTGACAACAAACAATTTCAACCCATTCGCAACGAATCTGATACCGATTTTAAGCTATTCGCGATGAATCTGATGCCAATTTGAAGCTACTAGCGGTGAATCTGATGTGTGAAAAAAGTAATTTTACGCTAGAGGAAAGAGGGAAATTGATGTGCTTTGGAGTAAAGAGAAAATTGTCGATTAAAGAACAAAGGTAATATGGGATTATCAATATTATAAGGGTAGAGTAGAGTTGAGATTTTGTTTTTGAAGGAAGGGCAGGATTGAAGTCATAAAAGCATAGTAAGTGTATTTTTTTTTTTGCCAATTATAAACCTTTAAATTTGAAAACAAGGTCAAATTCTATATTTTCAGCTCAATAACATGTGGCACATTGTTTCAAAGCCAGTCCAAAACGAACTTAGGGTTGACACATTTGGTATTAGCATTAAAATCCTTCAACATAAAATTATATTGATATATCTACACTGACACAAGGTAACACTAATTGCGTTAAAAAATTCAACATTAATGTTAACCAGTGTTCTAAAAGTCGACGCCTAGACGCTCGGCGGTGCTCGACCGCCCGACTAATGGAAAATCGATCCTATAAGGTGGTAAGAGTAAAATCGGAGACTAATCGCCGCCTAGACGATCGATTACGAGAAAATCGGTCGCCTATACGGATTTTTTTAAAATACCAAAACGACGTCCTTTTGGTCTCTCCCAAAACGACGTCGTTTTGGTCATTTTGTTTTTTTAAATAAACTAAGAAGATGTCATTTTGGTTGTTTATCTCTTTGTCATGCGATTCTTCCAATTTTGAACGTCGTTGGTCATCTTCGTTCGTCGTTCCTCTAGTTTTAAATGTCATTCATCATTGGTTCGTAGCCATCTTTGTTTCGTTTTTTTTTGTCTATTCGTCATCTTCGTCTTCGTTCGTTCGTACACCATCCTCATATATTCGTCTGTTTGTCCATCTCAACAATCATGCAAAACCCTAACTCAAGATCAGTTATTCAAAGTTAAGGTCATTTTAGTAATGACAATAAATTCCTCTAATACACTGCGGATATTAGATATTTGGATCTGTATTAATATTTTGTTATGTTTATTACATGATTAATGGATTTATATATTTTTATATTTTGTATATAATATTTTGTTTATTTATTTTATATTTTTATATTATATTTATAATTAAAATGTATTAAAAATTAAAAAAAAAACGAAAACCACCCTATCATCGACTAGTCGCCGATTAATTTGAGTAGTCGCTAGACGCTGACGGACCATTCGATTAGTGCCTAACGACTTTTCCAATACTAATGTTAATGCAAGTCAGCATTAGAAATTGTAAAGCAAAACATAAACGTTACATCTTCCAAGTGCCACTGTCACCACTGCACTTGTTGCTCAATTCAATTCCCTAGTACCAACAGATCTCGACCCTATCTGTACTCTGACATGACTGCTTCTAAAGGTGTCATCCCATCCACACTCGCCATGCTGCCTCTGAGGTACTCTTCCTTCTCGAAGACTTCCTCACAGCGGGTTTGTGTCCTCTGGCTCGCCCCACACTACCCTTATAGTCATCTACAGTGGCCATTGTTCGCCAAAAATCCACCCATCGAGCTTCATTGTGATGACTACTTTCCTCAACGTGCTCAGATCAAGAAACTCAAGGGTGTACTTGGAGGAAATAGCTCGCATGGATCCCATTGTTCTCTCTCTCACTCATTATGGAATTCTTTTCGATTTGCTTCCAAAACCCCAACTTCACTATTACATACGTGATATGATCACAATTGATAGAAAATGATGAGGGAATGTGAAGGGACATAGTTCCACATTGGAAAATGGAAAGTAATTAATACACTATATTAATGCTTTCTCATCTTAGACATTTGAATCATGACATGGGCTTGGTGAGTGGTTTTAGAATTGGCATGTAAAAAGGCTTGTGGGCATTTAACATATATTAAATGTCAAAGATAGGGACACAACCAAAATCCGAATTTACTTTTACACTTGAGTTTAATTTTTTGAATATTTTTTATTATGAACAGTCACAACCTTTGAGCTTGAACTGAAGAGATGCAACTATTGAACGAAGAGACACAACCTTTGAGTTTGTACCGAAGAGACACAACCATTCCACCAACAGTCACAACCTTATGAACAGTCATGACTGTTCAAGGTTAACCGAATTTTGGCTCCTAAATCCTTTATAAATAGAGACTTACCATTGAAGAAACGGATAATTCATTCTGCTCTCTTCTAATAAAAAACAAAAATACAAAGTAGATTCCGCAGACGGCTATTCTGTGATCGTTGAATCCTCTAGACGGAAACAAATTATGTCTTAGTACACTACTTGCAGGCCTCGATCGAACGTTCGGTATTTATATTTATTTGTTTCTGTTTTTAGTTCATTGTTTATCATATTATATTGTTACAGAGTAAAGGATTGTTCCAATAATCTAAGACAGAATTTTGTATCGTCTTATTCTTCAGTAACTATGGAACAATCTATTTCGGAAAACAACTATGTTGAGAAACCTGAGAAGTTTAATTGAATTAATTTAATTGATCGGATTTCGGTATTGAATTAAATGTCGGAGGTTATATGTGTAGAGACCTTTGGTTATATTGTTAATTTCATGATGGACAGAAATAAACGGTACATAGAGAACCGGATAATTAACTGGTTAACTCTCGGTTTATGGTCCCTCGTTCACGTGTATATAAAGATGAGATTTAAGTTTTTTTTGTTGTGTGGATTCATTTTTACCAACACTTTAAAAAAAATACCGAACTCTCATTCTTCTGCACACATTTCATCCGTGTGTTGAATCCGGTGATTATATGTAGAATCAGAAGATCAATTCCGCTTTATTACGTATTCTATAAATACAAGTATTTATCACGATCTTCTGTTCAATTTTGATGTAATTCGTAATAGAAAATTAGGATTTAGAATTCGTATAAAGTTAAAAACGAATTCTTTCATTAAAATCATTGAGAGTATGCAATGAATTGTAACAAGTTTAACAAAAAAGTTATGAAATATAAATCTAAATAAGTTAAAATTTAAGAATCTAGATAATTTTTATTGTAATATTCTGGCCGAGATATGGCCCATTAACGGAGAATTAAGAGAGAGATAAGTAATTAATATTTAATAATGCTTATAAAAGCCTTTACGTTCGTCGTCTTCTAGAGTCGGCCAAGTTTCTTCGTATAAATTTTACTTCACTATAAAGTTGGCAAACAACGAAAAGGAAATAACTTTAATCTAGAGTTCGGAGAAACTCTGCCTAGGGTTTCCAGCCTCCACATCCCACATAAGCAAATAGCCGAAATCACGAGCCCTGGTTTTGAATTGAGGCGACGATGTACTTCGGGTAAGCCCTCGTGATTGAACCCGCCTCAGAATCTCTCCGGAAACCCCTTCTTCTCTCAGTTTTGACCTCGGAATCTGATCTGGAAGGACCCTTTGAATGAGAACGGGCTTCGGGCTTGGACGCGATATGTTCTTGAAGCCTTGTTGAGCTTTATGCAATAACTTGACAAGATATAAGTATTCGAATTTAGGGTTTTGGCGGGTTTGGAAAATTAACAATGGATGACCTTGAGAAGGCGATACTTATTAGTTTCGATGAATCGGGTGTTTTTGATTCGTCGTTAAAGTCGCATGCGGTTACCTATTGTCAGCAAATTAAGGAGACTCCGTCTATCTGTACTATATGTATTGAGAAGCTCTGGTTCTCTAAGCTTGTTCAAGTTCAGTTCTGGTGCTTGCAGACGCTGCAAGACGTTGTAAGGGTCAAATACGGATCCTTGAGCTCGGATGAGAAGAGTTATGTGAGGAAATCGGTATTTTCGATGGCCTGTTTGGAGCTAGTTGATAATGAGAATGCTGTTAGAGTTGTGGAAGGACCGGCATTTATAAAAAACAAGCTTGGACAAGTTTTGGTTACGTTGATCTATTTCGAGTACCCTCTGATTTGGTCGTCTGTGTTTGTTGATTTTCTGCTTCATATGGGCAAAGGGGCAGTTGTGATCGACATGTTTTGTCGGGTTTTAAATGCTTTAGATGATGAGTTGATTAGCTTTGATTATCCTCGGTCAGATGAAGATATGTCTGTGGCCACTCGTGTTAAGGACGCAATGAGGCAGCAATGTATACCTCAGATTGCAAGGGCTTGGTATGACATTGTCTCATTGTACAGGAATTCAGATCCGGATCTCTCTGCTATTGTGTTAGATTGCATGAGAAGATTTATCTCTTGGATTGACATAGGATTGGTTGCTAATGATGCATTTATACCGTTACTGTTTGACTTAATTTTATCGGATGGATTTTCTGAGCAACTCCGTGGTGCAGCAGCTGGGTGTGTATTAGCCATGGTTTCTAAGCGAATGGATCATCAGTCAAAACTATCCCTTTTACAAACTCTTCAAATGAATCGTGTTTTTAGGTTAGTGTCCGCGGATGTTGACTCGGAGTTGGTATCAAAAGTTTCCACTCTGCTTACTGGATATGCTGTTGAGGTTCTAGAATGCCACAAACGATTGAACTCGGATGATACTAAGGAGATGTCCATGGCATTGCTGAACGAAGTCCTGCCATCCGTTTTTTACGTAATGCAGAACTGTGAGGTGGATGCTACTTTTAGCATTGTTCAGTTTCTCATGAGTTATGTTTCCACTCTCAAAAGCCTTTCTGCTTTAAAGGAGAAGCAACTGCTCCACGTCACACAGATTCTTGAAGTGATTAGAACCCAAATTTGTTATGATCCTATGTATCGAAATAACCTTGATGCACTGGATAAAATTGGATTGGAAGAGGAAGATAGAATGTCTGAGTTTAGAAAAGATTTGTTTGTCTTGTTACGTGCAGTGGGCCGTGTTGCTCCTGAAGTTACCCAGCATTTTACCCGAAATGCCCTAGCAAGTGCTGTTAAATCTTCTTCTGAAAGAAACGTTGAAGAAGTTGAAGCTGCACTTTCACTTCTTTATTCACTTGGAGAATCTATGACAGATGAGGCACTGAAAACTGGTTCCGGATGTTTGGGTGAACTAATTCCAATGCTTTTGTCGACGAGGTTTCCTGGACATTCTCATAGACTAGTTGCACTTGTGTACTTGGAAAATGTAACAAGGTACTTGAAGTTTATTCAAGAAAATACCCAGTACATTCCCATGGTTCTGGGAACTTTCCTAGATGAGAGAGGTTTGCACCATCAGAACGTCCATGTGAACCGTAAAGCTTGTTATTTGTTCATGAGAGCCGTGAAACTGTTAAAATCAAAACTTGTCCCATTTATTGACACGATACTGCAGGTAAGGAACCAAATCTTGTTGATCTATACCCAATTTATCATCTATTTTTATCCTTTTTGTTTCATTTTATTTTATTATTGTTTTATTCACTAAACAGTAACTCTTTACCAATAATCAGAGCCTCCAAGATACAGTTGCCCAGTTGACGAGCATGAATTTTGCATCAAGAGAACTTTCGGGAACTGAAGATGGCAGTCACATTTTTGAGGTTATGAATGCCGACTTTTTGTTGGGAGTTTAATTCATTATGTGTATTTAGTTGGAACAATTATGTTCCAGGACTGTAATCTAAAATTATTCTGCATGTTTTAATAAAACTTCCTGTAGGCGATTGGGTTACTCATCGGATTGGAGGATGTGCCAGCTGAAAAGCAGTCAGATTATCTATCTTCTCTGCTCACCCCTCTTTGTCAACAGGTTTTGTTTTCTATCCTTCTCTTGTTTACATGACACTCTTGCCTGTAGTTAAGTTCCCAATTGATTTTAGCTCTTTCCATTTGCTTGTACCAGATTGAGGCAGCAACCATGCAGGCAAAAGTGGCGAGTCCCGAAGACTTCCCTGTGAAAATTGCTAACATCCAGTTTGCGATAATTGCAATAAATGCACTTAGCAAGGTTTCTCTCCTTTCTTTTCCCACACGAAATGCACTTAAAACAGACCTTGATTTTTTTCAGATTGCCTCAGCTACAAATCATGAGCTTATCCATATGATCATTTTCCATTCCTCCGGTTTATCCAGAAACACATCAGTCAGTTTTAAAATATTGTTATGCTGTACGCTAATTTCTGTCCCTCTTGACATATCCTTATTGTTTGTGTAAAATCCAGGGATTCAGCGAGCGACTTGTGACTGCAAGTCGTCCTAGAATCGGTCTCATGTTTAAGCAGGTTTGTATGAAAGATGCTGGCGTTCTCCTTTTTCATTTTTATTTTTGGCCCTCTCAGGTTGCTTTTTGTTCTCATTAGAAGCCTTGTTGGAACCTGTTACCGTTATCTCATATCTTTGCTGATGATATTTCTCTATGATATAGACATTAGATGTGCTCCTTAGGATTTTGATTGAGTTTCCAAAAGTCGAGCCCCTGCGGAGTAAGGTATGAGTTTACTTATATGTTAATGTTTAGATGTATATGGGCTCTTCTTGGTGAAGAAGGTGATATCATTTTAGATTTCCCTTATCTCTGGTTTCATGTTCTTCGTAGGTCACCTCTTTCATTCATCGTATGGTTGACACCCTTGGAGCATCTGTGTTCCCTTACCTTCCCAAGGCTTTGGAACAGTTACTCGCTGAAAGTGAGGTACAAAACAAATCTTAAATCTCATCCGCATATGTTAAGTGCCTAGGAAAGATTTTGATATGGTTGCATAATAATAACAACTCCTTGAAACTCCTACAATTTGTTTGCTTTCTGGAAGTTTCCTTATGTTGTGGCAACATTTGGAATACTTCATTTTAGGCAATGTTCTCAGTGTTTGAGCACATGAAGCCAATAACTTGTTCATTGAAATCTAATCTTGTTGTGATTGTATGATGTTGCAGCCAAAGGAAATGGTAGGTATCCTTCTGTTACTGAATCAACTTATCTGCAAGTTCAGCACCTCTCTTCGTGATATACTTGAAGAAGTATATCCTGCCATTGCTGGTAGGATTTATAATGTTATTCCGAGAGATGGGGTTCCCTCGGGTCCTGGGACCATTACTGAGGTATTTTGCTCGTTTTTTTTAATCTAAATCTCTGTACTAGTTTGTCAGTAGTGTATGCTTGTGTGGCTAGTTGGTCTCTCTTATCTTTTTTTTTTTTTTTTGTAATGGCTCACCAAGATCTTGTCAGTCATTGCTCATTAAAAAAAAAATATTCCCTGTGCAGGAAATTCGGGAATTAATGGAACTTCAGAGGATACTATACACGTTCCTTCATGTGATAGCCACACACGATCTCTCCTCAGTTTTCCTAACTCCCAAGAGTAGGGGATACCTAGATCCGATGATGCAGCTGCTTTTGTACAGTTCCTGTAATCACAAGGATATACTCGTAAGAAAGGTTTGTGTGACACTTGCCTTTCCTTTTCAGTTTTTGGACTTTTGGGTGAGTAGTTGTCTTGGTTACCTACCATCTTCAATTTTTGCGGTTAAAATAGGCATGTGTGCAAATATTTACAAGGCTAATTAAAGACTGGTGCGCCAAGCCTTGTAGTGAGGAGAAGGTTTGCATACTTAACTAAATTTGATCCATTCCCTTTCTGTTGCAGGATGACTTTCTTTTATAATGAAATGATCATTTGCTTTCAGGTTCCCGGTTTCCAGAATTTCATGATTGAAGCGTTTGCTACAAATTGCTGTTTGTACAGTGTGCTTGATAAATCCTTCGAGTTTAGTGATGCAAATACTGTAAGCATCTCTTTTTTATCTTGATCTCTTTGCCCAATGTGTATTGAGGGTCATGGTTCAAATGCAGTCATATTTCATGTTCCGTTTACTATTTCGGTTCTGAATATCCTCCTTGCTTTTGTGGAGTACTGACCTCTGCGACTTACGGGGTTTGTTCTTTCCTTATGGGCTTCATGAACAGCACATTTTGTTCGGGGAAATTGTGACAGCTCAGAAGGTCATGTACGAGAAATTTGGCACTGCATTTTTAGTGCATCTGGCTAAAACTCTTCCATCAGCACACTGTCCACAGGATTTGGCGGAGCAGTTCTTTCAAAAGTTGCAGGTACCGCATAATTTACGCTCTAGATTAATCCTCTATGGCTTTGTCAAAGCACTTGAAAAACCTCCATGCTTAAATTTTTGTCCTCTCGTACCTTTGGCTTCCACAGGGTTGTGATTTTCGGACCCTGAAGTCGTTCTATCAGTCCCTTATAGAAAAACTACGTCTTCAACAAAATGGAAGTCTCGTTTTCAGATAGCTTTCGAGATATGAGTAAAGTCACAGGGTAGTGATTTTTGGACCCTGAAGTTGTCCTACCAGTCCCTTACCGAAAACCTATGTATTCAACAAAACGGAAGCCTCATTTTCAGATAGCTTTCAAGATACGGGGAAAGCCATAGACGAGTCATCTGAGTCTGCTAAGACATCTGCTGCAACTCATTTTTCACTCCGAACTAAGTTACTCGAGAAACTCTCTCGCGGCTTTCTTGTTATTCCAGCAAAAGAGAGAAAGAAAAGGAAAACGATGCACTTCTCCGCCATTTGCAGGTTCTACTGATGTAAATACCATTTTGTGTATGTCTACTTCAGAGGCACCAAGGTACTTTTCCTTGACCGGCTTTTCTATTGCCTTAGCGGTTTCGATTTGTTTCCACAAATACGGATTCGGATGCACCTTTCCTTGAATTTGTTAACCTCTGTATGGATTCTTGCAGCTGTATATTACCAAACGCAAGTTCTATATTGAAGAAGAAACCAAAGGCACGTACAACAGTGAGGTTTATGTCTATGGCTTCTTCACCTTCTCCAATTGTGAGTTCATCAGTCTTTCTCCAAGCTATGTTTTCTATCTCTTAAGGTCTCAAATTTGTTCTTCTTTTTTGTTCATGAAGTAACTATATATCAAACAAGTGAGGGAGTGACCGAAATTTTGTCTTAGATTTTTCTTGATTTTGTTACCCACATATTCTTTTAGGAGTAATAGATTTTTCTACCTTAAAGGGATTTTGAGATTGAGTTTTTTTTAGACAATCTCCTATTTAGTTTGAAGTTTGCTTGCTTTGTTTATTTTATTCTCATTTTTTGCATTCATCTAATTTCCCCTAATGTTTTGGTTCTAGTTATATTTCCTTTTCATCTTTTGCAATTCAATCTATAATGCAATCCATTTAAATGTTGTTAAATCTTCCAATTTTAACCCGTTTTAGGTCCAATTTTGATCCGATTTAGGTTCAATTTTGATATGAATGAAGGTTCAATTTGATTTGGTTTATATTCAATTTTGATCAGAATTTTGATCCGGTTTAGTTTCAATTTTGATCCTAATTTGGGTCCAATTTTGATTTTTATCCAATTAAAATTCGAATCAATGTGAAATTCAACAAAATTACATTTAAACCAGGTCAAAATTGTGTTTAAATTTTGTCAAAATTAACTATGAATGGATTGGATCGAAACTTGTCGAAAATCGGATTAAAATTGATGGGTTTTTAGGGTTTTGAAATAAAATGGAAAGACTTATTAGAAGATTAAATTGAGGAGTTTATAGGTAGAATTGTTAAATATGAAGAAAAATTATTATGACCAAAACAGGAAGGGAGAAAAATTAAGGGAGAAATGAGAGTTTGTCCTTTTTTTTTATCATTGTACAATAAAGTATGAAGGATATTAGGATATTATTGTATTAAGGGTATTATTGTAATTTATTATTCCCTAATTAAGTCAAATCATTAACCTCTTGTACATATAGCCGTTTATGACTTTTCAGTAATCAACAATTCAGATTACCGTTCACATGGTATCAGAGCAAAAATCGTCTCACGATGAAACCCTGCCGCCCACTTCTTCTTTCTCGGCCAATCCTAGCCGCCGCACCATCACCGGTCCGGTCGCCACAGTCAGCCCAACCATCCGCCGCTGCTCCGACGTCTCACCCCTCGGCTCAGCTGTTCCTCTGTCACCCTACCAGCATGGATCAGCCTTACCCGTCGATCCAGATCTCCTGCGCCCCGTCGCTCAACAGCACGCACCATCATCGGCCGCGTCCCGCTTAACCGTTTCCCTATTTTCTTGCACCACCGTCTACATCCTTTTCCGGCGTCTTCCCCTTGGCTCCGTCGTCTCACCACCACGGATCTGCCATGTCCATCGCCCCAGATCTCCATCAAGCCGCATCGCCTCAACCGAGTTCCCTAATTCTCGGCCGCGTCCCGTTCAACCAACTCCACAATTCTCGGTCGCGTCCTCCCAACCGATTCCCTAATCTCTTGCGCCGCGTCCAGCCGCCATGTCGAACATTCCGGAGTCATCGAATCGCACCGAGTCCGTGAGCATGTTTGATCCACAACAGCCACAGAAACTCCTTTTCGCTTGCAACATGTCAAGCGTTACAAAACTCACTCCGACGAACTACCTCACGTGGAGCGTTCAAATTCGCTCCCTCCTCGAAGACTATAATCTCGAGTGCTTCATCACCGAAGAGTCCATTGTGCCGCCAGCCATGATCCATATTGATGAAATCCAGCAACCCAATCCCGCCTTCAGCCCATGGAAACACCAAGATCGTTTGATCTTCAGCTCTTTGCTCGGCGCACTCTCCCTCCCGCTCCAACCGATCATTGCACGAGCAACTTCCGTTCGAGAAGCGTGGCGAAACCCTAGCCAACATCTATGGCAAAGCTTCTCGTGATCATATCAAACAACTACGGGATCAAATCAAACTCTATGCCAAATGATCTTAATCGGTGGAAGAATACCTACGGTTCACCACCACCAAAACCGACGAACTCTCTCTCCTCGGGAAACCGATGGATCACGAGGACGTTCTTGAAGCCATCCTTGATGGACTGCCGGAGGAGTACAAACCTATAGTTGATGTGATCAATGCCAAAGACAACGCAATTTCAATTGAGGAGTTGCACGAAAAACTCCTCAATCATGAAGCAAAATTGGTCATCGATCTCCCACCCCCCGACACTGCCTACCGGTCACGACTCATCTTGCTGCTTCCCGTCCAAGACCACGCAACCCTAACTCTCAATAGAGTCTCAACAACAACAGGAACTCCACGGGTGGTTACCGAGGTCGCTGCCAAGCTTGCGGGACTCAAGGATACAACGCAACTCCCGCTTCTGCCTCATATCCGCAAACACCTCCTCCGATCCGATTCAAAACCGATGGACACCCCCTCAACGTCTGTGGCCGCCTGCTGCAAACGTTGCTACGTATCCCACGTATGATACCTCGAGCTGGCTTCTTGACAGTGGTGCCTCACATCACATTACTTCCGACTTGCAGAACCTATCACTCCACAGTCTGTATCATGGCGGCGAAGAGGTCACCATCGCTGATGGCTCCGGACAGCCCATCACTCATACGGGTTCCTTTTCGCTATCCTTACCAAATCGTTCACTTTTACTTGATAATGTGCTTTGTGTTCCCTCGATGCACAAGAATTTGGTTTCGGTTCAGCGTTTATGCAAGTTAGGGGTGGGCAAATTACCCGAAAAACCCGTCCCGACCCGAAACCCGTCCCGAACCCGCGGAAAATTACTCGAACCCGCGGGTTCGGGTTCGGGTTTGGGTAATGAAATCTCATTACCCGCGGGTTCGGGTTCGGGTTCGGGTTTTCTATTCACAGAAACGGGTACCCGCGGGTACCCGAGGTTACATGCATAAATACCAAAATAACCATGTATTTTTATACAAATTACAAAAATGTCACTGATTTTAGGTTAACCTAAGATCAGTCGCCTCTTCATCTCTCACCAGCCCTTTGTTCTCTCTCCTCTCATTCTCAACTTTCTCTCTCCTCCCCTTCCATTCTTTAATCGTACACTGTGTGAAGAACATCTTAATTTGCTCCTACCAGCAAAGCCTCCTTTCCACCCACGTCAGTTTCATAAGTGTGCTGTTGTTGGAAACTCTGGAGATCTCTTAAAAACAGAGTTTGGAGAAGAGATTGATAGTCATGATGCTGTTTTTCGGGACAATGAAGCTCCTGTCAATGAGGTAGCATTCTTGTAATTAGCTATTTTTGCTGACGTGGGTGGAAAGGAGGCTTTGATGTTTCAGGTGAAGGATCTAAACACGGGGGCGCCGGTTCTTCAAGGAAACACTAAAGATGGAGTGTATGTGTGGCCGTCCTCAACCACCAACACCTCACCCACTGTCGCATTCTCCAACCTTAAGCCCACCGTTTCCACTTGGCATTTATGCAAGTCTAATAATGTTTCCGTTGAATTCTTTCCTCATATGTTTCAGGTGAAGGATCTAAACACGGGGGCGCGGGTTCTTCAAGGAAACACTAAGGATGGAGTGTATGTGTGGCCATCCTCTACCACCAATATCTCACCCACTGTCGCATTCCGTTTAATAAGTCATCTATTGTTTCTTCTCGACCACTTGAGTTTGTTTTCTCCGATTTATGGATATCTCCTATTATTTCAACGGATGATTTTAAGTATTATGTTCTTTTTGTTGATCATTTTACGCGTTATTCTTAGCTTTATCCGCTCAAACAAAAATCACAAGTTCGAGCAACTTTTATTGCCTTTAAATCTCTTGTCGAAAACAAGTTTAACGCTAAAATTGTCAATCTTTACACCGATAATGGTGGAGAATACATAGCCCTCCGTTCTTTTCTATCGGACAATGGCATCTCACACTACACAACCCCATCGCACACTCCCGAGCATAATGGGATATCCGAACGTCGAAATCGTCACATTGTCGAAACCAGATTATCTCTTCTTATGCACGCCTCTCTACCACTATCCTATTGGTCTTACGTCTTTAAGGCCGCGGTTTATCTAATCAACCGCATGCCTACGCCTCTCCTCTCCTATGCCTCGCCCTATGAAGCTCTCTTCCAAACTCCACCGAACCTCCATAAACTCAAAATCTTTGGCTGTTTGTGGTACCCTTGGCTGCGTCCCTATGCCTCTCACAATCTAGACCCTAGATCCGCCCCATGTGTCTTCCTTGGCTACTCCAACACCCTAAGCGCGTATCTTTGTCTTGACCTATCCAAACTTCGCGTCTTTCTCTCGCGTCACTTTGTCTTTCATGAATCCGTCTTCCCATTTGCTAATCTTTCCAAATGTCACACATCCTAGCATACCCGTCGCATCCCCATTGTCCCATGGTCTTTCTTTCTCACCCATTGAGCCCTTCACCTTGGCCCACGCTCCATCTCCACCACCGCAGCCCCCAAGATTAGATTCTTCCCTGATCATTGTTGAGAGTGACACGGACACTAGCAACGCTGCGGTCTCCTCTCCTCCAGCTTCGGACGCGGTCTGTCCTCCTGTGTCGCCTTCGGACGCGGCATGTACTCCTGCGTCGTCTTCGGACGCGGCCCGTACTCCCGCGTCATTTTTGGACGCGGCTCGTAATCCAGCGTTGTCTTTGGACGCGACCCGTGCTACCGTTGCGGAACCGGCCACTCGAAATGTGCATCCCATGGTGACTCGTAGCAAGGTCAATCTCATTCGATCTAATCCTCCATTTGCGAATGTTTGTACAGGTTCTCTAGACGAAACTGAACCCGCTACAGCAACACAAGCCCTACGTCACACCAAATGGAGACAAGCCATGAATGATGAATTCAATGCTCTTCTAAACAATGAGACGTGGGAACTTGTCTCTCATCAAACCGCAAGCAATGTTGTTGGCTGCAAATGGGTTTTTCGTATCAAACGAAAACCCGATGGTTCCATTGATCGCTACAAGGCTCGCTTGGTTGCTAAAGGCTTTCATCAACGTCTGGGAGTGGATTTTCACGAACTTTCAGTCCCCGTGGTCAAGCCCGCAACCATCCGCACCGTGCTTAGTCTTGCGGTCTCCAACGGATGGCACATCAATCAGTTCGATGTCAACAACGCCTTCCTTCAAGGCACACTCACCGAAGATGTATACATGGAGCA
>CM071863.1:36197058-36258788 GCA_036759665.1 Gynandropsis gynandra | reverse complement strand
GTTTCCTGAGTTCATGTTCAAGTAGATCTATTGCCATAGGTTAGAGAGTATTGCCAATATGTAATGAAGTCTTTTGCTTAATGAATGGTGGATCTTAATGCTTTCATACTTGTACGCCACTCGATATGAATGAATTCGGTATTTGATCATGTTTTCAGATTGATTGGTTGATCTTAATGCTTTCATTACTTGTATGCCACTCGAATGAATGATGTTAGAAGTCTAATAAACCAACGCCAGGGCATTAGACTTTGGAACTTAGCCATGATTTAGGGTTTAATCGGTTTAGAATCTACGCCAGGTCAATCGATTGGGGATTAGGATTAGGATAGCGGTCGTAATGCGTCTATGCATGTAAGATGCGCAATGGATACATTGGTATATGCATGCTAGATAGTGGCTACGCCAGTTCCCTGAACTCGTGATAGTATCTAAGACCAATTATCTAGTTAGAACTTCGTTACATTGTCATGCAACTCTCGATACCTATGGTGGTTAGTCTTTGAGTCATCCCTATCATTAGTTTAGTTTAGTTAGTTTGCATTTGCATTTGCATTCCATCACTATTTGATTCATCACGTCTTATTCATTAGTCTAATAGCTTATAAGTCGCATCAATTCCTTATGTTTGACCCTAGTTGCTACACGATCCGTATTCTTGCGGAAGCGTTAGTCTAGGTAATTTATTACTTGAGTCTAACCACATCAACTACTTACCTTATAAAAGTTCTTAGTGGTCAACCAATCCAACCAATACTCGATATGAACACGTCCTGAATTTGTAAGAGTCTTATATTTCAGACTCGTCCCTATTATAACTTGGTTTTTAAATCAATTCATTTCTCCATATGCATCTTGATTTGCACTATCTCTGGATCAATCTTTATTTTTTCAAAGGAAATACAGAGGAGTCTTGAATCACTTTGTTTGTTGTGATCATTGATCGTGACCTTTAATATCACAGTCTATACCCCTAAACCCAAATATATATATTTTCGAAGAAAGGTTTCTAACCAACAATATGAAGAGTATACCGTGAATTATGGTAATAATTCAAGGATAATCAAGAGCATCTACATGTCATGAATCTTCATTGATGGTGTTTTTTAGAGAAATGAGATTTTCAAATATCAACATGGGAGAAAAAATGATCTCGCTTAAAGTAAATGCTTTGTTTTATTGAGCTCTATATTTAAATATTCTTCTAGTAAGAGGAACCAATACATGACGCGAATAATCTCCACTCATGCTCTACTTGCATGAGATTTTTTTAGCCACATTTTGCATCAATTTGGCTTAAAAAAAGAAAACAAACAAATGCCTCTATAGCATATATAAATAAGAATTTTCCAGTATTATAGAGAATGTGCACAACATACCTTCATTGCAAAAATAGGACCAACAACGTAAACCTCGTAAGCAAAAATCAGTGATGATTTTACAACCTTGATCAATGTAGTTTCTGCATTTCCAAGGAAATGCTAAAGAAAAATTCTTCTATAACTCCAAGGATTTTGACTAATTTTGAGCTTGAAACCATTAGAATATACTTTAGAAACGAAATAGATAATCTTGAACCAGGTAGCAAATAGAAGCAGATCGGTGTGAATGAAACCATTCGAAGGAGATGTGTGAGCTTTTAAAAATGGAACAATTTTAATTTTATTTATATATGATTATTTATTTCTTCTAAAATAATAGAACATTATAATTTAATATAATTAATTTACCGATTAATTGTAGTGTATTTAAGATCTTTGAAAATTAAAATTAATTTACGATCAATATTAGGACGTTAATGATATACAAAACTCAAAATTCGATTTCTAAACAATGCAATCATTATATAAATAAAGCGTAAATAAAGAAAATATCTTTTCAACTCACTAATAATAGTCCCCACGTTGTGTAGGTTCCGAATTAGTATAGGGTAGATTTTATGGAACTTTTTTGGTTACATCATTTTATTTCAGTAAATGTAATACTGATTTTCTAAAATTAAATATCTCAACATAAATATATCATTTGATTTTCTTTTTCTAATAAATAATGGGGAAGAAGGTCAAAGCCACCACGTCTGGTTAATTAATACAATGTATCAAGCAGAACAATCTCATTAATTCGTTTAAAGTTAATATGTATATATTATTTAGAAGACAACTATGAACAATTTTTTATTTAAGTGGAAGAACGAGAAATTCAACTTTGTGTTCTTCGGGAAAAAATTACGGGTTAAGAACAAACTATGATATTACCATGTTACAAAAACCTTTTCTTTTGAGTCTTTCCATCATTATGAGAAAATGCATATTCTATCTATAGATGAGAATACTAAGGAAATATAATACAAAATGTTAACACAATATTCTCATTACGACACCAAATGATCAAATAATACATATAATAGCTAATTTAGGATACATATTTTAGTATATGAAATAGTTTCTAAACGTTAGAGTTATATTATCATGTAGAATAAGCAATGAACGTAATTGTACATCTTTATTACATTCATTTATAAGTTAATTTTAAAATAGTTATCATATAGTATAACATGACAGATTATATGTTAAAATAAAAAATAATTTATATATAATTTGAACGTTTCAAAACGATATAATTTCATGTAATTTGTTTATCAAAATTAACCATTAAATTAAGGGAGAAAAGGCTAACAACTCTGCCAAACCTCTCTATGATGTGAAGTGTTCAAGTCAATGGTGGCCAAAAGGGAAATTAATCCAAAATATTTATTCAATACGATACTTAGTGGCAAGACCAATCTTCTAGATGAAAGTGATATATAAACAGCATACATATAAAACACCAAATCGTAATTTTAATTGAAATAACCAATGAGGGACACAGTTGTCTATAAATTGGGGCAGTCCATAAAGCTTCTGAATAAAATATTTGTCAGTGGATCTAACACCAAGTAGGACTGGCCCTTGGTGGGCTTTAAGACCACAGACTTGCTCTCTCTCTCTCTCTCTCTCCACATTAACCAGAAACAACCTTGACCTTTCCAAAGAAGAAGCTTCAAAGAACTCTATATAAGGCAAAATGTTGAACCAAAGTGGGTGACACTGGCACTGAAAGAAACACACATCAAACCTTCTAACAGAACCAATGTTTTTCAAGAGATTTTCTTGGAAAACATGTCTTCCCACAAACTGCATCAAGAACAACATCAAGCCATCAAAAGAAAAGTTTCTATATTCCAAACAAGGCTCTCGTCGAAGCCGAATAGCTCTTTCTGATGTCAGCAACTCATCTATATCACTCAGCGACTTGTCCACTTCGTTTCTCATGGACCTTCACATTTTCACATACAAGGAGCTTGAGGTGATCACACATGGTTTCTCAAAGAGTAATTACCTAGGCGAAGGAGGGTTCGGAGAAGTGTACAAAGGATTCATCGATGATAGCCTCAGGATCGGCTTGAAGGCTCAACCTGTCGCTGTGAAGGCTTTGAAACCACAGTGTGGACAAGGCCATAGAGAGTGGCTGGTAACAGTCTCTTCACCTGTAGAATTCATCACATTCCCAATGCTATATGCTATTTTATTAGTGATATGACGCGATTATACTGACCATTTTTTTTTTGCGTTTTCGGATATTCTGCAGGCTGAAGTTATCATCTTGGGTCAACTGAAGCATCCCCATCTGGTGAACTTGATTGGATACTGCTGTGAGGATGAACACAGGGTTCTAGTGTATGAATATATGGAAAGAGGCAACCTGGAAGACCATTTGTTTCAAAGTAAGTAATTTATTAATATAAAACAGTGGATTTACGCTTATAAATCAGATGAAAAGGAAAACAACAAAGCTAGCATATCACTGACAATAATAGTACTGTTTTATGCAATGCAGGATATGCAGGAACCCTACCTTGGTTAACCAGAATGAAGATTCTATTAGGTGCTGCAAAAGGCCTTGCCTTTCTTCATGAAGAACAAAACCCCGTAATATACCGAGATTTTAAGCCTTCGAACATCCTCTTGAACTCGGTAATTCAGATACTTATTTTGCACCATTGTTCCCACTTTAAGCTCATGTTGACTAACGGGTGTCTTTAATTTAACAAATTTCAGGACTTCAGTTCTAAGCTCTCCGATTTCGGACTGGCAACAGATGGGTCAGAGGGAACGGAGTTAAATGTTACAAGGGTAATGGGAACAGAGGGTTATGCAGCTCCAGAATACATATGGAAAGGTAAAGAACTTTACAATGAAAGCCAAAAAGCTGCCTTAATCTGAGAATCCATGTTTCTTAAACCATAACTTAATGCATTTTCAGGTCACTTGACAACAATGAGCGACGTGTTCAGTTTTGGGGTCGTCCTGTTAGAGCTGCTGACAGGAAGAAAAGCCGTGGAAAAGTATCGGTTACAAAGAGGGAGAAACCTAGTGGAATGGGTGAGACCCATGTTAAAAGATCACAACAAACTCGAAGGGATAATAGACCCGGGTCTTGAAGGGCGCTACTCCGTTGAAGGAGTGAGAAAGGCGGCTGCTTTGGCTTATCAGTGCCTCAGCCACAACCCCAACTCACGACTCTCTATGGCCGACGTGGTCAAGACTTTAGAGCCTATCCTTGACCTCAAAGACATCCAAAACGGGCCATTTGTGTACATTGTCCCAATGGAGGCAGGACATGACATTAAATGTGTGGACGATGTGAAACTCGGGAAGAAAGGGGAAGAAAATAAGGAGGAAATGAAAGGGAAACACTGCCAACGACATGGAAGAGGTCGGAAGCACAAACAAAAGATCAAGGCAATGAAGTCTCGTGCCGTATATTCAGACACTGCTCTGTACAAGAGTCTAGGAACCAGTTTGTATTCCCCAATCATGTAGGTTTGTTTTACACGGTATAGATGTTAGGAAACAGCAAACAAAAATTCATGCTAGGGATAGGAATATACTATAGGATTTTTAGTGTGATGCAAAACGCATCACAATTGAGTTTCAATTTTGAATACACATAACTTTTAGCAGTCAATTTCAAATTTGTAACCACATATGTTAAATCCAAATGGGCTGTGTTCAAAAGTGATACAAGTAATGGATTCATTCACCAGAGTATTCTAACATCAACATCTAAATTGACTGCAGTTCACCATCTAGGAATTTCACCGATAATGCTTTAGATATTCTCTAGTCAACATTGAAGAATATGATTGAATAGGTAACCTAATTCCAAGTCCAGAAAAATGGTTTGAAGTGAAGTCAAAACTAATGAGTTCCTCGCTGAATCGACACTCTAGAACGTAGGTATTTACAGGATAATCCTTGCAGCAGCTGAGCCGAGAGACTCCCCTACACAAGGCGTGTAGAATGAATGATCGCACAAGAGTTGTGGAAGACTCTCGATATACCTAAGATCGACTTCGTTAGATATGACACACCAAAGAGGATCGAAATGTATTTGTCGAATATTACACACCAACAAGATAGGTTTCTTAAAGAGAGAAGATTTGAAAATTCAAAATGAAGGATGTTGTTCTAGGGGGGGGGGGGTCTCCATAAAGAGGAGAAGCCATGCAAGACTTCAATGTCACATTTAATGTTCTTTGACTTTTTGATTAAGGGAATAAAACTTCTAAAATTTTAAATAAAAGAAAGATAACGATAATTTGCTTTGATATAATCTACGTATGAAGCCTCGGATCAACAAATAGGCGGACAAAAATGATTCGTGACCTCGTTAAAAACCCGCCGTTGGAAAATCACGTGGGACAAAAACAACGATGGGAAAAGAGTACACACAAACACTTGCCTATTTGTTGATCGTTGTCAAATGATCTTCGGCATGAAGTACAACTCGGATGTTGAAGTTTTCTTGTGGAGTCGAGCACTCGTCATGAACCCGCACGGCTGCAAGTAGTCCTCCGATGGCTTCCTTGAGCTTTCTAGCCTTAGCACAGGTCACGAGACCTTCTTGTATTGTTAAGGCATCCTCTTCATGCTCGAGTTCCTCTATGTTGTCCATGCTCGAGTTCCTCGATGTTGTCCATGCTCGTGTCATCCCCTCCCTCTTGAAAAAGATTTATCCTCAAATTTGTTTGATCTGCAATAAAAGGAATCAAATCAGTAACATTAAAACTGGAATTCACATTATACGTACCTTGCAAGTCGAGTTGGTAAGCGTTGTTGCACGATTCTCTTGGTTACTGTGAAGGGTTCATCGATCCGAGACATCAACTTTGATTTTCTCTCGTTCGAGAATCGTTTCTTTCGTAAATGAGTCCACACTTGGTCACCGGTTTCGAAAATAATTCGCCTTTGTCCCTTGTTGCTTGCTTTGCATAGAGTTTTATTTTTTCCTCTATGTTCTTCCTAGCCTTCTCGCTAAAATAAGCAATTGGTTTCCTTTCCTGCATAAAAAATGCACCAATTCCCACACCGGACGCATCAAATTCGATTTCAAAAGTCCTAAGAAAATCCGGTAAAATTAAAAGAGGTGCATGAGTAAGCTTCTCTTTTAGCATTTGGAACGCTTCTTCTTGTGTCTCTCCCCACATCAATCCAACATTTTTTTTTATAACTTCGGTGAGTGGGGCTTTCAAGGTGCTAAAGTTCTTTACGAATCGACGATATAACCCCCCGAGTCCATGGAAGCTTCGGACTTCCGCGACAGTCTTTGGACTCGGCCATCCGGCCTAGAAAAACAAACAGGTACGATCCTGGTCACTGCGACCCCCTTTGTGAGGAGGTGGCTTTAGCCTTCTTTTCGTCCACTTTAACTCCACCTGTACTTACCACAAAGCCTAGAAATACAACGTTATCCGTACAAAAGGTACACTTCTTAAGATTAGCATAGAGCTCTTCCTTTCTAAGTACCTTTAAAACCGATTCTAGGTGACCAATGTGTTCTGCTAAGCTTTTATTATAGACTAATATGTCATCAAAGCAGACCACAACAAATCGACATATAAATTCTCTAATAGCGTTGTTCATTAAGCGCATGAAAGTACTAGGTGCATTTGTCAACCCGAAAGGCATCACTAACCATTCATATAAACCGTGCTTAGTCTTAAATGTAGTTTTCCATTCATCACCCTCTTTCATTCTAATTTGATGATATCCGCTCTTAAGATCAATTTTAGAGAATATCCTAGACCCATGCAATTCATCAAGCATATCATCTAATCTAGGAATGGGGTGACGATGTTTCACCGTGATATTGTTGATTGCTTGACAATCAACACATATATGCCAACTTCCATCATTCTTTGGCATGAGTAAGACGGAAACGACACACGGGCTCGTGCTCTCTCAGATGTATCCCTTTTCCATGAGTTCCTCCACTTTTCTTTGCAACTCTTTAGTCTCAACTGGGTTGGTACGATAAGTTGGCCGATTTGGAGGTACGGCTCGGGGGACGAAGTCTATTTGGTGTTCAGTGTCGCGTATAGGAGGTAATCCCGTAGGATTGTCTTCGGGGAAAACATCTTCATAATTATGCAACAAAGATGTGATCTCACTCGTAAGCACGGTGCAAGGTTAGTCAAGCTCGAAAGAGCTTCCTTAAACACAAATAACAAAACCGATTGACTAGAGTGAAGAGATTTCTTGATCTCAACCAATTTAGCGTAGAAATTCGATGACTTTAGTACGAGTTCTTCTTTCTATTTGAGATGCATTTGATCTTGTTGCACTTCTCTTGGAGTCAAAGGTATAAGGACTGTTTTCCTACCATTAAACTCAAACGAATGTTTATTAGTAAAACCTTCATGTAATACCTTATGATCCGATTTCCACGGTCTATCGAGAAGGATATGGCTTGCTTCCATGGGAAGAACGTCACTCAAGATCTCGTCTTCGTATTTTCCAATGGTTATAGGCACAGTCACTTGATTGATCACGTTCATTTCGCTGTTCTCATTGAGCCACTGTAGTTTATAAGGCTTCAGGTGCTTCATAACCTTTAAACCGAGTTTTCGGACCATGGTAGCACTTGCTGCATTAGTGCAACTTCCTCCGTCTATAATCAGGCTACACACCTTTCCTTGAACAAGGCAACAAGTATGGAACAAATTCTCTCGTTGTTCTTGCTCATCGGATTTAGTTTGCACACTCAAAGACCTTCTTGCTACCAACAAATCCCTTTTAATCGATTCTTCTTCATACTCCTCGGACGAAAATTCAGATTCGTCGTCCTCGGATTCAATCTCGCCATCCTCACGAATAATTATAACCCTCTTGTTTGTACATTCATTCGCATAATGGCTCCTTTCTTGACACTTAAAGCACTTCACATCCCGAGCTCTCGATGTAGTTACCTCAACTTTTTCTTTGTCTCTTTGAACCGTTGGAACAACTTTTACTTTTTCTTTGGCGGCTTGGACAGACTTGTTACTTTTATAATAACTCGGCTTTTTATCTCGTTGAAAACTGAATTTTCTAGCCCCAAAGTTAGAACGAGTGTTTCCTTTCCTTTTGAGTTGTTGCTCGAGTAGAATCGCTTTGTGTAGCATCTCTTCTATTTCAACATAATGTTGCATCTCCAAACTATCCTGAATTTCTAGATTTAATCCCCTAAAGAACCGATACATGAAAGCTTTCCTATCCTCGAAATGGCATCCCTCAACATAAGCAACTCCATTTCTTGATAGTACTCTTCTACAGTTTGATTCCCTTGAGTGAGTTTTCTTAATTTTCTATGCATCTCTCGGTGATAATGGTTCGGAACAAACCGTCTACGCATTATATCTTTTATTTCCAGCCACGTTTCTATAGGTTCCTCTCCATTACGTCCCCTAGAAGTTACTAACTGATCCCACCAACTCAATGCATAATCATAGAACTTCGTTGCAGCAACTCTAACCTTCTTGATATCGGCGTAATGCTGACAACTAAACACAAGCTCTATTTTCTTTCCTCATTCCAAATATGCATCCGGATCAGTCTTACCATGGAACAGAGGGATCTTGACCTTAAGACCCACAAGGTCGTTTCTCGAATTGTCCATGTTTTCCCCCAATCCTCGGCGTCGTCTTTGGCTATTCTGAGTAGAGGATAAACTTCTTTGTTCATAATAATCACTATATTCTTCTTGCTGAATCCGTTCTCATGGATTAAGATTACGATTTACTCTTTGTCGGTCTTGAATTTCTTGCGGAATATCCTGTCTAAACTCCTCCATTTTTTGTGTTGAGAGTTCGCTCCAAACGAGCCGCAAGAGCTTCGATTAACAACTTGTTCACTTGGCTGGATTCTTCTCCGTTTTCTCCCATTGTAGATGACGAGCACACGCACAAAAAAAACGAGCAGCCTACACACACAGTACAAACGAGCAGCCAACAAGCAACACACGTAGCACAACGAGCAGTCAACACACGCAGCACAAATGAACAAATGACGAACAAGACACGCAGCAAAATGAGCAGCCAACACACGCAGCACAAACGAACAAACGAGCGCCGATGAACAACAAATCAACTGAGAAGATGAACAAACCTTTTCTAGAGTGAGCTCTGATACCACTTGATGAGTTCCTTGCTGAATCGACACTCTAGAATGTAGGTATTCACGGCATAATCTTTGTTGCAGTTGAGCCGAGAGATTCCGCTACACAAGGCATTGAATGAATGGTCGTACGAGAGTTTCGAAAGACTCTCGATATACCTAAGATCGACTTCATTGGATATGACACAACAAAGAAGATCAAAATATGTTTGTCGGATATTACGCACCAACAAGATAGGTTTCTCAAAGAGAGAAGATTTGAAAATTCAAAATCAAGGATGATGTTCTAAAGGGGGTGGCGGCCGACTACATAAGGAGGAGAAGTCATGCATTCAATGCCATATAAAAAGATTATAAGAAAAGATGAAATAAATGACAATGATGGAATATTCTCTTTCTCTGTATCCAAAGAAATTGAAAATGATAGTGAAGATATAGAACCAATGTCAGTATTAGAATGTCAAAAGAGACATGATTGGATCAAATGGAAAGAAGCTATACAAGTAGAATTAGACTCATTAAATAAAAAAAAGTCATGCAAGACTTCAATGCCACATTTAATGTTCTTTGAATTTTTGATTAAAGGAATAAAAATTTTAAAATTTGAAATAAAAGAAAGATAACGATAATTTGCTTTGATGTGATCGACGTATGAAGCCTCGGAACAACAAATAGGTGGGCGTGAGTGATTCGTAGCCTCGTTAAAAACCCGCCGTTGGAAAACTATGTGGGACAAAACCAACGGTGGAAAAAGAGTACACACAAAAAAATTGTCTATTTGTTGATCGTTGTCAAATGATCTTCGGCGTGAAGTACGACTCGAATTTTGAAGTCTTCTTGTGGAGTCGAGCATTCGTCATGAACCCACACGGCTGCAAGTAGTCCTCCGATGGCTTTCTTGAGCTTCCTCGCCTTAGCACGAGTCACGGGACCTTCTTGTTCATGCTCAGGTTTTTCGATGGTGTTCATGCTCGTATCAGGAACACATACCTTGGTCATGAAGGAAGACAAATGAATTTGATATGGTATTCAATGTCTCAACAAGGAAGAGATTTAAGAACAAGTGAAGATAGCAGCAACCCATTGAAGATATAAGCAAAGATATATTCTTTTTCATTTTGTGTTTTGTGCAAGTTGTTACAGGTTTGTGAGTGTGTATTGCAAATTGTTGTTAACTTTCTGTTAGCTTTTTATATCTTTTAACTATGGTTTGTAAACCCCCAAATGAATGGTATATAATGGGTAATGAGTAGCTAATAAAGGTATTGTAAAAACTTAGGGAAAATTGTATGAGAAAGAGCTGGACATCATTTTCAAAAGCTCTAATTGGTATTATCTTTTATTTGGTGAAATACAAGAGTCAGTGCTGACCAATTTGGTAACAGAGCTAAGTCTCTTCCGTTTCCACATTCTTGTTCTATCATGGAACTTCAGCAAAAAATGAATTATGGATGAATCACATTCAAGATGATTTAGAAATCATGAACACTGATAATACTTCACAAATTGCAGACATTCACCGTCAAGTGGCTAAACTTGGTTTACTAGATACCAAAATTTTGGGTGAAGGAAATCAATTGAATATGATTCGATATATTAAAAAAATAGATATTACCCGTGCATAGCACGGATTTTAAGATTATTAAAATTGAAATTAATAAATAGTTTAAATATAATACATATAATTTATAAATATTATGAACGATATATAGTTATAGTGGTTAATTATTTAGTTTATAATAATTATATATCAACGTTTAAATATATTTAAAGTTAGATGACAATAAAAATGAATATATTAAAAGTTAGATGGAAATGAAGATTGAAAAGTATTTAGTTGAAGTAATTTAAATATTTTTTAACAAATTTTGATGTTATATTTATTTGTTTTTATAACAATTTTTTTAAAAATATATAGTGGTATAAATTTTTAAAAATATTGTTTCAAATTATCAAGGGTTAGAGTGATTTAATGAACAAAAACATTAAATTGTTTATTGCAATACATTATTATATTTTTTGTTCTTTTATAAAATTAAAATAATATTTCATTTTAAACTAATTTAAAAATAATATTTACATGGATAATATATTCAGTAATAATATAATAAAAAGTTTAAATAAAAATAAAAAGTTAATAATTGAAGACACGTATATAAACAATCTATAATGAAGAATAAAAAACAATTATAAGAAATTTTTGTACCTAAAAAAAGTAAGGAGAACATAATAATAATGGTAATAATAATAACAACCAAATAATAGAATTTATTAACTACAAAAAGTTTCTTAATATTAACTAAAAACTACAATAATGATATATTCTTTTAAAATTAAAATTTTTTTTATTTTTATTTTAATAAATTAGAATTCAAAAATTGTAATAAAAAATTGTTTGAATAAATTAGATTCAAATATTATTTTATTTATAATAATTGTTTTGACATATATATAACTAAAAGTTTCAATTAATATGTAATTAATTTTTTTAAATTGTTTTCTAAAAATGTAATATTAATTTTATTAATATTAGTTTTTTATAATTAAAATTAATTTATTTTTCAAAAATAGAAGTTATATAATGGATTTTATACTTACAAAATTTAAATTATTTGTAATAATAAGTTTATTAATAAAATAATAAAAATTAGTTATAATTTTTTTCTAATCAACTTAAAAAAAATTATTTAATTATTTTAAATAATAATTAATATTGAGGAATATTTTATAACAAAATTAGTGATTAGTAACCCTATTTAATAATATTAATTCCTTCTCTCTAATACTTAGTCTTTTGCTTCAATCCTCAACCATCATTATCAATAATATTATTTTTCGTTAAGGTTTTTTTTCGTTCTTCCTCTGGACAAACACACCATGTATCAACTATAAAACAAATATTTTATTAATATTTATAGAGATTCAATATTTTATTTAAAAATTAAAAATTTAAAATAAAAATAAAATAAAAAAGTGTTAATATATGTTAATCTATAAATGTTTTAAGGGCCACAGCCTATATATTTTCTTTATTATTAAAAATTTAGGAGGTTTTGCTTATAAATAAGCAATTTCTTACCTTGTAAAGATACATATAATAAAAATTAGAAATCATCCTCTCATCTCTCTCTTCGCTCTGGGATTCAAGTCTCTCTCCTACCTCTCATATCATCTCTTTTCGTGTGACATTACTCTCTCTTCATTTTTTTATTATATATATTATTATAGTATATACACATATATATATTATACATATATGTTTATATTTAGTTAACTTTTAGATATATACATATATATATGTACGTACGGGTATTAATGAATCAATATTTATATAATACATAATAATAATATGTATATACATATATATCTCAAATCATTATATATATATTTAATTATATATAAGTCTTATTAATACTATACATATAATATATGTTTTATTTTTCAATAAATTTAGATATATATGTCAATTAATAATTAATTTTGAACACGTTATTAACACGAACGTTCTAATTAGTTAAGAAAAAAAATATATACAATATTATATATTACATGTATTATTTTAATTTCATTTTTTTACGATCTCGATTTCCAATCGATTTTGGTTTCGATTTGGATTCGATTTCAAGTAAATATATATATATCGTGGAATATATATCCCAGTCATAATATAAATATATATCATATTATGAAAACATCACATACAAAGTTCCACACATAATATATTATACTATATGATTCTGTGGACTCAGCCATCAATCAATAATATTAAGATTTTATGAATATTTATTTGTTATTTATTATTGTTATAAGGATGGCTACGCCACCATTTTTCTTTACGCCATATTTTATTTTGGTATTTATTATATTTATGTGGAGGATGAAAAAAAATCATCCCATAATTTATTTAACTTTACGGATGGCTGAGCCACCAATTTTTGGTTATATTTTATTTTGTTAATTATATTTATTATGTGGAGGATGAAAAAAAAATTCACCCCATAATTTATTTAAATTATGTTTTTCATTATTTAATTGTTAATTGGTTAAATATCTAAAAATGAATTATATAAATATAAACGGATCTACACATAAATTGTTATATAATAATTTATTTAATTTTGTTTTTAATGTCATAACTTATATGTGTTTATTATTTTCTTCAATAATAACAGATCTTCATGTCGAACTTGGTGAATCTCAACATCATAACACTAGATGCCTCTGGAAAAAACTATATGACATGGGTCTTTGATGCTAGAATGCATCTAAAGGGAAAAAAGCTTATTTCCACGATCGATAAAGATAATAATTCATCAGAAGATGAAAAGGCAAAAGCCATGATATTTTTACGTCATCATATTGCCGATGGATTAAAAAATGAGTATCGAACAAAAGAAGATCCCGCATATTTGTGGGAATCTCTTAAAGATCGAGTTGATCACCAAAAATATGTGATCCTCCCAAAGGCAAAGAATGATAGGTTGAATCTAAGGTTCCAGGATTATAAATTCGTCGATGAATATCATTCTACAATGTTCGAAATAATCTCCAGGATGTAATTATGTGGAGAAAAGATAAGTGATTATGATAAGCTGGAAAAAACATTATCGACATTCCATGTGGATAATGTAATTTTACAACAACAATATCGCGCGAAGGATTTTAAGACCTATCGCGAATTGTTACAACTTCTCCTCGTTGTATAACAACCGAACGAGCTATTAATGAAAAATCATCATGCTCGTCCCTCTAGTTCTATACCATTTTGTGAAACAAATGTGACTTCATGAAAGTATAACCAGTGGCATGGTCGTGGACGTGGATATATACGTGGTCGTGGTCGAGGCCGTGGACGTGGCCACGGTCGTGGAAATGGATATGGTAGAGGAAGAGGTCGGAGTAATCCACCAAATAATTTCCATCATGGAGAAAATAAAAGGAAAGATAATCGAGTGAACGAAAATGAAAATGTGACTAAAAGCGAAAAGATACAATATGTCATCGATATGGTATGAATGGACATTGGTCCCAAGTGTGCCGAAGACCAAGACATTTTGTTGATTTATACCAGAAGTCACTAACGGATAAAGACAAAAATGTTCAAAGAATTTTGTCTCAGATGATCTCGATGATCTCCTGGATAATGACAAGGTTGGAATGCACCATGACATTGCGGATTTTATGTATCAACCTGATAATGAAGATGAGAAAAAAAATATGTCACGATCAAACATCAATGATGGAGACATATGTCTAGCCGATTGTGCTACGACACATACAATATTGAAAGATAAAAATTATTTCTCCAAGTTGAGAATACATTAATCCAGTGTCAATACAATATCTGGAAATGCAAAAATAATTAAGGGATGTGGAGAAGCAAATTTTATAATGTCCGGAGGGACAAAATTTATCATACAAGATGCATTATTCTCTCCACAATCCCAAAGAAACTTATTAAGTTTCAAAGATATTCGCCAAAATGGCTATCATGTTGAGACCATGAATGATGAAAATCGTGAATATCTTTATATCACGGCAATGGTTTCTAAAAAGAAACATATTGTGAAAATTTTACCAGCTTTATCCTCTTGGCTATATTTCACAAAGATAAGAATGGTGGAAACATATGCCATATTAAACCCAAGATATGAAGACATGTTTAAGATTTGGCATGATCGATTGGGTCACCCTGGTTCAATAATGATGCGAAAAATTATCCAAAATTCCAATGGTCATCCATTAAAACATGAGAAGATATTTCAATCTCATGAAATTGCATGCAGTGCTTGTTCTCAAGGAAAATTAATAATAAGACCATCATCTGTCAAAGTTGGACATGAATCACCATCGTTTTTAGAACGATTACATGGGGATACATGTGGACCTATACATCCACGAAGTGGACCATTTCGATACTTTATGGTATTGATTGATGCTTCTAGCAGATGGTCACACGTTTGCTTATTATCAACCCGCAATGTTGCATTTGCGAGGTTTATTGCTCAAATAACAAAATTACGAGCTCAATTCCCCGTTCATCCTATTAAGAAGGTGAGGCTTGATAACGCTGGTGAATTCACTTCTCAAGCATTCAATGACTATTGTGCATCGATTGGTATTGAGATTGAACATCCCGTACCACATGTTCATACACAAAATGGTATGGCAGAGTCATTGATTAAACGTCCCCTACTTATTGCTCGACCATTGCTAATGAAAACGAAACTTCCAGTTTCTGCTTGGGGGCATGCCATTTTACATGCTGCTGCACTAATTCAAATAAGGCCAAGTGCTTATCATAAATATTCTCCATTGCAATTATCAAATGACCAAGAACCAAATATATCTCATTTTCGAGTATTTGGTTGTGTTGTATATGTTCCAATTGCTCCACTGCGACGAACAAAAATGGTCCCACAACACAGATTGGGGATTTATGTTGGATATAATTCACCATCTATCATTAGATATCTTGAACCAGAAACGGGTGATGTATTCATAGCTCGTTTTGCTGATTGTCATTTTAATGAGAATGAATTCCCATCGTTAGGAGGAGAAATAAAAGAAGCCTCACGAGAGTTAACATGGAAAATACAATCATTGTTATATCTTGATCCTCCTACAAAACAATGTAATATGGAAGTACAAAAGATAATACATTTGCAAAATATTGCAAATAGACTTCCAGATGGGTTCAATGATACATCTCGGGTTACAAAATCATATGTACCGGCTGAAAATGCACCTGCTCGTATAGAAAAACCAAAACGGCATACGGGTGAAAGAATTTCAAATGAGTCTACAACACGCTTAAAGTGCGGACGACCACTTGGTTCTAAAGATAAAAATCCTCGAAAGAGAAAGAAGTTTGATAATAATGATTCTCTAATCATAGAGAACATTCAAAAAGAAACAAATGAGGAAGATGATCTTCAAAATGAAAATCATGAAAATAATCATGAACATACAGAGAACAATGAAATTTACATCAATTATATCTACGATAAAAAGATTATAAGAAAAGATGAAATAAATGACAATGATGGAATATTCTCTTTCTCTGTATCCAAAGAAATTGAAAATGATAGTGAAGATATAGAACAAATGTCAGTATTAGAATGTCAAAAGAGACATGATTGGATCAAATGGAAAGAAGCTATACAAGTAGAATTAGACTCATTAAATAAAAAAAAGTATTTGGACCCACCGTTCAAACTCCAAATTGTGTCAAATCGGTTGGATGCAAATGAGTTTTTGTACGAAAAAGAAATGAAAATAATGAGGTCACGAGATATAAGGCATGCCTTGTCGCGCAAGGGTTTTCCCAGAGACCTGGAATTGATTATGAGGAAACATATTCTCCTGTTATGGATGCAATCATATTTAAGATATTTGATGAGTTTAACAACATCCAACAACTTAGATATGTACCTTATGGATGTGGTTGCGACATATCTATATGGATCTTTGGATAATGATATATACATGAAAATCTCTAAAGGATTAAGAATACCGAAAATATCAAACTCAAAACCTAAAGAAATGTGTGCAATCAAATTGCAATATGTGATATAATCGTCTAAGTGAATATTTATTAAAAAAAAGGATTTGTGAATAACCCTATTTGTCCTTGTGTATTTATTCAGAAAACAACAAGTGGATTTGTGATTATAGCTGTTTACGTTGATGATCTGAATATAATTGGGACCTCAAAAGAGATTGAAAATGCTCGGAATTATCTGAAAAAGGAATTTAAAATGAAAGACCTTGGGCAAACAAAGTTTTGTCTTGGTTTATAGATAGAGCATCAAAGACTAGTATATTTGTACATCAATCGAATTATACAAAGAGAGTATTAAAACACTTTAACATGGATAAAGAAAATCCATTAATCACTCCAATGGTATGTAGATCTTTAAATGTTGAAAGAGCTCTATTTCGTCCTTGTGAAGAAAATGAAGATATACTTTGACCAGTACCATATATGAGTGCAATAGGGGCTCTCTTGTATTTAGCAAATTGCATTCGTCCTGATATAGCATTTGCTACTAATCTCTTGTCACGATATAGCTCATCCCCTATACGTTGTCATTGGACAAGGATTAAACATATCTTTCGATATTTACAAGGAACGATTGATTTAAGATTATTTTATCCTAGAGATACCAAACGTGAGTTGATCGGTTTTGCAGATTCAGGTTACTTATCAGATCCTCATAAAGCTAGATCACAAACAAGATATGTTTTCACAATTAGAGGGACATTGATTTCATGGTGTTTACAGAAACAAACACTAGTTGCAAATCTTCAAATCATGTTGAAGTCATAGCACTTCATGAAGCGAGTAGAGAATGTGTGTGGCTCAGAGCTTTAACTCGACACATACAAGAGACATGCGGATTATCAACTAATATCAACCCAACAATACTATATGAAGATAATACCGCTTGCGCTGCTCAAACAAAGGAATGATATATCAAAAGTGACAGAACAAAGCATATACCTCCAAAATTTTTCACGTATACACAAGAGCTCGAGAAGAAGAAAGAAGTTGATGTTCAATACATCCGATCATACGAAAATGGTCAATTTATTCACAAAAGCGCTCCCTACTTCAACATTGAGAAAAACCATTCGGAATATCGGGATGTGTCGCCTTCGAAGCTTATGATTAAACAAATGGTTGACAAATCGATGATGAGTTTTTATGGATGTACTCTTTTTTTCTCATCATGATTTTTATCCCAAAAGGTTTTTCCATTATAAGATTTTTAACGAGACAATCAATAGACATTTAAGGAGGAATGTCAAACTGTAAATGTGTTAATGGGTCACAACCCATATATTTTTTATTATTAAAAATTAAAGAGTTTTTACCTATAAATAGACAATTCCTTACAAGATACATACAACAAAAATCAGAAATCATCATCTCCTCTCCCTCTCCTTTCTCCTCTCTCCCCTCACGGGTTCAAGTCTCTCTCCTACCTCTCTTATTATCTCTCTTTGTGTAACATTACTCTCTCTTCCCTCTTTTTCTATTACATATATTATTATAATATATACATATATATATTATACATACATATTTATATTTAGTTAACTTTTAGCTATATACATATATATATATATACATATGCACGTGTGGGTATTAATGTATCAATATTTATATAATACATAATAATAATATGTATACATATACATATATATCTCAAATCATTATATATGTATTTAATATTATACATATAATATATGTTTTATATTTCGATATATTTAAAATATATGTCAATTAATAATTAATTTTTAACAATATAATATTTGTTGTATTCAAATATAAAATATTATTTCAAAAAATAAAATAGAAAATGACTTTCCAAGAGAAACAGAATTTATAAGGCGAGTCTACGATAAATCACAAGGTTTAATAAATATTGTAGAATAAAAAATAATCTTAAATGGTAGGTGTAATGACTTATATAAACCAAGTTTATGAACCAAATTAAAATTAAAAATACTGCAACATTCTCCTTCATTAATTAGATGTTTGAATTTTATTTTATATATACTTGAATTCTATTATCATAAAAAATATTATTATAATTAAAAAAAACTTTAAATTTAAAAGACCAAACTAATAAATTGTAAACAATTCATATATCTTTTCATCCATAAGAACTATTGTTTGATTTCTAAAATAAAAAACAATTTGTTTGCAGAACATCGTAAATTTGTTTTCTCTGGTTGAAATAAATTTATGAATACAAAAAGATATATAAAGGAATAAATGAATAGAAATTATTAAATTTTGAGTCAAAATTAAACTTTTAACTAAAAGTGGAAAGTTATTCTTATTCGTGAAAGTTTTAGGGTTAAACTTTTATTAAAGAAATTTATAAGATTAAATAATTGGAAAATAATATTTCAAATATTTTATAACAATTAAATAAATTTTAAAAAAATATAAATTATTTATAAATACAATTAAAAATGGGAAGTTATTGTTTTGTGAAAATTAAACTAATTAATAACTAAATTATATATTTATTATTACAAAAGTAAAAAGATCTAATTTAATTTAAAGAAACTTTTGAAATAAATTTAAATAATTTTATTTTCAAACATCATTTTATTAAAAACATTTTTAAATTAATTTTTTATTCAAAAAATATTTATATTAAAAATATTTATATTTTGTTTTGAAATACATTAAGTAATTTTTTATTTAACATTTTCATATAAAATTATTGCTATTTTCAAATAAATTAAAACATTTTTCAAAAGTATTTATATTTTTTGAAAAATAATATAAAAGATTACTGATATTTTATATATTATAAATAATTTTTAAGATATTAGGAAAATTATAGATAATTTTTGAAACAAAATTAAAAGATTTTAAAATTATATTTTAATTATTTATAATAATAAAATAAAATTAAAATAAATTAAAATATGAGACAAAATTTTATTATTTTGATTAATTATTATTTTTGGATAGATAAAAAGTGAATTAAATTTTAAATGCTTTATATTTTATTTGTAAATAAATTTAATATTAATTTAGATAAAAAAAATATCTAACCGTATTTAAATAAAATATTAAAAAATTAAATAAATAAAAAATTATATTAAATTTAAAAATAATTTATATTTTATTTGAAATTAATTAAATAATTAATTATTTTATATTTTGAAAAAATATCGTATTAAAATTATTTGTTTGATTTTATTCCTATTTTTAATTTTATAATTTTTTAAAAAATATAATTATATTGAAAAGGGGTAAACTCAAAAAAACCTTCAAAAATAACTTTTAATAAAAAAATTTTGCACTTTTAACTCATCAAAAAAAACCTTCAAAAATAAATTTTAATAAAAAAAACCATGCACTTTTAACTCATAAAAAACCTTAATATATGAATTTTGGTTAGATAATGATTTTAGAATAATAGATATATTATTTTTTTATAAAATTTATGAGATTTGATAATAATTTTAGAATTGTGAATATATTATTTTTTAATAAATTTATGAGATTAGACTTTTGTTAATAGTATTTTGTGACTGTATGGTTATAATATTTCATATGTTTAACAAATTACATGATATATTTGGTGTTTTAAAGAAAATTAATCTTCAAAATTTTAGTTTAGAAAATATATAGTTTATAGTTTTATTTTTAATTTCAAAAAATAGTTATTAAAATTTTAGGATTAATATTTCAATTTTTTTCATTTTCTTTTTTATTTTATGAATTATTAGGGTTTTTATTTTATGATTTATTAGGGTTTAAAAAATATGTTACGTTTTTTTATGAGTTAAAAGTGTAAGGTTTTTTTTATTAAAAATTATTTTACTAAAAATTATTTTTGAATGTTTTTTTATGAGTTAAAAGTATAAAGTTTTTTTTATTAAAAATTATTTTTGAAGGTTTTTTTGAGTTAAAAATTTAGGGGTTTTTTTATTAATTTTTTTGAGTTTACCCCTATTGAAAATAATATTAAAAAGTCAGTAATTAAAAAAATTATTGGGTAAAACTCCTATTCCCACCCAAACTTGGTGAATTTTGCCTATTCCCCCCTCATATATCACACTCATCCGATTCCCCCCTTATCTATCATTCCTAATCCTATTTCCCCCTCAAGTTTTTTAATTAAGTTTATTTCCCCCTCTATCTAAATTTCTGTTAAATTTAACAGTTTTTACCTCAAACCCTAATAAAAAATCAATTTTAACCTAATTTTATACCCAATTTTGACCCGAACCGATACAAATTGAAATTAAATTTAATTCGGTTTACCAAATATTAAACCGATCCGGTTTATTGAAATTTTGGTTTACCAAATATTAACCAAATACTAAAACCTAATTTTAAAATACTAAAACCTAATTTTTTATTCAGCACGTTGGTAGCCGCTCTCCTGTCGCCGGCCGGTCTCTTATTCGCCGCCGGTGTCTTCGCCGCCGGTGTCTTCGCCGCCCGTGTCTTCGCCGGAATCCCTTCTTCGTCGCCGGTCTTCTATTCCGGTCTGTCGTGCGTGAGGGTCTCTTCGTTCGGTCTCCTTTTGTGCGTCTCCTTCTTCGTCGCCGGTCTTCTTCCTGTCGTCGCCGGTCTCCTTCTTCGTCGCCGGTCGTTTCGTTCGGTTCCTTCTTCGCCGTTTTGTTTCGTGCGCCTCGTTCTGTCGTGCGCTTCGTTCTGTCCCTTCTTCGCCGTTTCGTCCGGTCGTTTCGTTCCGTCGCCGGTCTTCGTCGCCGGTCCGTCGCCGGTCTTCGTCTCGGTCCGTCGCCGGTCTTCGTCTCGGTCCATCGCCGATCGGTCAGTCGGTCTTCTTCGTCACCCGCCGTTTGTCGTGTTCGGTCACCTATCCGATTCTAATCGCCCATGGAGTGTCAATATTCAAGGTAACTTTCTGAATTCGTGGCTGTATTGATCGGTTAGTTGAGAATATGGATGAATCGTGGCTATAGGGATGAATTCGTAACCGTATTGATTGGTTAGCTCTAATTTTTGTTGCAGTAATATTAAGATACGGATTTGTGTTCTTTACAGCAGATGCACCTTCAATCTCCATCAAGGGCGATCGTTCCTCCATTCTCGATTGTTCCGACAGGAGGGATTCAGATCGGTGAAGCTTCCTTTGCTTGCCTAGATTTAGGCAAAGCAAAACTCGTCCTAGACAAAGTGGGTTTCAAGGTTGGTGATCTGCAATTGACTGTTGACGGGATTTCGACAATTGCTGGGGGTGACCGTTTTCTAGAAATCATTTTTGCTCACTTGCAGAAACTCGAAATATCGGCGTTCAACGGGTACAATGTTTTTGGGTGGTTGGTTCGAGCATAATGCTATTTCTATTTTGGACAGTGCTATGACGCCGAAAAACTACGATTATCGGTGATGGCGATCGACAACAGGGCACTGAACTGGTTTCAGTAGTAAACAACTCGACGACTGTGTGTTTCCTCAGTAGATTTAAGAGAAAGGTTTCTGGAGAGATTTGACCATGGGACTTATGACGATGCAAGCGCCAAACTATTACCTATGCGTCAAACAGGTTCGTTTGGTGATTATTTGTTGGAATTTGAAGAGTTGATGTCTCAATTGCAGGGATTCCACGTTGCATTCTGAAAAATGCTTTCAAACATGGCTTGAAACCAGAAATTCAGGAGCTGTTACGGAATTCAATCATTGGTTTATCTTCACTGAGACGTTGAAGATTAAAGGTAGAATTGGGGTGCAAGATGTGATAGTGATGGTGGATAGGGAGCCACACATAACTTTCTATCCATTGAGGTTATACAATTTTTGAACTTGAAAATGGAAGGCACAACTGGTTATAGGGTGTTCTTAGGCACCAGAGATAGAGTTAAAGGAGAAGGCATTTGCAAAAAAGTATCCCTTAAGTTCAAAATTTTGGAGTTTATTGTGGATTTGCTACCTTTGGAAATAGGAAGGGTCGAATGTAATTTTGAGCATTCAATAGTTGCGAACTTTGGGCAAGATTCAATTTAATTTCGAGAAATTGAAGATGAAGCTTCGCAAGGATAATACATTGTTTACTTTCGGGGGAGATCCTTTACTCCACAATTCATTGGTCACCCTTAAAGCTTTCTGGAAATCAGTGGAAGAAGGGCATCAAGGGTGTGTCGTAGACTTGTGTTCTTTGGCGATTTTCGGCTATGATTCTGCAACTATTTCTCTAGAATTTTCTGCATTTTTGAGTCTTCGTGTGTGAATGTTAGACCCTATCGTTACCTTCACGCTCATAAGGAGGAAATTGAAAAATTGGTATGTGATATGCTTCAAGTCATAAGGCCTAGCCAAGTCCTTTCTCAAGCTTTAAACCGGATTACAATTCTAGATAAGTTCTCTATTCTCATGATTGATGAGTTATTGGATGAATTTAATGGGGCAATCATTTTTCTGAAGCTAGATTAACATTCGGATTATCATCAAATCCATATGAACGAGGAGGATTTTGCACTCATGATGGGCATTACGAGTTTCTTGTTATGTCATTTTGTCTTACTATTGCACCGACAACTTATCGAGCATTGAAGAATGAGATATTAGAATCCTATAATAAAACAATTTATTAAGCATATCGGACTAATTTATCATTGATTTTTTTTATCGAGATCCAATCGAAATGGTGATGGCTTTTTCTTGTTCCTGAATGGGCTTCTTCCATAATTTTAGGTTTATGCTTTACTCCGAGTATGAGAAAAGATCCGCGCGATTTTAATTTGCATATATAGGACAATAAATCAAATAACACGTCTCTTTTTTACTACCTTTTTTTCAATTCATTTCTTTCCCATATCTGTCAAATAGTCAACAATTTTTTAATCATATTATTTGATTTGATCAACAGTTTGAGATTACTTTGTTTCAATTTCTTTTAATAATATTATTTATCATAATTTCTCATATCATATATATAATATAATATAAATATATTATAGATTAAATATTAATTTTTCATTGGGTTTTTTTCTAAACGGAGCCTAGATACTTCATTTTATTGGTCTAATTACCTAAACCATAAAATATTTTGACAATATATAATATCAATTTAAAAACTCCTCTAAAAAATGCATTAAATTTATTAATTTTTCATTGGGTTTTTTTCTAAACGGAGCCTAGATACTTCATTTTATTGGTCTAATTACCTAAACCATAAAATATTTTGACAATATATAATATCAATTTAAAAACTCCTCTAAAAAATGCATTAAATTATACTTTATTAATTTTTTTATTGCACTTCGCATTACAAATCTTTGATAATTCAATCAATCTTTTTAGACAAAATAGAAGATATCTCAATCAAGCAAAAAAATGGGGAAATCCCATATAGCCCAATATATCTATGTCAGTCATGCCATTTGGTTTTACTAATGCACCGGCAATTTTTCAAGCATTGATGAATGAGATTTTAGACATATTTACACTGGTAATCTTAGTTATATTTGACGATATCTTGGTCTACAACCATTTATTGCATGAACATTTGTCACATCTTTCGATAGTGTTGGACGAACTTCAGAAACATTGTCTATTTTCTAAAGAAAAAAAAAATGTTCTTCTGAATTACCCTACATTGAACATTTGGGTCATATTATCTCACAAGAAGGAGTAGCCATGAATAGCAAAAAGATTGATGCAGTAACTCATTGACCACGCCCTTAGAATCTCAAGAAACTTTGAGATGTTTTGGATCTAATGGGATACTACCGACGCTTGGTATGGAACAATCACAAAACCATTAACGGACTTATTGAAGAAGGCCTCATTCTTATGGTCGGAGAATGCAGATATAGCGTTTACATCTTTTAGAAATGCAATGGTTACTTCTTTGGTGTTGAGTTTACCTATTTCAATGAAGTATTTGTGGTAGAAGTCGATGCCTCGGGTCAGGATTAGATATTGTGCTTATATAATAACAATGTCATCTTGCTTATTACAACAACAATTTGTCATCATTAGAGCGTTTAAAGTCGGTTTATGAAAGGGAGTTGATGGGCATTGTATGTTCTATTCTTAAATGACCACGTTATTTAATGGGAATAAATTCTTGGTTTATACGGATCAACGGAGCCTAAAGTTGTTGGGGTTTGATTTTGACATAGTTTACAAATCCAAACTTGCAAATCCAGTGGCGGACGGGTTGTCATGGGTGCCAGAATAGCCGTCCTTATCACTGTACGCGGCTGTCACAATTCTCCAATCTGTACAATTGGAGGATTTAGCTATTGACATCGATGAGAATTTTGTTCTTGGATCGATAAAACATAAATTACAAACAATGTCAAAGCTCCTTTGAGTTACAGATTGGTGCAAGGAAGAATGATGTTTAATGATAGGTTAGTCATTCCCAAAATTTCCATTTTCATTCCATTAATTCTTCATGAGATTCATGGAGGACACGCGGGCGTTCTCAAGACGCTTAAGAGGATTCAAGCTATAATTTTTTTAGTGTGGAATGAGAGTGGATATACAGAGGTATGTCGCTAAGTGTGTGATATATCAAACACAAAAATACTCCACTTTGTCTCTTGCATGATTGTTTCAATCGCTACCAATTACGTTGAATTTTTTGGAAGATCTATCGATGGATTTCATTGAGGGCTTACCTAAGTTGCAAGGAGTGAACGTTATCTTAGTGGTGGTTGATTGACTTAGTAAGTTTCCTTATTTTATTATATTGACTCATCCATTTACCTCATGATATGGCTCGTCATCTTATCGTCGAGGTAGTCTGATTTCATGGTTTTTCCAAGTCCATTATCTCGAATAGGGATAAGGTTTTTATGAGTCACTTTCGGAAATAACTCCTTCGTCTCTCGAGCACTCAATTGAAATTTAGCACACCTTCCATCCTCAAACGAATGGCCAAACCAAGGTTCTTAATAGGGACTTGGAAACAAATTTACCTTGCTATGCTAATGTTCACCCGAAGTCATGGGCGAAACTTTTATGTGGACGGATTTTCTGACGATACTTCTTTCCATACATAACTTCACACTAAACTATTTTCACTATTTTCATGTGGTTTATGGTCGAGAAACGTCTCTTTTGTTACAATTTAAAGAAGGTTCAACAACTAATTTTGACTTGTAAACAAAGCTTAAAGAGATTAATGTCATGTTACAAGATTATGTATTTTTGAAACGGCGACCCTACAGACAAAAATCCTTGGTTGTCTTGAGTTTTCAAAAGCTGGAAACACGTTTTTATAGCCCTTTTCCAGTTGAAGCTCACATCGGAAAAGTGACATAACTGTTGACTCTTCCTTTGGTCTAGAAGGTGTATCTTGTGTTCCATGTGTCCCAGTTGAAGCAAGTTGTGGGCAGTGACATTGTGCCTACCCGGATTCTAGACCGGCTGCAAGCAGACCTACAACTCAATATGAAACCAAAAAAAGTATTGGATACTCGCTATTTCGCATCAGGTTTGTTGAATGTATTGATTCAATGGCTTTCATTACCTTTTCATGAAGCATCTTGGAAGAATGCATAGGAGTTGGCGCGATTACTATTTCAACTTGATGACAAATTGCGTCTTTGCCGAGGGTGATATTGATATGATATTCAATGTCTACACAAGGAAGAGATTCAAGAACAAGTGAAGATGACAAAACGAATTGAAAATATCAAGTAGAGATATAAAATTTTTCTTTAATTTATATTTTGTGTGGTTGTGTTGTTATACTTTTTCTTTATTTTTTATTTTGCGTGTGGTTATGTTGTTTTGTGCAGGTTGTTATTAGGTTTGGGAGTGTGTTGCAGATTTGTGGTTAACTTTCTATTAGTTTTGAGTTATCTTTTAACTATGATTTGTAAACCTTAAAATGAATGGTATATAATGAGAAATTGGTAACTAATAAAAACATTGTAAAAACTTAGAGAAAATTGTATGGGAAAGAACTGGATATCCTCTCTTTTCACTTTCAAAAGCTCCAACATGAATTATTTTTTTATTTGGTGAAATATAAGAGGTAGTTCTTACCAGAATCCCACGAAACCCCCATTTACAGACGTGTTGGAAAAACATCCACCATGTTTACATGAACAGTCTATCTTTATTGTGAGAACATGAATTATTCACTATAACAAGACTGGACGCAGGCACATCGTTCGAGTCTTAAAAAAAGAGCAAACAAGTACCCTTAAAACAGGCAGCGGCATAACCTTGAACAAAGAAATTAAATCATGTAAGAGAATGCCTTATTCAATTGAAGCTTGGATGCATCTCCCCAGCGGGAAAGCCTCGTGAACCTAAGTCTGATGGTCACAAAGAGTTCCACAGACGTATTAAGCTAAGGAAGGCAACAAGAGTAGTATTGATTACAGGGAACATCCTGGCTTCAGAAGATGTGCACACCAATGTCATGATTCTTCCATAACAATATATTTTTTTCTACTAAGCTTCTTTCCAACTGCTCTTGTTAGTTACACTGAAAAATGCGTATCAAGGATTCCCCTTGACTTGAGTAGTGTCACACTGACGTGACAAGCTTCTTCGAATATCCGAAATCTGTCAAAATATCTTCATGTTATCGTCTCTTCTCTCTTTTTCTCCTGGGCTTCTTCACAACTGCTTTACTTTTAGTATTTTCATCATTATGATCTCGAACCCAGTCAGCATGGTACTTTTCATCATATGGGACTACTTCCCCATCAATGAAGGGTTCTCCTGCAGTAGACAGATCATACACGCGTAAGAATTCACTGCTACAGCGACTAAGGTTTCAAGAAAATGAAGCTAAATCTAACGGGTTCATTTTTTACTGTAGAATCCCAAAAAGAAGGTAGAGCAAACACAAATTAGCTTCTGCGTTAAGCTTCTAAAATCTATGAGAATGTGATGAAATAAAGAGATCACTGCTTTATTGATAGAATAAAAGAGAATGCACGAGCACAATGAAGTATGCTCCAACAAGGAATGATCATTGTCCCTCGGTTGCCCAATAAAATAAGAGACCCAACAATCATCTATCCATAATATGACAGCAAATTTTGCATCCTTGGAATTTTATAGAGTAAGGGAGCAAAATTCGACTTCGTTACGTATACCAATAGAAAATTGAAAAAGGACCCATAAGGTAACACGTTCCAAGCTTAATTAAAATGGTGGAGCTTAAGATATCGTATTGTAAAGAACACAGAAGCAAAGCACTGATATCATTCAATTTCATGAGTCATTGGATTTATCAGAGCAACACAAAAACAGAGACTAAAGAAATGAGGTAGTGGAGAAACAAAATCTAAATATATACTAAGAAGGCCATGTGATTTATGCTTTGTCCTTAACAAGGGCAACACAGCATCCATCGATATGTTCGGCGGAAAAAGCAAACTGGACGAACAAACCAAACCTCCGTATCCGTTTTCACTTTCTACGAATGAATCCGGCACAACCCATTTGACGTCAGGCAGAGCTGCATCCAAAGCATATGGCACATTAACTACTAGGGGAAATAGAAAAATTGAACAAAGAAAATGAATTTGAAGGAATTAGATTCTTACATTTTATCTTGCAAGTCATAAGCTCAGGGACCTTGCAACCAAATGCATAGTAGTACTTAGTGGAGACAGAGTAAATGGATTTTTTAGCCTCTACTTCGCTGCACAACAAATAACACAAGCAACATAAATCACATATTATCCAGATGAACAATGTTCGAATTACATAACAATGGTTCGACGACAAGCTTTCAAATTCTACACAAAAAAGAAGGAAAAAAAATTCGAGTTCACCGATTGCAGTAACGAAAACCCTTGCAGAATTACGAGCGCAATCGAGACTGCCTAAAAGGGATATTTTGATCACTACCTCCCTAAAGCCATCGTTAGGGTTCTGATATAGCTTCTGACGATGTCGTTTCGAGGTGGGTAACCCCTGGGAGCCTCCATGAGAACAAGCCAGTGCTTGTAATCGCATCCCTCGACTAGACTCGGCACCCGAGTTAACTCGGAGCAACGGGTCACGTCCGGCTCAGTGAAACCAGAACTTCCGGAGAACAAATGAAATGGAGCAAGACGGAGACGGACGGCCACCGATAAATTCAAAGGTGTTCCGATGAAGCGTGACATAGGAGGTGAGTGCTATTTTTTTTATCTTTGCTTCCTCGCTTGGGTCCTATCTTCCTTCTCCTTTCTCTCTTTGCTAATTTCAACATTTTTTTTTAATTATGTTGAATGCTTTATTTTGCAGTTTTCTCTGCGTTTTTGTTTTTGTTTTCGGTATTAGATTTTCTTTATCGCTGATGCATTAGATGTTTGATAGCAAATGCATGCGTTTATATTTTGGATTACTCCGCACCATATGCAGTCTATAATATCCTTATGTAAATTTTAATTGAAATATTAGAATGTATATTTAATTATTTATATTTTTAGTATGAAAAATTGTTTATATATAATTGTTTATATTCTATTTATTAAAAAAGAGATAGAAAAGATTAAAAGCAAATTATATTAATTGTATATAATTGAAGTAAAATCTATATATTAAAAAGGCATCATTTTGCTGTGTTCTGTGAGTTTCTTGTTTGTAAGCCCTCCACCTCATCAATACATTTATGAAAATTTAACTCTCCCCACGATCTCAATAATTAAGGTGAATAAAAAATAACGTTTTTCTCTCCCCATCCTCTTCTTTCCTCCACTATCCGACGCTTCAACTCCTGTATTGCCTCTTTCCTCCACTGTCCGGCGCTTCAGCTCATGTATAGCGGCTTTCCTCCACCTTCGCTGTTTTGGTCAAGTTGCTTTGGCTACAGATTTTTCTCCCTCATCTCTTGGTCGTTGAACTGTGCGTGGTTTATGCTTGTGGCTTTTAAAGTCCTAGGCGCTTCCCATCCGCTCCCAAATGGCATTTCTCTCTCCCACGATTTCTGACTAGCCGGTTCATATCCTCTTCTTTCCTCCGTCGTCCGCCCATTCCGACTACTTCTTATGCCTCGTATTGTGTTAGCTTAGTATTGCGTTAGGGTTGAACTGTGTGTGATTTATGCTTTCGGATTTTACAGTCCTCGGGTTTGTTTGATCGGAGTGGGTAAAGTGGGTTAATGTTCGATCCTTCCATTACCGATGTCTATGTGATTTCTCTTTTTTTTTTCAGGAACACTGTTTCAGGGAAAGAGTGGGTAATGATGGAGATGAAGAATTGTTGGACTCTTCTGTCGTTAAAGTAAGCCATTTGCGTGTTTGAATCTTGAAATTTTGGCTGATTCTGTCTTTGAATCCCCTGATACTTGAGATTATGAAACTGTCTGGAATTGGTCCATTTGACTGGAAACTAAAAGGATATCATGCCTTGTACCCAAGGGCTTGGACATCTTATTAGGGTAAAATTGTATATAATTGAGCTTATGCTGACATTTCTGCATTTCTATCTTGTATATTCATCCGTTGAATTTATTGTTTATGATGTCGGTGAACCTGACCCTGAGCTTAGGATTGTTTGCCGTCAGATTCGCCCTTTATCCTCCATAATTATAAAGAAATCAGCTTTCATGTGTCCGTTTTCACTTACAGAGTAGGCTTCATTCCTTTGGCCTTTGTTTTGTTTGGAGAGCTTATCCCCGAATTGATGAATTTGGTTTTTTATTCCTCAGCTACAAAACACCGGAAAGTCGGTTGCAGATGTGACTTTGCTCTTCATTTGGGTTGTAAGATACTTATTTCTCTTATACTTCTGTATGATGTTCGTTTTACTGTTTTCCAACCAAATCTTCTCCTTTGTTGTATTGCTCGCAATATCTTTGTAGAGGAGTTTGAACCTAAAAGGTGCTTTGTACGAATCTACAGTCATAACGATGGTTGTTTCATTTTGTATGTGTTGATTCAGAATTCTGTTGGAGGGGACTCTGAGTTCTCAGGTGGTCACTCAAACTCCAAGATTATGTAAGGATATTTCGTACATTCTATTTTCTCCATCCACTGCCTTCTTTTTCGTCCTTCTGTTTTTCAGTGACTTTCCTCTTCTCTGACTTTAGAAGAAACTTATGAACTAGCATACTCATGGATTTTCTTATCATTGTGTGTTCACTTCCTTAGGATGAAAGATGGGGTCCAGGGTGTGATATTACACCACAAGTAAGTTGTTTCACATCTTTTATAGAGCACTAAAATAGGAACAGATTTAATCGCTGATTGTTTCAACTTTGTTGCTCGAAACACATAACATCACATGGATCACCGCCATTGACTTATGCAATTGCAGCTCAGACTACTGACGATGTTCATGTCTCAGTCTGTCCATGTTTCATGATATCAAGGAAGCAGAAGGGCATCACAACCAAAGATATGTGGACTGCTGTTAAAGCAAAGTCAGGTTGTATTTGCCATATAGTGATATTTTGTCTCTGTGCTACTCATCGATACAGTTGTTTGTTTTTTAACCTTCAAGGAAATAACCGATTCACCAAGAAATACACAAAAACAAGAAAAAGATCTTCTTGATTTTGGATCAATAACCCAATCAAAGTCTACAAAAGCATTCCATCTAACATCGTATTTGGCTTACTAAAATAAACATTGGCATAGATTACCCTTCAAATATTTAATATCTAACAATCCTTTGAGCTATTTTGAAGTGCTCTATTATTGGGGTAGAAAGGAACTGACTTTGCTTCTCACACATTCATTAAAATATGATAATGTCACAGTAAAACCTTTTGGTAATTCCATGTTTCTTCCATTTCAGGATCTGAGTTCCCACCTTCCGGAGTATCCTAAGCTTCCTCTTATTCTTTTGGTACATTTTGCTTGTTAGGATCTGCAGATGCAACTGAACGGAAACATGAATGATCACCTCCAAAGAAAGAGAATGCTCCTTTTTTATCTGAACATGAATGCTAAATTTAGGACCATGAAAGATCGGGAAATCCAAAGATGAGATAAGCGTCTGTTTCGTGGTCGTTATTCTCTGTTATCGACCTTTGACTCGGGACAGTAGTATACAAAGGATTTCAAAATCCTGGCTTGATAAGGTATATGGATGATGGATACTGATGATTGCCTGCTTTTGGGGGGCCAAAATAAGAGATCAAGGATGTGTTTTGGTCCAAGGCAGACGAGTTCTGTCTCTTGTGCTACATTTGCATTACCTTCGAATTGTTGCAGATGATAAACGAAAAAAAGAAAAGGAAATATAATGAAGTATTTGTCAAAGAGCAGAAAATGTGAAGAGTAAATGGATTTTGGCATAAAGAAAGTGTGAGAGAAAAAGAACAAAAGAAAGGATATGAAATGGAATTGAAGGGTGAAAGCGACATGGATTGTTTAGGTACACGAATCAGAAGGAAGCACGTGGTGAATGGAAATGAAAGGGAAAAGGATGCATTGGTTTAATATAAATAGAAATAAGCAGCAGTTAGTGGGTGCAGTGGAAGGGGGCACGCCACCAAATCTTGGAGAAACAAGAGAAAAGAGACTGTTGTTAGATACAGAAGAGAAGACGTGGGAAGATCTCCTTGCTGCCATGGCACTGGTCTTAAGAAAGGTCCCTGGACACTGAAGAAGATGGCAAGCTTGACACGACTGTATATGGTACCCTAAATCTCTTCTCATGGAAGAAGTGATTTCTCAAGAAGTCGAACGTTATGGAATGATTGTTTATAACGTTAGATGGATTCGTTGGCTATAGAGCTTCAATTCCTCCCACATCTGAATCCAAGAAAAAGTTTGTTTATACACATGACCATGAAGATATAAGAGTATGTGGCCATGGAATTAAGCTCAGCAGCGTACAAGAGTATGCGGCGATTCGATTTGGAAGGACTCTACCTGCTGATCTTCTTCGTCGGTAAAGCTCTGTGTTCAATTTCCACTCTTATGGCGTTCGTACTCATATATACTTTACACTTGGTTTGATTAACAGTCCTCAATGTTCTTGAAGGTCTATACGTAGTAATGATTCTCGGTATATTTATCAGAGGAATGGCAGAGGAGGTCCAAGAACAAATGTCCTTTATCAGTAGGTCTTTATTTTGTTATGTTCAATGCAATGAGTTCTAATAACTCAACATTATTAAGATCATGAGGGGTTTATTGGCTTCAATAATTAGTCAAAATTGCTCTTGCAATCTCCTCTGGATGAGTATGACTTTAGAGTGAAAGATTTATTTTGTTGCCCTCCAAGATGGTGTGCGGATCTGCAGAGCCATCCAGTTACTTCATCACGGTTCGTCCATCCTTACAGTTAGTTTTTTCATTTTGATTTTTAAATTTCATTCCATGTCGTTATTTGTTGAGATTATCTGACTTTTCATTGCCCTGGATGTTTTCTTGAAGCAGAAAATGGTTGTTCCATCAGAAATTCCAAAAAAGCAATTTGGCCAATGGTGGAATCGCACTTCAATATTTGGAGAAGGCTCGTGTGTTCCCTTAAGAGACGATGAATGATTATTGCAATATTTTATGTTGTAAATGGAGACAAGGAGCTCACATTTTCTTTGATGTGGAATGTTTTTTGTGTCCATTTGCAGATGAGTTTTATCTTACAGATGTCTACTTATCCTTTGGAAATTCTTTTGAAATGGATCCAGTCAATTTTCCTAATGTATGACTTCAAATTAGAAAGCTTTGCATCGTTGGTAGATGGAAAAGCAATATGGTTCTTGCTTGAATCATCTTTCCACTGAGAAGTTTGTTGCCCCTGTCTGCTCAAAGGGAACCCAGATGAAATACTTGGCCCTCGATTAGGTATGCGGAACCCAGATTATACAAATGTAGTTCACAATCGTACATATTTTCAGGTTAGTATTTTTTCAAGTCCATAAAAATTTCAATCCCACATGACGTATTTGAAATGAAATTTTAGATTTCAAATATTTTTTTAGGTATACCAATGTTATGTTTGCATATTAATGTATAAAAATCCGAAAGCTAAATTTAACTGCCGGAGATTGGATAATATAATATTGAAGGATGAAGACAAGAAGCAATGGTAAAGTTGCGAAGAATTATCAACAATTTGAGGATATTCATCAGTTTGTGAGATCTCGATTGATTGTAGTGGGATTTTAACGGTCTCTGTAAGATAATGGAATAATGGAATATAGTTATTGTTATAATCTAAAGTAAACTGACAAATTGAGATGTCTATGTTCATGGTTTAGGTTGAGATTCCTGGTGATTATGATGCTCATTGGAACCATTTCAAAGTATGTATAACTTTGTCTAACATGTATTTTGGTCATGTTTTCTCTCATTGTGTACTCTTGACTTCATGTTGTACATGTACATAACATTTACTTATTAAAAACAAAATAAATTATTTCTTTAATATACATTAAATAATCCGAACTTATTCGTATTGATTATTTTTATTGTATTACATATCACAAAACTGTTATAACAAAATGAATTATTTTTCTGAATTTAAATTATTTTTAATATAATAAAAATATTATCTCGCGCATCGCGCGGATTCAATTCCTAGTCATATATATAAAAGGTAAGTTTTTTGCTGAATTCTCAACTTGCCACATCAACATTAAAAAAATATTTATTTAAAATAAAAGTTAAATTTTGAAATTTATTTCGGATAAAAGGTATACTAATATGAACATTAATAAAGAGAATTCATTTATTTTTAAAGCTGCTGGAATTGAATAGAAACGTCTCTTTATATCTCTCACCCCCATACCAACACACCACTTCGGACCTCTCACCTCCTTGATTGTCGTTGTCGATATCAGAACAAGGAGATGAAACACGTAGCTGCACTCCTCGATTGCCGTCGCTGATCTCAGAACAAGGTAATTTTCTATCTCCACCATTGTTTGCCTTTCTAACTTCCTCGAATCGTCGTTCTACTCACCCTGGGGTTCCCCTACTTGAGACTCCAATTCATATTCCCGTGTCCTGGCTTAGCTTTGATATGAGAAAGACCCGCAGGTGAGCGACTCTTTTTACAGCCTCATGGACGAACGAAAGAAGGGAAGTCACCGAACAAGGCAGTGAAGGCTCGCGAAAGAAACAACACGCAACCGCTTTTCAATTTCTCTGCCTCTCTATAACGGGTTCCGAACCGAATGGTTTATGTCGCGTTGAACGATCTATGGAGGCTAGGGTTGCTGGCCGACGATTCGATGGTTGTTGGTCGAGGATATGCGATCAGTGAGGCTAAGCGAGAGAAGAAGAAAGGAAAATGAACGGATTGCGATCAGTGAGGCTTTGATTTCAGTTGCTCCCTTCTTTTGATTTCAGTTCCTTAAATCAACTAAATTCCTTTTAATTCTAGCTCCTTGGTTTTGAATCGGCGTCTTCACCCTTCCTCTTCGCAGGTCCGACGAAACAGAAGGGAGCAACGGGTCGGTCGAGATTCACCGCTACGATAATTCCGACCGATAAACCCTAGAGGATATCCATTTCGGCCGAGCTTCGTGGGTCTTTTAATTCTAGCTCCTTGGTTTTGAATCGGCGTCTTCACCCTTCCTCTTCGCAGGTCCGACGAAACAGAAGGGGGCAACGGGTCGGTCGATTCACCGCTATAATAATTCCGCACGATAAACCCTAGAGGATACCCATTTCGGCCGAGATTCATGGGTCCAGCGGCGGGAGACCATCGGCCGATTCACCTAAGCAGATACCTTCGCTGATGATGACTTTCCAGAGCCCGCTTCAACAATTCCTACTGTTTCACCCTAGCATATACCCATTTTGACCGACATGTATGGGTGGAGCAGTTGAAGGGATAAACAGACGCGACGATGGAGATGGAGGTGGTGGAGGTGGTACCCACGCCATTAAGGTAGTCTTGGGTTTGGGATTTGACGGAGCTCCATTGCCTAAACTAAAGCGGCTTCTTTGGGACAAAATCGGGGCTACACCAGAACGCTCTATGGCCTGGGCCAAGCTCAGATCAAGCTCCTTTGAGTAAGTTTAACTACAAGCCCCACATATTGAATCTCTAATTAAATTAATCTAACCTTGAATGAGTTCTTAAAATGATTCCGTAACAAATTTGTCAAAATTTTGCTCGATTTGGCCTTTAAACGAGCATGAAGCCAGACATCACGTTCTTTGTTTTCTTTTAGCCAAAAATGTATTGATTATGTTGTAATAGATTGGATGAAGAGATGATCGAGTCGCTCTTCCGATACACGATGCGCAGAGTTCAATGAAGAACGATGAAGGGAAAAGCAAAACTCCAACCCTAGGCGATTCTGCTGTACTGCGACGTCGGGAAATGGAGGTACGGGCGGAGGAGAAGGAAGGTCAATGTCTTTCTAAGTATTTTCCGTTAGTGACCATGTTCTGACCTGAAAAATGAATTGGCTTTGACATGAAATCGGCGTAATAGGCTGTGAATCCATAGAGTACTATTGAATTTTAATCTCCTAGCTGAATAATCCGATAGTCCTCTAATTCTTCATTGAATCCGCTGAGGATTCCAATCACTGGCACTGGTTTTTCGAATATGCATCCTGTATACCTCTAACTTGCAAAGACGTTTAAGGATTGCCAACACAATGAAATGATATCTATAGGATGTCGGTCATCTCCGTTGGAACCTCCAACATTGAAGCCTCCACAATTTACAAACTGCGAAGGTTGAGTCATCAACCTCTAAAGATAATGATTGGAAGACGGAAGAAGAGCTCAAGGATTGGAAGGATCCCGATGATGATCGCTTCCTCGAAGAATATAGGTTTGGTGATCTAATCAATCCTTCTTACATGTATTCATCATTCTACTTTTACCTGAATTTTTTTAGTAGAATGATATTGTGGATTCATTAGTAAAATTTAGTGCCATATCTGATGTTCGGTTCATGTTACAAAGCTACCCTCCTTAATTTTGAAGATTTTGGTCACTTTTGCATTAATTCGGACTACTAATTTGTATCTCTAACTGGAGGGATAATGTTACCAATGAGAATTGAAGCTTTAGGACGAAGGAATATTCTCAATTGAATATAGTTGGATCAATTTACAGACAAAAGGAAGCAATGATGATGCCCTCTATTGCAATTTTGCAGGAGCTATGAAAGGCGAATATGGTGATTTGAGAAGCCTTTCCATGGTGTCTCCGTGTAAGAATCGAGATCATGTTGTTATATCAAGATATTGATCTATTAAAACTGACAGTTATGTCTCTGATTGTAGATTTATGGAAGTGAAATGTGCTAAGTTGAATGTTTGATGTTTATTATCCTCAAGACTCAAGGGGTGTCGGTGTTGTTTTAAACAAAATTTATGCACTCATTGGTCTCATATTAAAACTGATGTTTGTGACTCTCATTGTTGGCTTCTTTTAATTCACAATTTCAGGGAGGACATGGTCTTCCCTGTTGTAATAGAGAAGCATATGCAAGATGATATCAGAATTCATGGGGAAGCTTTCTATGTCGAGGTTAAGATTTCATGGAGCTACTCATTCAATAGAGTTTACTCACTATGCATCAATGTCGAGGTTAAGATTTCATGGAGCTACTCATTCAATAGAGTTTACTCACTATGCATCAATGTCGAGGTTAAGATTTCATGGAACGACTATAATTCTTGGTATTGTAAAGAATGATCCACCGTGTGAACCAACATTGTTTCCCATGAATTTGCAGTGGTTGGGGCCCAATGGTATTGGTAAATCAACTATACTCAAACTTATTTCTGGAGATTTGCAACCAAGATCTGGGACAGTTTTTCGTTCAGTTAAGGTACAAGAGACTTCATCCTTAGCTCTTCCTATCCAACTAAAGATTTGGGCGTTTATTCTTCTAGAACATATGGAATGAAAATCTCGGTTTCATTTAGCTTGATTAGTTGTAATACTTCCTCGCCAACCCTAATGTTTTCTACTCAGTGAATACAAAAGTTGTTGGTTACTCCAATCTGTTGATATCATCTTTACAGGTTTGGATTGTTGTGTTTAGTCAACACCATGTTGATGGACTAGACCTTTCCTCAAATCCACTTCTATATATGCTGCGCTGCTACCCAGTAAGTTCATGTACTCGTCCTGTCTTTGTTTTTTCAGTTCTAAGGGGATCAAATCATTTTAGAATGCTCCAAATTTAACATGGTTACCACAAAATTGCCCTGATAATTGGATGTGAATTTGATGTGCAGGGAGTGCCAGAACAAAAGCTTAGAGCTCACTTGGGTTCTTTTGGTGTCACTGGGAAATTTGCACTGCAACTCATGTACACCTTATCAGGTAAGTAACTTTGATGGAATTGACTGTTGACTGCTGGGATATGTTTTATCATCATTTCATAAATGTCATTTATTTATATTGTCGTATGAATCCTGTGGTATGTCCTTCTGAATGCTAACAATAATGTTTATTGATGCACAGTGACTAAACCCAAAAAGCTCATTTCATGGGTTTGAGTTTGCCATTGAACCAGTGAAAAATCCTGAGACTTTGACAACACTGCCCTAGGGTTTTAACAAAGATTAGTTGGAATATAGCACTGTAAAAATTTAGTAAACTGTATACATGTTTATATTGTAGATTCTTTTGTATATTTTATTATGTTAAAGATATTCACAATTATGTCCTTATATATTTTTTAATCATTTACACTTTTGGTTGTTGAGTTGGTCATATAAAATGTTATTGTTTCTAGGTTCCATGCTATACTTTTGGATGTGACTTATCTTTTTATACTCCATTTGTAGGTGTGTGTCTCAAATCAATATCAAGATCCATATATAATGGGGAATGGTGGACCATATGATCATCACCCATTGGTATAGAATCTAAACCCCTCACAATATCATAGTTTACATTTTTTTGTAGATGACATCTAATTCTGTCTTTTGTTTACAAGGTTTTCCTCCACATCTTGGGAAGCCTCGCGGGAGAACCGCTTTGCCACTTGAAATGACTCAAAAATCTATTTTTGTAAATGCAAAACAATATGAGGAAATTCTAAGGTGAGGAAAAGCCCATGCCAAGATAGAAGCTAGAAAAAAGAAATTTTATCAAAGATAGAAAGTTAATTTTCATTTTTTGAGTGGTTAGTTCTTACTCAATTTAGACAATTGTTATCAAGTTGCTTATTATAGATAAAATGATATCATAGAAGTAATATATTCTTTTGCAGTTTATCATGGTCTATGATTAAATGCATCTCATGAACATTTTTATTCGCATAAACATGACATACAATAATTTGATCCAAAGCGTACCTTATTCCTTACCTATTGGATCTCTTGGTTCAATCGATAGGGTTGATCTTTGATTTATATTTGGATTTCTTGGTTGCTCACGAAACCGCTATTACGAACGCCGTTGATTAGATAAATTGTTTTTCGTGTCGGTTTCTTTAGATTTATTAATTGATTTCATTTTTTATGCTTCTGATTCAAGGTCGGGCTCCAAAACTGGTGGTCCACTGGGTGAGTTCAGTTTAGCTTCACTGCATAATTCAAGTCATTGGGAAAGATTTTCTGCGTTTTTCGTTTTTTGTGATTAGATTTTAGGGCTGATAATATGGATTCAGTGTAGGATATACTGGTGAAATGGGGGATATGAGGGCGAAGGCTGTAAAGAAGGTGGAGTGTCTCGGTGGAAACCTGTTGTAAGCCATTTTTGGATTTCTTGGTTGAGTAGATTGAGTGTATTTAATTCTGATTTACTTTTGATTTTTTGGTTGCTCATCCAAAAGGCTTACGAATGCTTTGGGTTTGTTCAGTTGTGTTTCGTGTCAATTTTTTAAAGGCGCATTCAAGGTCTGGCTCCAAAACTAGTGGCGAAGTTAGTGAGTGAAGTTTCGCTTCACTGGATGATTTTGAACCATTGGGAAAGATTTTCTGCATTTTTTTGTGATTGAATTTTAAGCTTGATAAGCTGGCTTTGGTGCACGATGTGTTGGTGCAATTTGGGAAAAAGCATGCGGAGGCTGCGAAGAAGGTGGAGGATCTCGGTGGAAACTTGCGGTGGCACTGTACGCCTTTTTTTTCTTGCTTGAGTCGATTGAGTCAATTTAACTCTGATTTATGTTTGGATTTCTTGGTTTCTCACGACAAGGCTATTGCGAAGGCTGTGAATTTGTTCCGTTGTGTTTCGTGTTGATTTATTTATATTTGTTAATGGATTTGTTTCATTTTTGTGACTCTGTTTCAAGGTCTGGCTCCAAAACTGGTGGTCAAGTGGGTGAGTGGAGATTAGGTTCACTAGATAATTTCGAGTTATTGGGAAATATTTTTTGAGTTTTTGTGATTGGATTTTAGGGTTGATAAGATGGATTCGGTGTAGGATGTGCTGCGGAAATGGGGGAAAATGGGGGCATGAGCTTCGAAGAAAGTGGATCCCAGTGGAAACCCTTAATAGCATTATAAGTCATTTTTAGATTTCTTGGTTGAGTTGATTGAGTCGATTCAACTCTGATTCATGTTTGGATATCTTGGTTGAGTTGACTGCGTCAATTTAACTCTGGTTTATGTTTGGATATCTTGGTTGAATATATTGAGTCGATTTATCTTTGATTCATGTTTGGATTCTTTTGGTTGCTTATGACATTGCTGTTGTGAAGGCTATGGATTTGTTCAGTTGTGTTTCGTGTCGATTTCTTTAGATTTGTAATGGTTTTATGTTTTCATTTTTTACGCCTTTGATTCAAGGTCTAGCTCCAAAATTGGTTGTCAAGTGGGTGCGTGGAGTTTAGCTTCACTAGATAGTTTCGAGTCATAGAGAAAGAGTTTATGAAGTTTTTGGTGTTTGTGATTGGACTTTAGGGCTGATAAGATGGTTTGGTCTCTGTGTGGATGATATCGGCGGAAACCAATGGCAGCACTAGAAGCCATTTTTTGTACTTTGTCATGTTCAGGGTTTTATGATAATTTTTTTTTTCTGGGATTTGGTTCACGTTTTCCTTAGCAAAATTTAGATGGAATTTTAAAGGTTTTTGTGTATGTTGTGTTTCTTTCTTTCCTTTATCATAGTTAACAATGGAATTTTTGTCTTTCCAATAGGTTTTTGGTGTTTCTTTAGCAAAGAGCAGCTCTTCGATAGTGAGGAGGTATGAGCTCTCTGACGGACAAGTCCTCACATTAGAGTAGAAAGATTTTGTTGTCCAGAAGTCATGTTGCAGCCATCCCTCATGGGAATGGAAGCATCCAGGATTCATGAAACCACATACAATTCCATGTTGAAATGTGGCTGGTATCACAAAGGATCTCTATGTTAACATTGTCCTTAGTGGTGGCTCCCCTGTGTTTTTAGGTTAAGTGTATCAGCAAAGGGATCTCAACGTCTGCATAATAGCATGATGATTGAGGTGGTTGCACCACTAGAGAGAAAATGAAGTGTTTGGAAAGGAGGTTCAAGACTCGCATCCCTCAGCACCTTCCAACAGGTAAAAATCGATTTAACCCTTTCTTTTTTAATCATAATATCAATATCTTTGTATTGCACATCATTGTTGTTTCTTTTCTAGATAATTATTCTTTTCTCCGTTTTTGGGTGGAATTTGGAAATCCGATAATAGAAAGATTATCGTATGTATTAGTGTTACTGATTACTACTATGATTTTGGTTGTTCATTTTCTAACTTAATCGATGTATAGTGCTTCAGAGCTTACCGCCTCATCAAAGCACTTTGGGTTGTTTTTTAAGGTAATGTTTCCATTACTTTTATTTGATTTAGTCTGTGATCTAATTTGATATTGGATTGATAATGTTATGAAATTTGTTTCTTTAGATAGTTTAATTGTATTGAATGTTAAATGTTGTAGCGTTTGTTTTTGTAGGGTTATTGTTGTTTTGATTTGTACTTTGTTTTTAATCGAATACCAGTTTAGGTGGTTGCACGAAAGAATATATGTCAAAAGGAGAACAATACTTGGTGGAGTCATCGAACTTTCAGGTCTGGAAAATGAACGTTATCCTTCCTTGGCTTTTTCTTCTATTTTGTGACTCGATGCTTCTGGAACCGGTTACAGGTACGCTAGATTCGTGCAGCAAGGCTCTCACTAAAGGCAGATTATAAAGTAACATAGGACAAAGGTAATGTTTTCAGAACCTTAAAAATCTAGCTAGAAGAAAAGTCTGGTAGGGTTTTGGATCACATAGGCAATCAATACAAAAACGAGGCTTTTAGACGTGAACCATTTGTTCCCGAGTACAACGCGAATGACACGCAAAAGAGCTTTTGGTTTTTGGGTTTGTCTTGTATGGATTTAGCTGTTCTTGAAATCTTTAGTGATGGTGTCAGCTACGACATTTAAATTTGCATCGTGATTAATAGAAAATTAATCTATTAGATGTATTATAAAATGGGTTTTACATCACTTCTAATTGTATCTATAATTAACACAATGTTATATATTATAAATAAAAAGATTATTAAAAATTTTAAATTATTATATTATGATTTATATTATGAAATACAATTTGGTCTTAATTTGTTGGCAAATTATTATTAAATTGTAGGCTAATGTCACTTTCTTAAATTGTATCATTTTCCTGTCACTTCCTGCATTTTAAACCATTAAATTCAATTTTCATCTACAAGCATTGTTTCTTTCAATCATGGTTTGACTAATATCTTATATTTTTCTCAATTTCTATTGAAATACTGAGAACAAGTTAGAAAACAAGTGGTTGCAGAAACGTGATAAGAAGCCAGAGGAAAGTTTTGAAGAAAGAGAAAAAGAGAAGTTACCGTCATCCATCATGATATTTGTTTCTTTGCCTCAAGTAGTCACATCTCTTACTTCTATCACATAACAAAGACTTTAACACGAGATATGATAATGGTTGTTGCATGAACTCATAAAACAGGATTCAAACAAATCTTATGAGGAAGAAAGTGAAGATATGAGCTTTTATGGATTAAAAAAAGAAAACAATAGAAAGCAACAATTTTACAATCCAATAGACGAACATATATAATTATAATGAGACTTTGTGTTCCTCTTTATTATTCTCTTATTTGATATTTGATATTATTATATTGTTCATGTTATACATATATTATTATTTTGCTTCTTGAAATAAATAAACAAATTCTTTAGGCAAAGAGATTGTAATCATTTAATAAGTTCTACAAAGTCAAATCATTATACTTTTGATATGTTCGTTTTGTTACTATTTTTATATATAACTTATTCAAATGTATAAATTATCCAAAACATACAATCACTCTCTCCAACAAATTACGTTTTAAAATATCAAAAATATTATGAACAAATCGTAATGTTAGTTTACAATACATTATATAAATATATTTTTAAAACTTTTACATCGGAATAATGACATTGTATTTGTATTGGCCAATTTATATATCAAATCACATGATAATGTTTGAATTGACGATATTATGCACAACATTTAAAAAATACAATTTAATTATCATAAAACCGCGCAACGCGCGAGTATCACCTAGTTTTAATAAATCTTGATTTAAACAATATAAGTTATCATTGTTTCTTAAATATGACAAAATACATTATAAAAAATCTTACAAAATATATTGTAAAAAAGTCAAACACGTGTTCCGATTTGAAATCGCCTTTTTTTTGAAAAATTCAAAAACTTCTTAAAAATGTAGAGAAATAAGAAAAACTTCTTAAATTCATTATTGAAAACTTCCATCTCGCAATCACCTCGCTTGTCACATCTTATCGGTGTCTTCACCCTCAGTTCAACGCCTTAGCTCTCCTCGGTGCGCCGCCTTTGCTCATCCTCCTTTCGTCGCTTTTGCTCGCCCTCGGATTCTCTTTTCTATAATGTACAAAGGGACCATGTTTTACCCTCAAAATCTCAAGAAACCTTTGCAATTTCAACCTCCAATAATCTCTATTTTATTCTTTAGTCGAACATATTCGGTAGCCACCACCATATGCCAATCGCCTAGACAGACATCTTTAGAACCCTTAGAAACTATTCATGCCTAACAGAATTTGTTGCTTCATATATGGGTTGACAGGTTGAAATATTTAACTAATTCACCGAATGGGTTATGCTTGAGTTAATCTACCTAGCAAAGGTTCCCTCGAACGCAATGTTTAACTGCTGATCAAATACTATACAAGCAATAAAATTTTGTCGAATTCCACTTTCTATTGGACTAAACAAACAATCAAACCTATGAGGCTTTGAAGTTGGGGATATTGCTTTAGTAAGATTTCATTTAGAGAAAGGAAGCTTACGCATTCAGACTGGCCTGGGACAAGCAAAATATAGGGGAAATACGACATCTAAGTCTGAGACTATCAGCATCGAATACTGCAACATTACCGTCACAAAATGTTGTGAAAATTAATTGGCTATTGCACGAGTATGCCGCAGGTGCAGATAGTTCATCTTGAGGAACCCACTGGTATGAAAGAAAAAAACAGATAAACGATGTTATACACAAAAATATGTAAGAGATGCAATAGGATTGTGATAATCAAAATGGGATTTTGGCTATATTTAGACTTAGTGGATTTCCAGAGAGATGAAAATGCCTTCTGATGCCTCTGATGGCATGGTTCTCATCAGAAATTTTGTGTCAGTCACTTACATGTCTGATTCTCTCCATGTTCGAGGCATTATATATCGCCAACTGTCTCATGAACTACGAGAATTCGGTTTTGGTCACTGTGGAACTGCACCCGTGTTTTACCAGCAGAAATTTTTCCGTCTTTCCCAACGAATCATTGTTCCATACACACAAATGCACATAAAAATTCTAAGCTATTGAGAGTACATAGAAGAGGATCAGTCATGGAGTAACGAAGAAAAAGATATCTTAAAGTAAGGTTATTGCCCCGAATTCTCTTTTCTATAATGTACAAAGGGACTATATTTTACCCTCAAAACCTCAAGAAACCTCTGCAATTTCAACCTCCAAGCCACAAATGAACACAGGCATTCTGCAGAAGTTAAGGGGCAACTGATGTTGAAATGTCGGAAGAAGCCTCATCTCAAGTTCAAGTTTAATTTGCTGAGAAACATCGCCTAGGCAAATGATGAGATCCGAAGATTCTCATGCCCTCCGTAGGAGCAGTCTACAAACAGCTCGGTTTACCAACTTCTATGTCCATGAAAACTAGTGAAATTAGATGAGTTACAGAAGCTTCATTGTTTCGAAAAGAGATGCTAGGATCATAGGGCTTTTCCACCTAAACGTCTTCCGGTTTCTTTTGAAGCCTTCTGGACGTGCCAAATCCATGGAAGAAGAATTCATCTTGTTCGAAAGATGCATTGCCTTCTCCAAATTTCCTGACTTCTTCAGATTTTGATTCCAACTGAAAAGGCGAAATAAATCGAAGCAGACAAAACCCTAAAAAGAGAAATCTCGGATAAGCATGAAAGGAAGAGGTGAAGGAGTAGATCAGGGAACCGCTACCTTGTCCGTGATTGAAACTCCAGTATTCCAGTGGATGAGCAAACCCAAGAAATGGGATCTAAAGGTGATCTAAAGGTTGAAGCTTCCAGTATTCCAGTGGATGAGCAAACCCGATGGTGAATCTTGTAGGGTCACCAGAGAAATGGGAAAACGCGGCGAGTCTTCTATCAGCTAAAATAGTATCTTCTTGGAATCCAGTTAATGAACAATACTTAAGTTCGTCGATTAACTCTGGCGTGGAGCAACAGATTCCACCATGCCCCGGATTTCACTGAAATGCTTGGAGTGTTCCTCAGATTCATGGACCAGACATGAAAACAGAAATTCTTACAAGGGAATTGTCAAACAAGATGAACATTCAAGAAATGGGGTCTGAGCTTTACTCTGGAAACGAAGTTTCAAGAACAGATAATCTCTTAGATGTTATGGTCTCGGGTGCTTGCTCGTCTTCCAACCAGATATCTGATGATATCGTGTAGAACCACATTGACCAAAGTTAGTAACTCTTCAGTTAATACTACATCGAAGAACAGCTATCAGGACAGATTTTTTTAGATCCCTAATCCTGAAAAGAAACAGATTTTACAAATTTTTGGATTGTAACTATTTTTAGATCGAGGAACCGCTACCTGAGCCATCATACTGCTTAAGCTCATCTTCAGTGATCTCTCTGAGCTGAACCGGTGGCTGGAGAGGAGGCTCCATCTGCGGCTGCGCCTCCATGGATCGAGGCCGGTGTTCTTTGGGAGAGGCGAAGAAGCCTGAGACTACATGGTAGAATGAGATGAAGATGGCTAGTAAGGTGAAGAACTGGGCCAGATAAAGTCCTGCGTAAGCTGGTATTGCTTCTTTCAGCGTCTCCCAAAATTGCATCGCCATGGATGATGGAGCTTCGGTGCGTGAGTGAGAGAGAGAGAGAGCAATGTTGAGGTGATAGGGTTTCACATCTGCGATTGAAGGAGGTGCCTTCACCGGTACACAGATCGTCTTCACTACCCGCTCTTCACCCATTTCAATGTCTTGGTCATCCCTCAATGTCTCTGGGTCTTCCATGTTGTTTAGTGTTTTTTCACCGAGAGATCGTGGGTGGAGAGAGATCGTGGAGGGAGAGAGAAGGAGAGATCGTGGAAGTAGGAGAGAAGGTGAAATCAATCGTTTTTTAAATAAATGTAGGGTGCTGAGATGGGGGGCTGAGCAAAATGTTGCATTTTTAATATATAGATTTAGGATTTTATTTTTTGGCTTGTGTTTGTTCTCCTGTTTAGTTCAGTTTCTTTTAATGGTGTGGTGGCGTTGGTTACTTTTTGGGTGTATTGGTTGCATTTTGGTTTTGTTTCTTCCTTACGATTTGATTTGTTTTCTCTTCCATTTGTATATGTGTCCATCATTTTTCTGTTTTGTTTCCGTCGCAAGGGTCGAGGAAGATGGGAGAACATATTACGAGGATATGCTAAAAAAACATACATCCATGAAAAATATACAAAAAGAGTTATTTTGTAAAATACAAAACATATTAGTCAAGCCTACAAGGTATTCAACAAGAATCCTATACATCTGAAGTCAGTTGGACTAAGGCTAAACTAAAGTTCTCCCCTTTTTCAATATTATGTTCACACAAAAAATATCTAAAAAGTTCATCCATAAAACATAGATGGTAACAAATTTAAAGATTAAAAAACACAAGTTCGAAAAACAGTCAAACCTATCGTCTCTTTCAATTTCAACTAAAGTAGTTCTTTCAAACCACATTCTCGGTTCATCTCCCAAAATTTACCTTTTGTGTTACATTATGACATTTTTACTTATACTTTTTCCTCCTATTTGAGTAAACAATAAAAATAAAAAACACAACTCATATGCATTAGTTAGTCCACTCAATATAAATAGTGTTTGTAATCTTACACTCTTTTGGATTTCCATCAAAACCCTTTTCATTTCATGGATTGTAGTCGATATTTGAGCATAAACCTTTCCTTTCTTATTTGAAATTACTCCCCACGAACTGATCTTTTATTTTCTTAGATCATGTTAAGAAAATAACTTTCTTTCTCATATATTCCCACGAATTTCAACATGCAATTCTTTTTAAAAATAAAACATTACATTATGAGATTATACACCTTCTTAAAATATATGAAAAAGTGCAAACTTGATCTAGTTTAAAATACTCATCAAACTACACATAATACGACCTTTATAAGGTATACAGTACTCTATCAGATACACTTTTTGAAACATGTACTTTATGATTTTTTTTTTATTTCTGCAAATTAACCATCCAAAACTTCTAAGACGTCAAAGTAATAATTTCCACACCAATTAGATCCAGACTACCATTTGGTATACAATATGAATTCATGTAGGAGTATTCAAATCATTTTTATGACCTTATACTCTTAGGACATTGAAGTTGAAATGTCACATCACTTCGTCTCGAGTCATTCATTCCTTTTTTATTTTTAAATGTATTGAAAGGAATGTTTTTATGTCCTTTTCTGGTATAAAACTTTCATTTGACATCAGAGTGTTTTATTTTTTTTCATTTTCTTTTTTATATATACTGCAAAAGACCAAGATTATCACACATAACATTTTTTCTTTAAACAAAATTTAAGTATACTATTTGAAATTTAATTGTACCTTATGCAATAGTAGTTACTATTGAAATGACACTGAAATACTCTTATTTTGACAATTTGAAGCACACATCAATGTAGTTTACTTAGCATGGATTCATCAAATTTGTCACTTAAACTTTAGAATATATTTCAATCTCAGAGAATACAAAAACCAATGATTTTCTTAAACAACCAAAACAATTCATATCCAATAATTTTTGTAAAAATATATGTTAGTTTGTTGTTCAGTATGAACATAATCAATCAGTAGTTGATTTTTCTCAACTTGTTAAAATGATGCATAATCTCTACGTGTTTATTCTTGGATGTTGCAAAAAATTTTGTCGAAATGTTTAAGGCATTCATGTTGTTACAATGAGCAAAAAAATCAGAATACATACCATAATCAAAGCATATTGAGACATATTGTGTCTTTCCTTGTGGTATAACAATTGTTCATAGCTCTAAAATTTTTCTTAATGAAGGTTATCCAACCATTTTTCCTCACTCATTGTCCATTAATTTTTCCTTTATGACAATTTCCAAGTGTTACATTTCCATCCTTGTTACATGTCATGTGTCTAGATCAAACACTATCAAAATACCTTGTGTCATCACGACTATCATTAGTTGCGATATAAGTAACATTGCGACGAAGATCATCTTTTCTTACCCAAATTTTTCTAATATTAACTTGAGAAGTTAGAGTACCTACCTCTTGAAAGTTTTTTTTGGTGTTTGGGTTGAGATAAGATAAATTTGTAAGATCGAGTTGGTCTTGGGTTTTTGGTGCTTCATTTCTCCAATATATTATATGTGATAAAAGTTTTCAACTTTCTAATTATGGAGGATATGATTATAGTTTTTTATTCCGCTTCTAGTACTGGTGATAACCAAGATAGTTAAAGATCATGAATGGTGCTTGAATCCTTCAATATTGTCGAACAAGACGTAGATTATTTTGAACTTAGGTTATTTTGAACTTAGTCAGGTGGGTTCCTAGTAATGGTTGGATTTCTTTCAAGATATATGCATGGTCAGATGTTTTGATGTTTCCATTGGGCTATGTTTCATATTGAAAATTTGTTTCAACTGTTTGGTTTATTTGGCATTGGTGTTGGATGTGCTAATGCTTTGATAGATGCCCATAATTTCTTTAAAACTGGTTCATTTATGAGTCATATATAGGTGGGATCCTATTTTCTTTTGTTGGTCAAGGACCATTGAATGAGTAGCTATATAGGAGTCCTAATCCAAAACTGGTCATACATATCAAGAATTAACTAAATAATAGCTATATAGGTGGGATCCTATTTTCTTTTCTTGGTCAAGGACCATTGAATGAGTACTTGTTAGGGAGTTTTAATCCAAAGATGGTCACACATATGAGGAACTAACTAAATAATGGATATTGTGAAATTTTTCCAAGGCCTACTCATACATGGACAAACCAGTAATTTACAAAACAAGGCGGCAAAAATAGTGAGAATGTGTGGGAGACGGGAGAATTTAGACCCTAATAGACCTTGTAAAATATAGGAAATTGAATTTGGTTTTCTCAATTAAACCATGCCTCTACCATCATACCTAAACCAATGACTCGAGTCATGCAAATAAAGAAGAACGACGATAAATATTTTTCTTTATCACCTTTAACGACTAAAATATCATCCAATCCAATTCATATCCTTTAGAATCCTCTAATTTTCTTCTACAAAGATCTTCAACGGTTAGAAAAGATTTCTAAAGGTCTAAGTTGGGCACGAGCATTCATGTCGCTCGCCTTGACTTGGCTGGGCTGGGTTGGAATTTTACTATCTTTCATATATTGATTTTTTTTGTTAAAGCTTGGGTTAGATGTTTCTCCAAGACTTTTTCTAGAAGCAAAAATCAAACAATAGCGGAAACACACAACTCATCATTGTGAAATTCGTCCATGATCCGTCTAGAAATTCCGTTTAGAAAAAGTAATTTTCTTATAGTGTATGTTTTTTACTTGGGTATAGTCTATATATACCAAAAATTCATCACAAACTCTTTTTCTTTGTCGACTATGGGCCCGACTGGTGGAAACGCAGCGTTTGCGCTTGCGTTTAACGGCGTTTTGTTTCATTTTGTCTGAATGGTGGAAACGGTGCGTTTACGGATGACTGCGACTAGAAGCGAATGGTAGAAAACTGTTGCGATTGCGTTTTGAGCAAAATTACCAAAATAGACAATTGTTAATAAAAGAATTTATTTTAATTTTATTTTTATTGTATACTTTTTAATTATAATTTTTAAATATTTGAATATACAATATATATATATATTTGTGATTAATATAAATTATAATATATATACAAACATATTTATATATATATACGATAAATATGAACTATAAGAGAAGAGAAGAGAAAGGGCAAAGTTAAGGGTATTTCGGTAATTTTATCGAAAACGTGTTAAAACCCAGACGTAACGCATCTAAATTCCAGATTTTTAAATTTTATGTTTCGTGGCGTCTGCGTTTCCATGTGACTCCACCAGTCACTTTAAATGTCGCCCGCATTCGCCAAAAAACGCAATCGTTGCGTTTGCGTTTTCTGGCGACTCCACCAGTCGGGCCCTATATCACTTGGCTATTTTAACTTTCATCTCACAGGTGCATGTTAAGGTGAAGGTAATTGTGTTAATTAGAGGTGTCTAATTCAGATTATTCGAACCAACCCCAAGAACTCAACCAATATTGAATACCAGTTATCCAAAACCCATATTAAATATCGGTTATCCAAAGAACCCATTTAGATCCAAATTTCCGAACTCATTCGGATCAGTTCGGTTCGAGTCCGAGAAAATTCCAATAAATCTGAACAATTCATATTAAAAAACAAAAAAACATATTACCCTAAAACAAACCTAAATTCAAGAGAAACTAAAAACTCAAACTACCCGAATTATCCAATATATTCGGGGTTTAGGGTTTCGGGATAACTCGAACTACTTGAATTAACCAAATATAGTTGGATAACTCGAACTATCCGAATTATCCGAATATACTCGGATAACCCAAATTACTCAAATAACTTGATCCCAATAACTCCAATTACCCAAACTATCTGAATTATCCAATATTTTAGAATCCGAACCCGAGTTCGAACCGAAATTCGAAAAATCCGAATCGAAAACCAGTTGGATCCAATTCAGATTTAATTTCTCAAATCCAATAAAACTCATATTGAACAAAAACCCAAAATATATGAATCATAGCCCAAATTAAACGACTATACTTCAATGGTGCCGAAATTTACTTTCAAGATCATAGTTATTCCACGAGGTATTCTTCAATTTTGCGATTCAATTAAATGCGGAAATGAATCGATAATAGAATAAATAAATCAACTATGATTCAATATAAATATTATTTACTTGAATCCATTATTTTTTCAATAATTCTGAACCAATACCAATTCCACAGTAATTTCTTTTTAATATTCTCTTTCATAATATAAAAAAATTATTTTTGTTTTTTTATTTTTATAAATATTTTTTATATATTTTTGTTACCATAACACAATATGTATATGTAATAATTAAAAAGTACACAAATTTTAAACATGTCTTTGAGATATATCTCTTAAGATAATTATAATCAAATTCAAATTTATAATTAACCACAAAAATATCATTAAATTTTTATAATTACACATATGTAAGGTTGCAAGTCAATTGTCTATCAATTGTATTGTATCTACTACTACATATATTAAAAAATATATATTTTATTTCTTTTAAATGGAGACACTGTTTGGCACGCCTCGACACGTCACGCCGGGTTCAGAACTCGGGGAGAGTAACTCGTACGGCAAAACTCCGGCCCCACACCGATTTCGATGGCTAGGATCATTGTTCCTCTTCTCTATCTCCTTTTCTATCCGTCTGACCTCTGCCGCGAACCCATAGAACGCATCCACCATCTCCCCGTCGCTGGTCCATAACGAAGGCTGCCGTCTCTCGCCGATGTACTCCTCGTCCGGCGAGTGCGTCGACAAAGTATCCAACACCGCCATGAACTTCGTCGTCTGGAGAAGACTCGGCATTGCTGACAGGAAATACTTGTGTGGTTCGGACAGGAAACTTGTGAACTCGGGGTCTGACTCGTTGGGTATCAGCTGCCGCATCAACGGTGGTCGACTCGGGACGTAACCGCCGTACGGGTACTGTCCGAAGTTAAGGGCGGCGTGTTGGGCGGAAGCAAGCCAGATGAGGGTAGTGATGACGCCGACGAGAGCTTCAGCGGTGGAGAGGTTCGGCCACCACTTGGCGCTGGCGAGATCAGCGTGGCCGACGTTGACTGACTCGGAATACCAGGTCTGGAGCTCGTGGTCGGTCTGGATTAGGCTTGGGTCTGGGTAGTAATGGTCCACGTAGGTTCGGACCCAGATGTGGATAGCGTTCCAGATTAGGAGCCCATCGTTTGCGTACGGGTAGTCTTCGATTAGAAGCTTGAGTCCATGTGGTTTTGTTGGGTCGGGAACAGCTATGCCCCTGAAATTTTTAATTTAAAATGAAAAATTTAATGAAGCCGACCATTATAAATAATATCAAAGTAGTTTCCGCATCTGCATATTTCATGTTGGGTTTTAGATTATTATGATGTGCATCTTTCATGTTGGGTTTTAGGTTGTGACGCATTCCCTTTAAAATCGAATTTTAACATAAATAGATGTTATATAAATAAATGTTATATAGTTGTCTAACATCAATCGGTATATAAATTATATAGATAATATATATTAAATTCTATTATTATTTTTATCGAGTTAGATTCATTATAATTCCATAATTTTTATTTTAAAATCTAAACTATGAAAAATAATTATCTGTTCTAAAAGCTATCATATATGTTAAAAACAAATGATGTATATAGTGTTATGATATAAAAACCCAACAAAGAAAATTATTTAAAATGAATGGATATTATCAATTAAGTAAAAATTCATTTCCCAACTATCTATTCTAAAATCAAAACCATTACAAATAATATTACTCTAAAATCTATCATAGAAATATGTTATAATATTGGAACCAAATGGACAAAATTATTGAAGATAAATAGATGCGTGTATGTACCTTCGGATAAGGTCGGCGGGGAGGCCTTCCATGTCGAATCGCCAACGGTTCTTGTATGCGGCTGAGCTAATCTCCATGCAATACTGCCCGGGACTGAAGCAAGACTCGATCACACCATCCGCGTTGATTAGTGTTTGTCGCGCTAAAGCGTTGATCTCCAAAGTGTACCTCATATGCGGATCCAACAGTCTAAATATCGGATGCATCACACTCAATTGTCTGTGCGCAGCCAATATAAACGGTTCCAAACACGCATGCGTACGCAACCAGTGATTCACGAGCTGGTGAACACCGGCGTCGTTGGAGCAAACGTGGGCTTTGGCAAGTTGCCAAGTCCAGTTTGAGGTAGCATCGATGGGAGGTGTGACCACACGCTTGCTGCAACAATGGTTTGGGCCATGGGAAGGGAGGCTAAGTTCAATGGCTATAGGTTTTAAAGTTCCGAGACGCGTGAGCAATAAAATGGTCCGAGTGGCATACGCTTTTCGCCCGTCAAGAGCATTATTAATCCGATCAAGAAACGGTAAATATATGTCATGGTAGTCCAATATGTACAACCTATTATCTTCCATTACCTACAAAAATATGAATCATTATATCAAATAACTAAATAACATAGGTTAAATATAATGCGTTCCTTCTTTCTAATGTATTTTTAAATGATTATGTATATTACATGAATTCAATATAAATATAAAATTTGTAACGTTTTGAGAAAAATGTAAAAAACCTTTATACGTTTTGAGAAAAATGTAAAAAACCTTTGTAGTAATAAAACAAGAAATAAAGAATTGGAAGAAAAAACTGATAGCAAAATGGCTAATTATTGGAAATTCACTACACAATATTTTGTCGCGAAATCCACAACAATTTACAATGAAATTTACGAGTAATTTTCATATTTTACTTTTTTTTCACAATGATTCATCACAACTAATAAGTTACATTTGTGGCGAATATGTTTGTATTTTGTAATGAAAATTATATTGAAGGTTACGTACTTGTTGAACGGACATGCCTCCGATGTGGTCGACAATGTGATCTTCAGTGAGAGCAGATGATTGTAGACCGTAGATTTCAGGGTCAAGGCCGCTGACCGGTGGGAAAATCTTGACTCGCTCTATGTTGATCGGGTTGATTCCGGCTATGGCTTGACGAGCGAACTCGTCGTCTCGAAGCCATGCGAACTTGTCCTCTGTCCCAATAATTTATTTATTAATAATCATCAAACAATTAATAATAGATATATTAAACTAATGGGATTTAACGACTAGATACATAAATCGATAGAAACATGTGAAAACTGTTGGGCATTTGAATTAAATATTGGGCATGTGCACTCGCGTGCTTTATAAAGTGGTGAGCATTGATGTAATGATCACGTTGTATTTTTGTACATATTGGTGACCAAAACCACTGATGATAATTGGCCTATTTTTGTACATACTGATGATGATGATGATTTAAAGTTTTATAACCCTACAATATTTTTTAATATACGAACTATCATATTATACATAAACCATATTTGTTTTTAAATTAATACATTAACGTAAAAGTGACAATCGATATATACAGCTACATTATATACATTTATGAATCAATTTATAAGTACTTATCATAATTTATGACTTACTTTCGAAGTAATATGATAGTTTATGAATAAAATGTGAAAAAATATTTAAGTATTGTTGTGACACTTTTACCATTTCTGTATTTTAATGGAATTTTCCATAATAATAAAATAAATAAAATGTTTAAATTATGCGTCATTTCTAAATAAAATTAGTAAGGTAACCGATGATATGCGTTTTAAAAGAGATTTGAAAGTGCTTACTTGATATAATTTTGGGAGTGTCGTATCTTAGAAGGCCTTGACTTGACTCTTGGAGCTTGTTCACGGCCTTAGGCAAAGGCAACTTCTTCAAGAGATTATCTTGAAACCCTAATTTGAGAAATAGGCCTTCTTCGTAGAGGCTATCAATTTCAGAGAAGCTGACGAAATCTTCTGCCAAAATGTTTTCCTTAAGCGAAGGTATGAGGTTGTGGAGCACCGCCTTCATCCTTCCGGCCGCGAACGTATCTTGTTTCAACTCTTCAAATTGCTCGTCCCGGGGCACGTACATTGGAAACGGTTTCTCCGCTCGACTTTCCGCATTTATATCTACCATATAAAAAGTCGTATAACATGATATTATAGCCTTTAAACTTATATAGTTGTTATATTATATCTTGAGTGATAAATACTTTTATATTTAATTCAACACAAAATTAGTTCAAAGGTTTGCATAACTAAATATATATATATATATATATATATATATAAGTTCATGTTCACCAATAGATGTGAAGAATGTATATCAAAAATAGGATCTCATATTAGCCAATGTGATTATAATCGACATGTGTGGCGTCTAAGCGTAGGATTTTACTGGTGTCTGTGGGAGGACGGCCCGTACGACACCGTCTAGGGTATGGAATTTCTTCACCAGCAAGTGTTGGACGGTGAAATTCTGTTCCTTTGTCGGGGTTGCCGAGATCATTGTAAACATCAAAGTCATAGATTCGATCGGATAGTTTCCTCTCTCCTTTTCCATCTCCTCTTAAGTTCTTGAGCTCTTTCTCCCGCAATGCTCTTAGACCAGCCGGGGTATCTCTTGGTAGATACGACTGCACAAGTTCAACCAAAACATTAATTTGATAGAACGATCGATGTTGTTATTATTGATTACTACAACGAAATATGAGGAAGAAGTGACCCACCAAGCTATGGACATGACGTGTATGGTATAAGATACAGACTATAAGGGATAAAGTAACTACTACAATAAATTCGATATTTCATGTGTGATTCTCAGTCATATTGATTAGATCTAGAGTTGGATTTCACATTGGAAAGACCGAATCATGAACAGAAATATTAGGAATCCTAAATAAAAAAGGTGAGCTAATATATAATATATAAAACTTATGAACTAATATCTCATTTTGGTATAAAATTCGCTTGACTCCAAATGAATATATTAAAAAAATTCGGTTTGAAATGAAAAAAAAGAAGTTATCTTTTCAAAGTGTATATTAAGAATTTCAGTTTGATATACACTTCTAACCATGAAGACTTTTACTTCCCATTGAAAAGAAAACAAGATATAAGAAAAATACGATATAGTACAATATGTAATATATAAAAGGTATTACCAAATTTTCCATTATCAATTATATCGATACATATCGTAAGGAAATTTACCTGATTAGAGAAGAAAATACGTTGATGAGGGTGGTCTCTTTGGGATTGGACCCAAGAGTTGCAAGCGAAGTGAACAGAGCCACAAGCGAAGCCTTCGACGGTGATGCTCTCGAGGAAGAACTCTTTCTGGTGCTTGTTCATGACGGTGATCGCTCCCGGCGTCCCGAACGCCGCATCCACCGTTAAATCCGCCGTGTAATGAACTCTCTCCGCCTTTGTGTTCGATTTCTTCGACCAATCCTTCAACACCGCCCCTTTGCTCTTCCTCGCTGCATTCGTTTCTATTTTTTTTTAATTTGGAAATGAATATGAAATTAGACGTTGAATATATTGGTCTAGTCCAAAGCTGTTAAAAGATAATGTTTTAACGAATACCCACTTTGAGTTATTTGGTTTTAATATGATCATGAAGGTGTAGTTACGTTGAAATCCAAGGTTTTTAGTAAGAGAAAGTTTTTGTTTTTACTAACGTAGAAACGTTAAAATTCAAAACTTTTGGATGAACCCATATGAAATATATGTTAAGTGAGTCATTGTGACGTATATATGGGGTTTACTTGGATCGACTTCGGTGCTAATGAGCTCCAAGACGACGTTTCGACCAATACTATCAGCCAAGTAATCCAAATGCTTGACCAAAGCCTCTTTGAAATCCTCCTTGCTCTTGTTCCTCACAGTCACTACCGCTCTCACCTTGAACTTCACCGTCTCCTCCATGCTCCGGTCACCTCTTCCACCGCCCATGGTGGTAGGCAGCGTTTTGACCAGTTCCTCGTTGATCGCACCCATAACTCCGCCGCGAGATTTCCTCGCCGAGAAACCGAACCCGCTGGGATTACCGTCAAAAGGGTTGTTCAAGAACCGGAATTGGATCTTATTGAAGGAGAAATACGGCACCGGCGGCAACGACGATGACGCAAAGGACGAGCTCTCAGAGATTATAGGACTGCCCATTACCTCTTTAGCAAACGCCATGACAAGATAAAAAATATATGGCTAGAAATATAGTTTATGTGCGGAAGGTGAAACATCCACGAGAGTTTAAGTAGAAACTCGAAGGAGGATAGGAATAGGAAGAGGCTTATGGTTAGTTCTTATAACAAAATGGTCCGACCAAGTGATGTATTTAATACGTGGAGAGAGATTTAACGAACGGATTACCCATATACACTAAAAGAAATAAAGAGTAAGTGGTCAATACGTTTTCGTGGAGTTTTAAAACTCCAAAAGACTTTCTATTTAATTCAAACGGTCTTTCAGGTATACCTGAATACAGTCTCAGACTCACCCTGAGACTCTATCCGTCTTGAATCCAAATTCTAAGCCTCGAACGTCACACATGCATGTATGACAGCCTAAGACTATTTTCACAATAGTCTTACAGAATGACTCTCAAGTCACTCCCCCACAAACCCCAAGATACACAATCTACGATTTGTGTAAACAACCACTTCGCAAAGTGAAAAAGAAACTCTAATTTAGTTTCGCCGTTTTAAGCTCCACTTCTCTCTTTGACATTGATAAACTCTCAAATCAGATGAAGAAGTCTTTTAATTGTTAAATCGGACCAACACTCCTTATATAGATCTTCATGATGCGTTTGTTCCAATTTTTATGCTCCTTGTTTTTCTCCAACAAACTCCATATTTTTAGCCTTTGACTTAACTAATTTTGACCTATTCAAATATGAAATTTCAACAATCAAAATAAGATCAAAATACTCTAACAATTTCCCCCTTTTTGATTTTATACTTAAACAAACACATCATCGCATCATCCATATCTTTGAAGGACCAAGCACCAACTATCCACTTCTGCATGTCTTCAGGTTTGCCTGCATAGGTAACAATTACGCCTGCACTAGTACATTTTTCTCCCCCTGTTTGTGTGAGTATAAGAACAAAAATTCTCCCCCTGTATGAGACTCACATTAAAGCAAATTCGAGATTAAATGGAAATTATCGGGAAAAAACAGTACTGCTTGTAGTCCTTATCAGCAACTTGACTTCAACTTCTTAACATTCCTGTAGAAGATTTATCTTTTCTCTTCGACTTCATTGGATTAGGGTTTCGTTCGTACAAAAAATTTCAACTTTCACATTCAAATGATAAACAATGCATGCAATATCGAACTTAATTATCCTTTATTTCCTTTAAATAATTTCTTCTTGAAATGTGATACTTCACTTCAAGTTAGCTGACATTTACCACAAAACCCTTCAAAAACACTTTCGTAAACATTTCTTTTTCAAATATACTCAACTGAAAAGAAATAGTCAGCACAAATATACTCAACACATCCACCAGATACACCCGACATATATGCAAATAGAATTCCGTACCTGATTAAGAACAAACACTCTGGACTTCTAGATCGTCGAAATTGACAGATTTCCCCACCACTTAGACTCAGACTACCGTGTAGGTATACTCTTATGATCAAATCATAGCGGAGTATGTAGGTTTTGTTCTTTTATCATCATTCATTTTTTCTTTTCGTTTATTCTTGCATATGTATGCTTGAATATTCTTTTTCTTTTCCTTTTTCATTTTTTACTAACCTTATGCCCTTAAGACGTTGAAGTTGGAAATCTGCCTCACCACTTAGACCTGAGGCAATTCCATTGCACTCTTATCTATTTTATTGACATCGGAGTGTAGAAGTGTTGTTCCCATCTGTGCACTAAAAACTTTTTCCAATATACCAGGTGCACCTCAATATCAGCGTAAGTATACTTCTACTAACATATTTCTCAAACAATAAAGCACATTCATTACTCTTTTTTTAAAGCTCGCACACACCAAGTGCTTTTCTCAGATTCATAAAGCGGTTCATGTCCAGAGGTTTGGTAAAAATATCAGCCAATTGTCGTTCCGTAGGTACATATTTAATTTTTAATTGCTTTTTCTCAACAAGCTCTCTAAGAAAATGATGCCTAATCTCAATATGCTTTGTTCTAGAATGTAGTACTGGATTCTTTGAAATATTTATAGCACTTGTATTATCACAGTGAGCAATGAAAGAGTTAGAATACATACCATATTCCGATAGCATTTGGTTCATTCAAATGAGTTGTGTGCTGCAACTCCCTAATGCAATATATTCCGCTTCTGTCGTGGATAGGGATGTAAAGCAAACGAATCTCACCAAATCTTTGTAGTTGATACGTGGTTTGTTCCTCAATCTTCTTGGGTCATGAACATTTCCAATGACATCTGATATGGAATGATTTTTGTGTACTTGAGTTGAATTGATTTCTCCTTCCATCTCCTTTGCTGAATTCTCCTCAGTATTTCTTGTTTCTAGATTGTCAGTTTGTTTCTAAGGTGAACCTTCGACTTCCACATGCATGTTTAGCATATCTGTTTGTAACTGAGCTACAATTCTTTCAACATATTCTATGTTTTGACTTTCTTCATCAAATACAACGTTAGTGGACTCAATAACAGTCTTGGTACGGAAATTATAAACTCGAAAAGATGCTAAATTCGTACCATAACCTAGAAACATACCATCATCACTCTTTGAGTCGAACTTACAAGATACTCTCGATCATTGAGTATGTAGCACTTACACCCAAACATATGAAAATAGTTGATATTTGGTGTCTTACCTTTCCATATTTCATATGGAGTTTTCTCAGTACCTGTTCGAGCATAAACTCTGTTGATGGTTTGACATGCCGTATTTATGACTTTTGCCTAGAACCGAGGTGCAACTCCCTTACCGTGCAGTATTGCCCTAGCCATTCCCTGCAAGGTTCTATTTTTTCTTTCTACAACTCCATTTTGTTGTGCAGTTTTCGGAGCAGAATATTCATGTGAAATACCAAGTTTATTACATAAATTTTCAAAAGACTCATTCTCAAATTCACGACCATGATCACTTCTAATTCTCTTAATCCTTCCTTTGGTATTTATCAAGTTTAAGCACAAATAATGAAATATTCCAAAGGTTTCACCTTTTTCTTGCAAAAACCTAACCCATGTATTGAAAAATCATCAACACATACGAAAACATACCTCTATCCACTTATGCTTTCAGTTTGCATCGGTCCCATCAAATCCATGTGAAGCAATTCTATTATGTGTATGGTCTTGATTTGCGACATCTTCTTGTGATGTATTCGAACTTGTTTCCCTGGTTGACATGGTTTGCAAATGACTTCCTTTGTCTTTGACATCCTGGGCATACCGCGAATCAACTCAGAGTTAGACAATTTAACAATGGTTCGATAATTTACATGACCTAAACGTTGATGCCATAGGTGAATTGGATCTTGTGTAACATGGAAGCACTTCACTTCTTATGTCCAGATAGCAGTTGTATTAGGTGCTCTTTTTCCTACATACATCTGTGACAATGAATTTCTCATGCGAGAAAGATACACGTAACCCTTGATCGCATAGTTGACTAATACTGATCAAATTTGCTTGAAGTCCTTGCAAAAAATGCACATTAGTCAGCTTCGGTTGTCTAATCGTCATAATGTCACCTTTTCCTTGTAAGTTTCCTTTCCGTCCATCACCGAAGGTTACATTTCCTCCTTTGGCACTTTCTTTAAAGTTTGACAGCAAACTAAGATTACCTGTCATATGTCTTGAACAACCACTATCAAAGTACCACATAGAATCTTTCTCATTTTGTATCGAAGTAAAAGCAACATTGCAACTTAGATCCGATTTTCTAACCAAGATTTGTTTAATCGTAGGTTTTCTTACTGTCATATACCTTTCACTCTTTTTAACCCATATTTGTCTAATATTAGGTGTAGACCAGTAAGGAAATTTACCTTGGTATTGTTGTGACTTACCTCGAAACAATTGTGTTTGATTCTTTCTTTGTGACTTACCTTGGGACCGTTGTGATTGAAAGTGATTCAATCTTTTCCTTGTTGTCCTCTCGTTGAAAGTTCTTTGAGGTCTCCATTCATAATACTTCATTTGAAAGCAATTTATTTGAATATGCCCCTTTCTTCCACAGTAGTAATATCTTCTCCGTTCTTGATATTTGGAACTCACGGGCGCGGCAGGTATACTTTGTGCATTTGAAGGTGTGTATGTTTTTGTCAGATTTTCACTTTTGACAAATTTTCCTTGATTGCGAGAACTTTCTCCTTTGTAACCAAGTCCATAGTGATTTGAATTTTTCTTTCCTATGGTTAGCAGATAATCCAACTTTTCGGTTCCATTTGACAACATCCTTAAATTCTTCTTCGTTTCTTCTAGTTGACTTGAGACTTGATTCACCTCTTCCTCCTTTTTTAAAAGTTGTTCCGTAACGACTTTTAATTGTGACTCAACAACATTCTTTTCTCTAAGAATCTTCAAATTTCGTTGACCCATCTCAATACATTTCTCGAATAACTCTTTCATGGTCATCTCATCCTCATCACTTTCTTCATTCGATTGTTCATCTTCACTTCCTATGACACTGTAGAATGTAACATTCCTAGCCATGTCCTCTTCTTCAC
>CM071863.1:36139959-36165447 GCA_036759665.1 Gynandropsis gynandra | reverse complement strand
CATGGGTAATGTTTGGTCGCATGAGTCGTCCATGGGTCATGTTTGGTCGCATGAGTTGTCCATGGGTCATATGTGGTCGCATGAGTCATCCATGGGTCATATGTGGTCATATAGGGTAGTCGTAGTCGTACAAGGGTCTTATGTGTTCGCATTAGACGTCCAAGGGTCATATTTGGTCGCATGAGTCGTCCATGGGTAATGTTTATGAGTCGTCCCATGGGTCATATGTGGTTGCATGAGTCGTCCATGGGTCATATGTGTGGTCACATGAGTCGTATCCATTTAAACCTGATTATAATTTCATCCGATTGAGGATCACCTAACGGGTCATATTGGGTCATAATCTTACGAACAATAGATGCAAAGTAAGACATTTTCAACGTTTAAATATTGATTACATAAGGTCTCAAAGGTTACAACGGTTAAAACAAGGAAAGAAAAAAGTTGAAGAAAAAGAAAAAGGAAGTTCGAGAAAGAAGAAGGCAAAGTACGGGAAAAAAAAGGAAAGAAAAAAAGGTCAAATTTGCCGAAGATTAATGACTCATCGGAGCCCTTCCCCGCAAGAAATGCTCCATTGACATTTCGGGCTTTGAGTCATGCGTTCCACGGTAGCAAATGACCTCCAACCGTGACCTTAGGTAACGCGGATGTCTGAGTCCGCCGATTACCAAGACCTTATGTAGTGCAGATACATCACAAAGTCCTCAATCCAAGTTGTAAGTACTTGTGTGTATCTGCATACAGACTGAGTCCGACGATTACCAAAACATTGAGTAACAAATAGACAGCACGATGCCTTGGATCGACCATGTGACCTTAACGGTCACAAGGTAACAAGGCTTTTTCAGAGAATTTAGGGTTAGATGTTAGAAATCGCCCTTTTGAGAGATGAAAGACTCGAAACAAGAGATGATTTGGTGCTTGTTGTAGCTTTACGGTTTTTCCTCCTCTATTTATAACGAAAAATAAATGGACAGCTACAATCCAGAAAGACAATAATTTCAATGTGGCATTGGTAAAATAAAAAGCATAGCTAGAACCTGGAAAAAGCAGTAGTCTGACATTGAAAAGACTAGTCGAAAGGGTCGAAATGGTCGAAAGGGTCGCAATGGTCGGAAGGGTCGCAATGGTCGGAAGGGTCGCAATGGTCGGAAGGGTCGCAATGGTCGGAAGGGTCGCAATGGTCGGAAGGGTCGCAATGGTCAGAAGGATCGCAATGGTCGGAAGGGTCGCACGGGTCCAACATATTTTGATTTGAGCTGTATTTTCGAAATTTTATTCATATTACATGTAAATAATAAATTAGTATCGCAGGGGTCCAAGGGTCGCAGAAGGACAAGGGTCGCAGGGGTCCAAAAGGGTCGCAGAGGAACAAGGGTCGCAGAGGGACAAGGGTCGCAGAGGAACAAAGGTCGCAGAAGGACAAGGGTCGTAGGGGTCCAAAGGTCGCAGAGGAACAAGGGTCGAAGAGGGACAAGGGTCGCAGGGGTCCAAAGGTCGCAGATGAACAAGGGTCGCAGAGGGAGAAGGGTCGCAGGGTCAAACTGGGTCGTTGGGTCGAACTGGATCGTAAGGTCGCAGGGATATTTTGGGAATATCAACATTTATACGGGTACTTTTGAAGTTAAAAATTTTTTCTTTTTCGAAAAAGGTATTTTTGAAGTGTTTTAGCCCTACGAAGATATTTTTGAAGTTACCTTTAAAAGGGCCCCGTTTTAAAATAATTGATAGAATAACTGTTAATGGAAGTCCCATTAATTTTTCTTGGGTGCGTTATACACGTTTGATAAACCGAATGACGTCATTACCGTAAATCTTGAGATTTTACTCTCTTTATTTAATTAACATAAAATAACTAAAATTTAAAACATTCAGAAAAAAAGGAAACCGATTTTTTGAAAATTCTTTTGTAGTGATGATAGTTTAACGGTTTCTCGTACTAATTTTGGAGATTCATAAGATGCATTGAGATATCAAAATGAACGATTCAATTTTAGAACTAAACCTCTATATGAGCTGTTTTATGAAAAAAAAAATGAAGTAGGTTGTCGAAGTGTTAATTTTTTTTAAAAGAATAGATGATTGTTATCTAAACAAATGGATTGCTTATAACGATTTTAATTTTATCCGTGTATGTTAAAAGAATTTTCTTTAAATTATAGCTGATATTTTTTTTATGAGATGGACTATGTGGTTTGTAAGATTGACCATATTTGTTATGTTATCTATTGCCAAAAAAAAATGATGTAAATTTGTTAGCTGTTTGTTTTAGAATAATAAAATTCATATATTGTTTGAATTTTACTGCATTATGTTCTCCGAAAAAAATTTAAGGATCTCATGCTTTTTATTCGTTTAAAGCACAGAAATTTCAAGATAGTAAAATCACTACTCCAAACTAACATTTATGTTTGTATTGATAAATGTAATTTATTTTATATGATATCTACGCGACGACAATTGCGTTTACTGGCGACTCGCCCGCAAACGCGGCGAAACACAAAATTTAAAAATCCAGAATTATATTGCGTTACATTTGCGTTTCATTGCGTTTTTAATAAAATTATGAAATTACCCTTTTATTATAATTTATATTAACCTAAACATATATATGTATATATATTGTATATTTAAATATTTTAATAATTTTTATTTTTTAAAATTTATTTCAAATATTTGAAAATTGTAATTAAAAAGTATATACTAAACAACAAAATTTAAATAAATTCTTTTATTAATAATTATCTATTCTGGTAATTTTGCTCAAAACGTAATCGCAATAGTTTTCTTTCATTCGTTTCTAGTCGCAATCGCCCACAAACGCAACGTTTCCACCATTCAAACAAAATGAAATAAAACGTCGTCCATCGCTGACAGAAACGCCGCCAAACACAAAAAAAAAAAAACAGCATTTCCACCAATCAAACCCTTAATGCCCTAATCTACATGTATACAACGATGACCACAGTCGCAGCCCTGATCTCGTTTATCTTCTTCATTCAGCATATTTTTATTTATTTCATTTTATGTAAATTCAAGTTTTAATAATATGTGATTCTGACCATTGTGCTCGATCCGTGCTAGGTGGTGCCCAGTCCGGGTGCACGTTTGTGCGTGCGGGTCGTTGCTCTGTGAAAAATTTTGCCGCATGTTTGAGCTGCTTCCTCCGTACCGTTGGTGCCTCGACCTCCACAGTGGCTGTCTCTCATATAATATGGTGCGATCTAACAGTTCGTTGTTTGGCACCGATGTGTCTCCACTTGCTCTAAAATATTGATGTTGAGGTCCCGTTTTAAGAGGTACATGGTGATCCGCTCGTCCTCTTGAGTTTGCGCCCTCACCATCAACTTTTGCATCTCCTTGTAGTAATCCTCCACAAATAAGGATCCCTGCATAAGGAAATTCAGATTGCTATGTACTTCTTCATAAAAATATGAAGGTACGTACCGACTGCTCTAAGATGCAGTGAACCTTCTCCTATAGTCTCTTTGTCTTGGATCTAGTCCAATGGCCCTTTAGCATGCTTGAAATCTCGAAATTGGGTTCTAAGTGTGCACTAGAGGTCTCGTCAGAAAGGTCGTCGGAATATAGCCGGAAAAGTGATGTTCCGGTGGTGGTTCGGTACTCATCTGAAAGCTCTTCGAGTGCTGGTTTCAATGGTCTTGGTTTCAGCGCGTTTGGACTTCAGGAAGGCCTCCATTTGGGTGTTTTTGCAAAAAGTATTATTTTCGAATTTGATTGCCCGTGAATCTCGGACGCGATCCGTCCATCGGTCAATGCGTCCTCGTCAGCGTCCCACATATTCCATGATTCTCGGTTCGGATGTGGTACGGCCCGGTCCACGTGATCTGGTTCCTCTCCAAGGCCATTGTCTTTCCAGTTCGACCCGTCCGTTCAAAGCTTGCGCGGTCCGGGCTTGATGTTGTCCGGTCTGGGCAAGCTTCAAAACTTGCTTTCTTTGTGATGCCCTCATCATTAACCGAGTACCTTATAGATTTAAGAATATTTCCGTACTAGATTATTGCTCGCAAAATCCATATGACTCCAGTTTGAGCATACATTCATAAAGTCTGTAGGACTAAAACACTAAAATACACTAAAGCTCTCGCAATGTCATACAAACCCCAACAATCAATACAATCAAAGCGCTCATAACGTCTCGCCAACTCTAGCATCTAGTACATAAAAGGCTATGAAGCTCTTAAGGTCACATGGTTCCAAACACGGTACTATGCATGCGAAGTCCACCATGACCCTAACATGATACTAAAATGATAGATTCATTGATCTGACTCTCGACAATGTTCCATCGCTCGAAAAATCCAACAAAATCCTAATACGGTACCACGCTACTTGAATCTTCATAACATTTTAACACTCGTAAAGTTTCAAGAACCCTAGCACAATACTATGCTCATCCCTCTCGATCCAGGTGTTGTAATAATTTAGACGCCAATGCGGTCAAAAGTAACAATTATTAGTATTATTATGTATGTAAAGATTAGGTTATAGTGGTACCATTTTTCAAAACATATCAAAACCCATATGTTCTCATTGTGGATGCCAAACCATCTTTTAACTAAATGTTATATACTTCATGGCTACCTTATTACGTTTGGGTTACCAAATTCAAGTATTCATAGACCTCATTTTTATTTTCCTCGTGTTAATATTGTATTTAAAGAATATCTAGGACATCAACCTCTCAATATAGTACCAATTCCACAAACACATTGTTTTCTTAGAAAAGAAAAACAATTAAATCAAGTTGTATTTAGTGATGGGACAACAATCACTGGTCACAGTCTTCCACCTAAAGAATCACATAATCAACCTCACCTAACTCCAAATATTTGTAATCACATATTCAGCTATTTTTTGTTCTTCTTTTGATAATGCATTTGATCATGCTCGACCGGGCTGTATCCTTTGATGCATGCTCGATCTTGCACTTGATCATGCTGAGCCATGACTTGTCCATTTCCTATTCCGTTCGATTTGTTGTGACCTTCAATGTCGAATTATGTCCCGTGTACGCTCCTTAGCTCCGAAATGAATTGAGTACGCATTAAACCTATAAGAACATGAAAAAAAGAAAACAAGTAAAACAGATACAAAATCACACGTAATCCTCGCAACTATGGTCATAAATATCTCTAAAATCATGCGAGAAGCGTGTACGAAAATGAGATGATCAGAATTCTCTAGACTTGAATGTTTTCTTGTTCCTAAAAAAACGTAAAAGTGGAACACGTGGGAGATATAAAATGCGAGAATTCCCTTTTCTCCTAGAAATACTGCTAACGCAAACCTAATCGATCAACAAACAAGTTAGAGCAAATTTTGGCCTAATAACTTTAAGTCTTCATCTTAGGTTAACCATGGCTACCTATATGTAAATCAAAGACGAGTTAAATGAGAAACCATAACTCTCTCTACCAAACAAGACTTCAAACAAATGCTAATCACATAATCAAAGATGATACTTGTTTTATTCTTGAGTTTCTTTATTCTTTTATTCCATTTTTTATTTCTTTATTTATTCTTATTTTTTGATTTTGCAAACACACTAGGCTTCTAGGACGTTGGATTTGTAGGGATTCAACTTCTACTTAGATCCAAGCTACCAATGATGCAGCCTGCTACGCAATGGAGTTTTCTAGCATCTTCACACGCGTGCTAAAGGAGTCCATTTGAGCTTTGAGCTCACTGATCGCAGTCCCCATTTCATGCATGCTTAAGGAGTCCATTCGAGTTTTGAGTTCATCCATCCCTGCTCCCATCTCCTCGTTGAATTTTTCTTGAGTCGATTGTTGCTTCTTTTGTTCTTTACTGAACTCAAGCATCACCGTCTCAAGACTTAACGAAGGAGCTTGAGGAGGTTGAGGAGCTTGCTGGAGTGGCTGCGGTTGCTAATATGGCTGCTGCCTTTGCTGAAAACCCGAAAATTTCACCGGTTGTGTCATGCGATACGAGAGATTCGGGTGGTTCCTCCAATTCGGGTTGTAAGTGTTCCCGAATTGCATGATGCCTTGTTGCTGGACGTAGTTCACTTGTTCCATGCCTTATTGCATTGTGCATTGGTAAGACCATATCTCCACAATTTACATAATATATGGCATTCACCGCATTTCCATCGCTCTTCCTTGATCCACGTCGTAAAGATCTCATGTCTTGTTCGGCATACTTCTTGGTGTAGACCACATGGTGTGGTTCATGGCAAGATTGTCAATAAGCTCGTATGCCTCTTCAACGCTTGAGTCCATGAATGATCCTTGAGCAGCATTGTCTAACGTCGTTTTATGCTCATATATGATCCCATTGTAGAATGTTTGGATCACGTACCACTGCTCTAGACCGTGATGAGGACACATTTGTAAAAGGTCCTTGAATCTCTCCCGTGATTCAAATAAGGTCTCTCCCTCTCGGCATATAAATATTGTGATTTCTCCTCGCATTTGAATCGTCTTGTTCGGAGGGAAGAATCTTGATAGGAATGACATGCAAAGCTGGTCCCATTTAGTGATTGGACCAGCGGGAAGAGACTGTAGCCACGTTTTTTCTCGTCCCCCAATTGAGAAGGGGAAGAGACGTAGCAAAATAGCATCTTCCGAGACTCTATGAATTTGAATGTGCTTGATAGCTCTAGGAAGTCTCGTAGATGTTGATGAGGGTCTTCGTGATTTCCGCCCATGAACTTTTTTTTGTATAACATGTTGATCATCGTGGGCTTGATCTCGAATTGTTCCCTCGCAACAGCGGGCGTCCTAATTGCAGTTTGGACGTTACTCATATTCAGCACCACGTAGTCACGAAGCCGATGTGGTGGAGGAGCCTGCGGTTGCTGTAATTGCGCCACATTACCGACGGGTAATTGCGGCTGCCCGACCATCCAATACATCATTACGATTGTCCATTGCTCGTGGATTGGTCGTGTCTACTCATTCTTATCCCTTACTCTTCTTTCGCTTATTCATCGTTCTCTCAATCTCGGGGTCAATTCGATGCAAATTCGAATTACCTTGAGATCGGGTCATGCACCTAGGAAAGACAAGTAAAAAATAGTAGAAAGTAATGGAAAAGAAAAGAAAAACAAAAGAAAAACAAAAACAAGTATGATTCTAAATCTGAATCCTAAACGTGTAAACAATTAATCCCCGGAAACGGTGCCAAAAACTTGATGTGTGTCAAGTTAAACAAGTTAACTTAAACTACACGTAAGTGCATGACACGTGTGTAGTAATTAAGGTGTCGATCTCACGAGGACTAATGTAACACGATATATGAATCAAACTCGAATCAATGCTTGCTGTGATAAATAAGAATGATGAGATGCAATGATAAAGTGGATGAATATGCAGTGGATAAACGAGTTCTAAACAAAGAGACAAATGTTCTAGAATCCGGTTTCACCACATAGCTTCCAAAACCTACCCTTGATCTATCTAACCGTGCATTCACTATCAAGATATCTAACGCGGACGATCCTATGTAGAACCTACCCTCTCTCAAGGCATAGGAACATGGCTAGATTGAGTCATCCCCTTCTTTCGTGGCTAACACCCCAACTAAACCCCATTACGATTCTTGATTCGCCCGATTCAACCCTCAACCGTTACTACCCTACTTTTGCGACCTAGTTTCAGTTGTTCTAAGCCTGATCTTCTAGGACTAGAATTCACCTTTCACATATACCTTTTTGGACTCGGGATGTGGAGGAACTCTTGAAGGCTATGGTATTAGAATAGTGAAGCTTCTCTCTCTGTACCTCTGGCTAAGATAAAATTCATTCGTGCTTTGTATTCTGAACCCATGTACGAGTAAATCCATTGCCACGGATTAGAGTTTTTCCAATATGTAATGAAGGTTGGTGCTTAATTCTCGGTTATAGAATTTTATCGTATTCAGATTGATTAGTTGCCTCTAATGCTTGTATTCTTGCTGGTCACTCAAATGAATGATTTTAAAAGTCTGATTGTATTGGGAGATAGTTTAGATTTTGGAACCTAGCCATGATTTGGGGTTTGAATCGATTTAGAACCTTGGTCGGTCGGTCGATTGAATCCAGGGATTAGGATAGCAGTCTTAGTGCGTTTAATATGTTTATTGCGCTACTGGGAGATTGGTAGTACGTATGCTAGATAGTGGGATTAGATATCGGGAGAGTCAGTCTCTAGGATAGTGCTTGAATTCCTTAAAGTTGTGAGCATATCTATAACCATGATCATTACTAGCAGTTCATTGCATTATTGTGCACTTCTCAAAATATGTGGTGTTTATTTTATTGAACGTATCCCGTTAATTAGTTTGATCATTACTTCCCATCGGCAGATTGATTTATACCCGTCCTGTTCAGTAGTTAAATAACTCTACAGTTTCATTGGTTCCCAGTGTTCGACCCTGGTACTACATGATAACACGTAATCCATAGTAGTTTTTATGTCATTCTTAGGTATAGTTTTTATTAGATTTATTAGATTTCATTCATTTATCGAGCTTATTCGAGGATTTCATCTACATTTCGTGTTTTGTGTAGGAAATGAAGATATGAGGAGAAACACGAGAGATATTGGCAATCTAACCCCGAAAATGAAGTTGTGTAACAAGGTTCGACTTGTGCAAGGCCACGGATGGAAGTGAGCACTCAAACACCGAGCGTAAGGAGCGGAATCGACATTTCAAGACATGCCCGCTCGGGTGGATAGGGAGTGCCCGGTCGGGCTAATTCATGCCAAGCAATCCCGTAAGTATACACGACTCGGGTGCTCAATGGACATGCTCGGGCATAGGTGCCCGCTCGGGTGTATTTGTATTGCCCGCTCGGGCCAATTCATGCCAAGAAGCACCGTGAGTTTTACCCGCTCGGGCTCAATACACACATGGTCGGGCACGAGTGCCCGCTCGGGTGAAAATGGATGAACACGCTCGGGCACAAGGCTTGCACGAGCGGGTACAAGGTGTGCCCGCTCGGGTCCCTAGATCTCAACAACTTTCCTAAGTTTTGGTTCGGCCAAATCATGGGAAATTAGATCTATTTAAAGAGGATTCGAGCTAGAACAGAAGGGGGGACGATTCAGAGGCATTAGAGCACGAATTGGAGACATCACGGAGGACGGAACGAGGGATCCGAGGCATGGAGGATCTATTGAAGACATAGGGAGTCATCTCTTTCTCTTTCTATGTTGAATATAGATTTGTTTTGTGTTTCGTTTTCTGAGTTCATGTTCATATAGATCTATTGCCATAGGATAGAGAGTATTGCCAAGATGTAATGGAGTTTCGTACTTAATGAATGGTGGAACTTAATGCTTTCATTACCTGTACGCCACTTGAATGAATGAAATCGGTATTTTATCATGTTTTCAGATCTCATGGTTGTTCTTAATGCTTTCTTTACCTGTACGCCACTTGATTGAATGATGATAGAAGCCTAATAAACCAACGCCAGGGCATTAGACTTCGGAACTTAGCCATGATTTAGGGTTTGCCGGTTTAGAATCTACGCCAGGTCAATCGGTTAAATCTAGGGATTAGGATAGCGGTCGTAATGCGTCTATCCATGTAAGATACGCAATGGATACATTGGTATATGCATGGTAGATAGTGGACAAGTCTACGCCAGTCAGTTCCTATAGGAGAGCTTGAATTCCCTGAACTCATGATAGTACCTTAGACCAATTATCTCGTTAGAACTCCGTTACATTGTCATGCAACTCTCGATACCTATGGTGATTAGTCTTAGAGTCATTCCTACCTATCTTAGGTTTAGTTTGCATTTAGGTTAGTTTGCATTCCACCACTATTTGATCCATCACGTCTTATTCATTAGTCTAATAGCTTATAAGTCGCATCAATTCCTTGTGTTCGACCCTAGTTGCTACACGATCCGTATTCTTGCGGAAGCGTTAGTCTAGGTAATTTATTACTTGAGCCTACGCACATCAAGTTTTTGGCGCCGTTGCCGGGGAATTGATTACGATTTTAGGGTTATTATTACTTTTGATTAAGACATAGTCCTTTCCGGAGTCTTCATTTATTTTTCGTTTTGTTTTGTTTAGAGTCATAAAAAAAAAAAAAAAAAAAGAGAATTATTACCTCTCAAAGCTTAATTGAATTTTATTCTTTATTTTGCGAGGTAATATGAACAACAACAACTTTTGGAGTGCCGATATAGCTGAAACGAACTATCAATTTTCAGAACCTCGTCATATGCTATACAACTCATACCGTCCATCGAAACAATCATGGGAACAAGACGTTTGGGGAAACACCGATGGTGTGCTGAATAGTCAATATGGATTTGGGAATTTTCAGCCATGGATGCAACCCCAAATTCAGAATTATCCATCATATACACCCCCATGTCCGCAACAAGAGGCCAACACCGATATCAGGTCTATGCTTGCTCAAATCTTACAAGTACAAAAAGATCAATCCAATGAGATTAGAGTGTTGAGAACGCAACAAGAAGAGATGCGAGCAAGTTGTAGAGACATGAATAATGAGTTTAAAGAAATGATAATGCACGTAAAGATCTTGGACAATCAAGTTGCACAACTCGCTGCAAATTCCTTTGAACCACAGGAGGTTTTAATGGAAAGTTTAGAAACGGATCTTTGTGAGCATGTCGACGAAATTTTCCTAAGGGATTATTTGACGATGTATCAGCCCATTGCAATATTTGAAAGGGATGACACATCTATCACAGTAGCGGAATTAGATGTCGATAAGCTTAAGGAAAAGCTTGAGGAAGAGGAGGAACCCAAATATGTAAAACCGGAACCTAGACCACCTCCCTTGCCGTTCCCACAACGTCAACGCATAAAGACGGTAGATAAGCCAAATCCCTCGATAATTGACAAAAGAGATGAACCTAGCATAGGAGTGGATAAGGCTATGGATATTGATGAGGCTATGACGAAAACCGAGATGGAAGAAGAGTTCAGCTTGGTGAACACACATGAGCAACCATGCGTTATCGATTTTGTGTTCCCCGACGGCATCTTTGAGAGTTTAGCCGTGGAAGTTTGTGACGAATTTGAGAACACGGATTCCCTAGATATGAATCTCTTAGCAGCTGGAGAAGATTCATACAAGGTACAAAATGAGCTATTTGATAATGAGAAGAAAAGGGAATCCACAGAACGAGACTTCCACGCGACACTAGCCAAACGCGGCTCAAATCAGTACACGAACGATCCCGTAATGCCGCGAAGCTACATCCAACGTCCAGCACACAATTGGGACGTTGACAAGAAACCCAAGGTGAAGATGAAGCCTTCACCACAAAGGAGCTCCACTAATCCGCGTGCCGCGCCCTATCGAACATACTATGCACGCAAGAAGCTACGAACGCGACGACGTCAAGGACGTCCATCTAATGGGTAGCATTTGGTCAGGCTCGAGACCTTAAACAAGCGCTTATCGGGAGGCAACCCGACTTTTCCACTTTTGCATTTTTCATTTCATTTTTCTTTTGGACTATTTCTTTTTCTTTTCATATTGATGTACTTGGTGGAATCGTATTCCTTCCTCTGGATTGTGTGATTCTTTTCACAGGCTTTTCAACGTTGATATCATCCTTGAGGAGGAGACGCATACAACGTCCGGACACAAACACGGGATTGCAAGATACACAAGGTGCACACGTTCTAACCCTTATTCTTCCCGTTGTTTGGTATGCGAGTTTCTTCTAGGTTTTGAACACCGGGACGGTGTCTCATTTAAGTCTGGGGGGAGTACTCGTCGAGTATTGTCATGTGTTTAATGGCGCATCTCTTCACTCCTCTAAGGACGCGCAACCTTATGAGTGTGCCATAGGCAGCCTGGGTCTAAGTAGAAAGCCACCCTCTTCGACTTCGACGTCCTAGGAACAAAGCGTGGATTTATAAAAAAAAAGGAGAAAAGAAGAAAGAAAAAGAATAAAAAAAAAAGGAATAAGAACGAGAATTGAGCTTAATGATATCTCAAGTTTAGAAGAGTTTGGTATGGAGATCGCTTGGACGTTGTTAGGAGTACGGATTAGACTTAGGTCATTGGTAGGATTGCATGGTTCGAGACTTTTCGGATTGATAGAAGTCTGAACTTGGTACGCTTAGGCTTGCGTTCATGTGACGCGTTGTTTTGCATGATGGCTATTCCTTTGATGTATTTGTGCTAGTATCCGATGTTGTTTAGCTTTTCTAGTACTCGACTCTAGGTTTGCTCGAGGACGAGCAAAAGGTTAAGTCTGGGGGAGTTTGATAACACGTAATCCGTAGTAGTTTTTATGTCATTCTTAGGTATAGTTTTTATTAGATTTATTAGATTTCATTCATTTATCGAGCTTATTCGAGGATTTCATCTACATTTCGTGTTTTGTGTAGGAAATGAAGATATGAGGAGAAACACGAGAGATATTGGCAATCTAACCCCGAAAATGAAGTTGTGTAACAAGGTTCGACTTGTGCAAGGCCACGGATGGAAGTGAGCACTCAAACACCGAGCGAAAGGAGCGGAATCGACATTTCAAGACATGCCCGCTCGGGTGGATAGGGAGTGCCCGGTCGGGCTAATTCATGCCAAGCAATCCCGTAAGTCTACACGACTCGGGTGCTCAATGGACATGCTCGGGCATAGGTGCCCGCTCGGGTGTATTTGCATTGCCCGCTCGGGCCAATTCATGCCAAGAAGCACCGTGAGTTTTACCCGCTCGGGCTCAATACACACATGGTCGGGCACGAGTGCCCGCTCGGGTGAAAATGGATGAACACGCTCGGGCACAAGGCTTGCACGAGCGGGTACAAGGTGTGCCCGCTCGGGTCCCTAGATCTCAACAACTTTCCTAAGTTTTGGAACGGCCAAATCAAGGGAAATTAGATCTATTTAAAGAGGATTCGAGCTAGAACAGAAGGGGGGACGATTCAGAGGCATTAGAGCACGAATTGGAGACATCACGGAGGACGGAACGAGGGATCCGAGGCATGGAGGATCTATTGAAGACATAGGGAGTCATCTCTTTCTCTTTCTATGTTGAATATAGATTTGTTTTGTGTTTCGTTTTCTGAGTTCATGTTCATATAGATCTATTGCCATAGGATAGAGAGTATTGCCAAGATGTAATGGAGTTTCGTGCTTAATGAATGGTGGAACTTAATGCTTTCATTACCTGTACGCCACTTGAATGAATGAAATCGGTATTTTATCATGTTTTCAGATCTCATGGTTGTTCTTAATGCTTTCTTTACTTGTACGCCACTTGATTGAATGATGTTAGAAGCCTAATAAACCAACGCCAGGGCATTAGACTTCGGAACTTAGCCATGATTTAGGGTTTGCCGGTTTAGAATCTACGCCAGGTCAATCGGTTAAATCTAGGGATTAGGATAGCGGTCGTAATGCGTCTATCCATGTAAGATACGCAATGGATACATTGGTATATGCATGGTAGATAGTGGACAAGTCTACGCCAGTCAGTTCCTATAGGAGAGCTTGAATTCCCTGAACTCATGATAGTACTTTAGACCAATTATCTCGTTAGAACTCCGTTACATTGTCATGCAACTCTCGATACCTATGGTGATTAGTCTTAGAGTCATTCCTACCTATCTTTAGTTTAGTTTGCATTTAGGTTAGTTTGCATTCCACCACTATTTGATTCATCACGTCTTATTCATTAGTTTAATAACTTGTAAGTCGCATCAATTCCTTGTGTTCGACCCTAGTTGCTACACGATCCGTATTCTTGCGGAAGCGTTAGTCTAGGTAATTTATTACTTGAGTCTACGCACATCACTACACGATCCGAATTCTTGCGGAAATATTGGTCTATGTATTTTATTACTTGAGATCCACACATTAGTTCATACTCTCCTCTCAAGGGTAGTGATGAGTGAAACTACCACTGAAAACACTAGAAACATACAAACGTGTGTGGTTTCAAGGTGTACTTGAAGGGTGTTCGGTTAAGCACAAAAGGTATTAAGAAAAATACTCAATGTGTGAATGTGTCTGTGTTGATCAAGGGGTTTGCTGGTGACTATTGACGAAGGGAGATAAATGAAAGTATAAGAAGGTGTGAGGGTTTAGAAACTGGGAAACACAAGTGAGATTAAGATTGCGGGGTTTAGGAAACACGAATGAGTGTTCTAGTTGCACTTGGATACTTGTGAGGTGCACCTGGAAGAAGTCTTACCGTAACTCTTGTAAAGCTCAAACCTTCTTGAGACTTTACTTTCAGTCATTGGTTGCTTATTCTTTTCTTGGATCAAACTATTTTTTATTTGAAATCAAGAGGTGTGAGGTCGTCGGGTGTTTGTTCGCCAATGATTCGATTCTTGAAACACCAACCATAACTTTGAAGCTTTAGTTTTAGTTGTTGATCTATATGATTTATTTGATATGGATCTCAATAAGGCATGAAAAATTGGAAAAAGACATTTACGGTTGATTTACATGAAATTTCAATGCTATGCATCCACTTTTGAATGATGTTTGTGATCATTTGTGGATATAATTGCATTAAATATGCTTACATCCCTTTGATCCTTGATTTGGTTTTGTTGATGTAAGAGATTGTTATTAAAACTGCACATTCTTTTTTCCTGAAATAATTCTACAATTCAGCTTTGATAGTTCAATAATATTTTCGAGATGGGTGATCTATTTGAAAGTACTTTGAAGGTGATAAAATTGTGGAAGATGACTCGTATAAATTTATAGAATTAGTCATGAACTCTTCTAACGCGAAAGTTCCATCCTCCACTGGGGTCGGATCACTAAATCTTGATGTTTACAGATTTGTTTTGAAGTTCTCCATGTGGAAGGAAGATCCAAAGGGAATTAAGTGTAAATTGTACAAAAGAGTTAGTTTTGTTGATCAGATGGCATTTTTTGAAGAATGAAGACTTTACATAAAAACAAATATTACTCTCTTTGTTATAGACTTACTAAAATATTCATTTTTCTTTCATTTCATCACCATTGTAGCTCGAGAAAAAGCTCCGAGGAGTAGCGAATACGTGAATAAACCAAAGTTTTCTGAGAAGTATGTGCATCTCTTGTGTCGTCTCTCCTTTTTCTTTGTTTTTTCATCTTTCAATTTTTGATGAAGCTGAACGGCAAAATAATTGCTAGAAAACCACACATCCAAACGCTACCATAATAGGTCGACCGATAAAAAGAGATGTACAAAAGTATTAATTCCATCCAAATTCGTTTTTTTTAAATGTATATCATTGATCATTCATCTTGACTTCTTCACAGAAAATATTGACAACAATAACATCATCCGCACCACATAGAAGTTTGTATTTCATTCATAGCCTCTCATAGTTGAGCATCTCAGACTGCAGAGAAATCAATAATACATAACAAAAACATCAGTTGAACTCAAAAGTGTACTAAAGGTCTACATGCTTTGAAATTGAGTACCTTGATAAGCATTTCTGTGGGTAGCCAAGCCGGTGCCGTCGGGATACCCACCCATCCGATCTGTAATTGAATAACCTTTTAGCATAGTTGTGTATACAGACTCATGAAACATGAACAGGTGAGTGCAAATCTCTGAAACTTACAAGTGCATACTCTCCTGTCTCGAAAATACGGATATCCAAGACCTGCAAATATTTGGCAAAAGGCTTACTATTTATTCGTGATTCGATAAGCTTGGAACAATATATACATACATATATATATATATAGATGTATTCTATATAGCACTAATTGATATCGAAAACACTACAGAAGATAACATATATACCTCTCCGCGATCTTCGTAGATGTAATCCAAGCCTTTGTAGTAAGGGGGATGTCCCACAGAGAGATACTGAGACATGGAGAAAAAAGGAATGATGAGAAGAGATCAGAGAAAAGATTTTGTAAAGCATCCGATTGAAAATTCAACGTACATTGATGCTGTTGAGGTACTTTTCTTTGTCTACTCGAACGATCTGACCCTTCTTCACTGTTCCACATGAGATTCATGCAAGGATAATTCAAACAACTACCAAATAAGAAAACTTTGAGAGACTCTTCACTATCACTTACAGAAGATCCTTATAGACATTTCAGATAGGACAAGAAACTCAGAAGACTCGATTATTTCATCAAAAATATCGTGTTGTACAGTTACAATTCAATTATATTTGGTTTTTTTTATGAATTAAATTGATTTCCATAAGCATTTCCAAAACAAAAATTGAATGGAAATCCAAAACGACCAAATGACCAGTCCTGGTTGTAGAATGCCAAAAACATGATTATTTCAAGCTTCAACAGCTATCAAATCTATCCTACTTCCCTGTTTTTGACAGAATCCTAAACAATAGATTTTAAGAAAACTATTAAAACCTCTGGAACTGAACTAATCAAAATTTCAAGCAATTTAAAATTGAATTTAGAAACACATGGAAAGTAAGAACAAACTTGAATAAACCGGTTTCTTAGGAGGTTTGGCTGCGGTGCTTAAAGCTTGACCCTCGGGCTTGGTCTGTGTGTTCGTCTTCTCTTTGTCTGCCCCTGTCTCTGTCTTTGCCTCTGCTCTGACAATCAATTTTGGCAGATACCGAAATGAGAACCCTTTGGAAGGTCGAGGAATTGAAGAAGAAAGGCTGGAGAGAGAAGGAAGCTGAGACAGAGTCCCTGAGAATGCCATGGGAGAGTATGTTTGTGCTCCCAGAATCATTGATACGACCAGATAATTCCCTCTTTCGCGCAAGGTGAGAAATCCCTAGTCCTCAGAATTCACGAGCCGCAATACAGAACAATACGTATAAATTTTTGTCGGAATGCCGCGTGCCACGCCAGATTGTATATTCCTTTCAGTAAATCGTGGCCGTTTATCTGGACTCCTATTTCGTGACGAGACCGACTTATCCTAATTAAAAAAATGGAAACAATAATAATTATAAAGGAGTAAAATAAAAAATACACTTTATATTCTATTCTATTAGCGATTCAATTTAATATTTTTAAATAAATCTTAATTTAATTCTATCTCTATAATATTAACAATTCTATAGTGCCTTTATGTTTTAAACGATTTCAAGCGATTGAAACGATTGTTGCGACTCAAACGATCCTTGTTGTGATCTAAATGAATATTTTGAATCGAAAAAGGTCATGAGACTCAAGCGATCCTTGCTTGAGATTCAGGCGATCCTTTCGAAGAGGATTAATGAGATTCAAGAATCCTTGCGATTCAAATAACCTTTTCGAAGAGGATAATGAGATTCAAGCGACCCTTGCGACTCAAGCGATCTTTGTAATCAATTGAGTCTCTTGAGTCGAAAAAGTCACGAGTCTCAAGCGACTCACTGAAACTCCTAACTCTTCCGACTCCTGGCCCTCTTCGAGTCAACTTTGAAATCGCCTCTCGCTCGAAATCGCCTCTCGCTTTTTGCTCTAAACTTCGAAATCGCATCTCGATCCTTACTCTCAACTTCGAAATTGTCTCTCCTTTATTGCTCTCAACTTCAAAATCGCCTCTCGTTCCTTGTTCTCAACTTCAAAATCGCCTCTCGCTCCTTGTTCTCAACTTCGAAATCACCTCTCGCTCCTTGCTCTCAACTTTAAAATAGATTTCATTTCGAAAAAATATCAAACCGTGTGTACTTTCACGTGAAAAAATAAGGACACATTTATCTTTACTCCAATTTTATTTTTTTCTTTTTTGGTCTTAAGTTCTCAAGGTATATGTGAAGCAAATCTGATTAATATGAATATATTTAATTTCAAATAATTTAAATATTAATTTATAATATATCATTAAATATATTCATATTAATCAGATTTGAAAACACGCCTTTATAAGAATAAATTTTAATATATCTAAAGGTATGTATATAAGTTTGTTGCCACTAGTGTTTGATGGGGTTTAATATAACACGTAAATTTTCACTGATTTGCGAGTAATAAGTTCTTAGAAAAATCATATATTATATGATAGGTTAAACGTTCAAAATGTCTGTAAAAATTCTGTTCATCTCGTTTTCGTACACGTTTCTCGCATGATTGTAGAGATATTTGTGATGTTAATTGTGATGTTTACAGCAAATTTTGTATCCGTTTTACTTGTTTTCGTGTTTACATGTTCTTGCAGGTTTTAAGGCATATTTGGTTAGTTTCGGAGCTATAGAACATACACGGGAAGATATACGAGTGTGGCGGATCACAACGGAGCAAACAGGATGAGAAACGGACAAGAAATGAGCAAGATATGAGCTTCTGAGATGGGAAACAATACACGGTTGAGCTGCTTCCTATACCCGCTCGGATACATAAATCTAAAACGAAAAAATGAAAGTAGAGGTTAAGCGGTACACCGCTGGAAGAGAAATGGAAACCGAGCCGCAGGCTACACAAATGGAAACCGGGACTCAGGCTGCAGAAAATGGAAACCACGCGAAAAGGAAAGATGGGAGAAAAAGGAAACATGGCAAATTGTTTGAAAAAGGGAGGAAACCAGCACGTTTTGGAGACGACAAGTGGGTATTCTCTAGTTGAGGGGCGCCATCGAGCATTCTTAGCAAGAGGACATTCACAAGAGCATTGGAAAATTGATCCAGACTTTGTTTTGTTTGATTTTTATGCTTTCTAGACTTTCTATTTCTTTCAATTTTGTTTCGAATTAATGTCTAAGTAGTAGTTTTGTTCTAGGAGAAGGGATGAGTCATTTGCAATCCCAGAACATCTTTTGATTGATTTATGAATGTAATTTCCTATTTTGGTTTTTCTATTCTTTGTCTGAGTATTTGAATGTCATATATTAGAGAAGGCCAAGAAGATGCATGTTTTATGGATTTTGGAGAAGGAACAAAAGGAGACCTCTAATACCAGATATTCAAGCTTAGAACAACCGAGACTAGGTCACGAAAGTAGAGTAGTAATGGTTGAGGATTTGAAATTGGATGAATCACATAACTTGATTGGTTTAGATAAAGGGATAAACCAAGAAAGTAGGGGGTAACTTGACTAAATCACGTTTTTATGCCTTGAATGAGGGTAGAAATCATATTGGGATCCTCTGCCTTAGATGCCTTGATTGGGAATGCATGATTAGATTGATTGACTATTGGTTCCGGAGAGCCTTGTGGTGATACTGTATCCTAGAGCGTTTGTTTCATTGTCGAGAACTTATTAGTTTATTGCCTTTATTCGTTCGTAGCAAGTTTGATTTGTTTGTTTGAGTTTAGTTTATATTGCATAGTCTCTATGGGATCGACACCTGGAATACTACACACGTGCCGTGTACTTGCGGGTAGTTTAGGTTAATTTATTTAACTTGAACACAACATCAAGTTTTAGGCGCCGGTATAGGGGACTATTTGTCAACACGTTTTAGATTCAGACTTAGGGTCATACTTGCTTTTTTTCTTTTCGTTTTTATTTTCTAACTCCTTCTACTTGTCCTTTGCAAGTCCAGGCCTAGGTCTCACGGTACTTCAAACTTACTTCAGATCGACCCTGAGATCGAGAGAACCTGCAGACAGTTGAAAAATGCAAGGGAAAACGGAAAGCAGAGTCGTCCGATCAAGGGAAGATGGATGGCCAGAACATTGTTGGCAACAATAGACAACCTCAATTACCCATTGGTAATGTTGCACAGTTATAGTAGCAGCAGCTATCACATCGGCCGCAAGAGCCACAAGCTCGTCCACCACTTTGGCTTCGAGATTACGTGGTACCAAACTTAAACAACGTCCAGACTGCAATAAGGGCACCTACTGTTGCTAGATGGCAATTTGAGATCAACACTGCCATGATAAATATGTTGTATCAGAAGTAGTTTATGGGTGGAAACCATGAAGATCTCCATCAACACCTCAGGAATTTCCTAGAGCTTTTAGGGACATTCAAGATACATGGAGTCTCAGAGGATGCAATTTTCCTGCTTCTCTTCCCCTTCTCAATGGGGGGATGCATAAAAACGTGGATGCAGTCTCTTCTCGTGGGTTCTATCACTACCTGGACCCAGCTCTGCACTTTGCTTCTATCACATTTCTTCCCTCCCAGCAAGACAATTCAGATGAGGGGATAAATTACGACATTTAGATGCAGAGAATGTGAAACTTTATTTGGCTTGGGAAAGCTTTAAGGACCTACAACAAATGTGCCCACACCATGGTCTAGAGCAATGGTACGTGATCTAGACTTTCTACAATGGGATCTCAGATGAGCATAAAACAACGTTGGACAATGATGGTAGAGGATAATTCATGGACCAGGGTGTAGAGGATGCATATAAGCTGATTGATAACCTTTCCATGAACCACACGATGTGGTCCACACCAAGGGGTATGCCGAACAAGACAAGGGGTCTCTATGAGGTGAACCAAGGAGAGTAATAGGGAATGCAAATGCCATGAATGTATAAACTGCAGAGATACAGAGCATGTAGCATATCAATGCATAGTGGAAGAGGATATGGAGCAGATGAGTTATGCCCAACAGTAGGGAAATATCAACTTGGGAACACCTACAACCCGAATTCGAGGAAACACCCGAACTTCTCTTACCAGACGACTCAACCGGTTAAATTCTCTGGTTTTCAGCAGAAGCCGCAAGGTATGCAGCCATACCAACATCTTATTAGACAATTTCAACAAATTCCTCAAGCTCCTCATGCTCTCTCATCAAGCCTTGAGGCGGTAATCTTTGAGTTCAACAAGGAGCAAAGACAACAGAAATCGATTCAAGCAAAGCTCAATGCAGATACGACGGCAACGATTAATGAGTCTAATACCAGATGGAAACCGTGAGCATGGATGTGAAGATGCTAGAGAATTCCATCGAGGAACAAGCTGCCTCATCCTCTCGGAATCCCGAAGACCTCCTTGGGAAGCCTAATCTCAAACCGATAGAGCATGTGAATGCTATTACCTTGCGTAGCGAGAATGTGATTGAGAAGCCACCCTCTAAAGACAAAGAGAAAGATGTTGGAAGTTCTGTGGATAAAGGCTAAGGCATCACCATCATGGAAAGGGCTGAACTGGATCTAGAAAAGTCGTATGTTGCTCCACCGGTGTACAAACCTCCTATACCGTTTCCACAACGGTTGGTGAGCTACACGAATGAAGAGAGATTTGGCAGATTTGTAGAGATCCTCAAGAAGCTCCACATGAACATCCCATTCGTGGAAGCCCTCCAAAATAATGCCTAAGCATGTCAAATTCCTCAAGGAGATTCTCTCCAACAAGAGGCACATCAAAGAGAGTACGACGGTAGCACTCACTGAGGAATGCAACACAATTCTCCAAAACAAGCTACCCCTGAAGTTGAAGGACCCCGGAAGCTTCTCCATTCCATGCACCATAGGGGACATCGACATTTACAAGGCCTTGTGCGATTTAGAAGAAAGCGTGGGCCTCATGCCATATTTGGTCTACAAGCGGATGGACTTCGGAGAGCTCAAGCCTATCAAGATATCTCTATATATCCCGATTGCTTGGTAAGGAATGTGATGGGTATTGCTGAAAACATTCCCACCGATGTAGATAGTTTTTGTATACCCTCAAATTTCGTTTTACTAGTGAAGCTCTCTCTAGGTGTTAGAGACGAGAAGATAGAGTTCAACTTAGCCACTGTAGTGTCATGATCGACGTATAACAAGGGAAGCTCTCTCTACGTGTCGGAGATGAGAAGTAGAGTTCAACTTGTCCAGCTCTATGAACGAACCCTCCTTCAAGGAGTCTTGCTTTAGAGTTGACTTATTGGAACACTTGGCGAATGACACACTTGATTGGTAAGTATATCTGACCCTCTTAAGAGATGCTTGTCATAGGTTTGCAGGGACGCATGATTCATAGACGAAGAAGCATGATGCATTCCAAGTTAAACTAAATTAACCTAAACTACTCGCAAGTGCACAACACGTGTGTAGACTCTAGGTGTCGATCCGACATGGACTGTGGAATACAAACTAAGCTCAAACTAGAATGAAACTTGCTACGATGAAATATTTGTTTAAGGTGAAATAACGAAAAACAATAAACTAATGAGTTCTTGACAATGAGACAAACGTTCTAGGATACAGTTTCACCATAAAGCTTTCGAAACCTACGATCAATAATCTAATCATGCATTCCCAATTCAGATATCTAAGGTGGACAATCCTAATGTGAATCCTACCCTCTCTCAAGGCATAAAAACGTGATCTAATCGAGTTATCCCCTGCTTTCATGGCTTATACCTATACGATCTATGATTCACCCGATTAACCCTCAACCATTACTACTCTACTTTTGTGGCTGAGTCTCGGTTGTTCTATGCCTGATCATCTAGGACTAGAATTCTCCTTTTGGTCCCTCTGATAATCCTTAACACATGCATCTACTTGGCCTTCCTAAATACAAGGCGATTAAACCCCATTATGATCTATGACTCATCCGGTTTAACCCTCAACCGTTACTACCCTACTTTCGTGACCTTGTCTCCGTTGTTCTAAGCCTGATCTTCTAGGACTAGAGTTCTCCTTTCAGTCCTTCTCCTAATCATTTACACATGCATCTACATGGCCATCGTCAACACAAGACAATAAGCGCTCAGACAGAGAATAGATAAACAAAACGTGGAAATGCATTCATTAATAAATCAAAGACGAATCCGGAACAGCCATGGGCTAGTCCTTTCTCCTAGAACAAATCTAGTACTTGATCATGAGTCTAAAGAACATAAACGAAATAAGTAGAGTAAGGAGCATAGAAATATCAATTGAGTGTGCTCCCAAATCAATCCCCGACTCCTTGCGTATCTTCTGTCAAGAAGGCTCTTGGATGGATGGATGGACTCAAATATCCTCTCCTAGCGTTCTTCTCTATTTTTTCTTTCATCTGAACTCAATTGAGGGTCCCTCAACAAATTCCACGTTGGAGAACTTCAAGGGAAGTTATTGCGGACATAGCCTGTGCGGGCTAGGAAGCCAATCTGCGTGGGCTCCTTGATAACGTCTATTTTGTTATAGTATTTAGGTTCTTTTTATAGTTAGCTTCATCATTCATTTGAACTTTACCAAGTATTAAAGCATCATTTAGTCCTCTTTTAGTGTTTCCTCGTGTTTTGCAGTGAATGGAGATAGCGAGACACAAACACGAGTGAATACCCCAAAACGTGACCGTTCCACGCCAAAAGAGAGGCAATCCGCGCGGAATGCCTACCTTAGCCCGTGCGGGGCAAGACAATCAGCTCACTCCTCCAGTAGATCTAGCCCGAGTCGGGCTCCTGCTAGCCAGCCCGCGCGGGCTCTCTCCTGCCAGCCAGCCCGCACGGGGCACTCATCAGCCCACGCGGGTCGTGTTCGTCACCTGCATAAACTAGAAAAGGAAATTTAGCAAATCAAGAAAAGGAACATTTTGGCTACTTAAACCAAAAGGAAATATGGTTAGGTAAGATAAAGGGGAGCTACATGTCTGGAAATAAAGAGGAAACGTTGACAATTACACAAGAATGGAAAAACAAGAGATGGAAAAACTCGGAAAAGGAAAACTCCAGTTGTAGTAAAAACCAAGAAATTCCAGCAACTAGAGAAGAAGGAAAGAGGACGGCCAAAGAGGAAAGATTAGAGGAAAGGAAAGAGGAGAAAGAGGGCTAAAAGGGGAGAGCTTCAGCAGCCCAATTCGGATAGAAAATTAGAGAGAAAACAGACCACACGTAGAGAGAGTAGAGAGAGAGCAGAACGCATATAAGGGCAAGGACGGGGCGACGAAGCCGGAGCGCGGAGGAGTTGTTGAAGACGTCGGTAATAGAATAGGGAAGGATCTCATTCTTTATCCATGTCGAATATAGTTATCTTTTGTGTTTTGTTTTCTAAGTTCATGTCCGAGTAGGTCCATAGCCATGGGTTAGAGAGCTTTGCCGATATGTAATGAAGTTTTGTTCTTAATGCTTGGTTATAATATTTGTTCGTTTCTGATTGATTGGTTGTTCGTAATGCTTTTATTCTTGTTGGTAGCTTGAATGAATGATTATAAAAATCTAATTGCATTGGGAGATGAATTGGATTTTGGAACGTAGCCATGATATGAAGTCTCAATTGACTCAGAACCTTGGGCAGTCGGTTAATTGAACTTAGGAATTAGGATAACGATCTTAATACATCTAGTAGGTGAGATTACACAATTGGGATATTGGTAGTACGCATGCTAGATAGTGGGTTTAGGCATCGAGAGAGTCATTTCCTAGAAAAGAGCTTGAATTCCCCGAATACGTAAGATATCTATAACCATGATCTTGTTGGAACTTCGTTGCATCATCGTGCATCTCTCGAAACATGTGGTGTTTTATTTATTGAAGTTTATCTAGTTATTTAGTTAGTTTATCTTATTTGCATTCCCATCACTTATTGATTTTACACGTCTTATTCATTAGTTTACTAGCTTTAGAGTTGCATCAATTCCTTGTGTTCGACCCTGGTACTATACGATCTGTATTCTTGTGGAAGATTTAGTCTAGGTAAATTATTATTTGAGATTAACAACGTCACTCCTCACTCTCTACATGACCCGCGCGTGTTGTAGGTGAGTGATGTGAGAACTATCAAGCAATAAATATGCCTAATATCCACTTTCCGCGAGAGTACGGATCGGTGTAATACAAGGGTCGAACTGTCGGGACTAATGCAACCTAAACTAAGAATATGACTAAACTAACATGGGTTGAATTGGTGGTTATGTGGGACTAATTTCTAAGACACTAAAGTGAATTGTGACAACGATGGGAAAACGCGAAAAACTTGATAATTAAGGACACTATGGGTATCGGGTAACCGACATTTGCAAGGATGCAACTAACAAAGGATCATGAACCTATCGAATTATCTTAATTACAAGGAATTCATGCTCATAAATAAGGAATGGCTCTCTCGACACCTAAACCTCCTAACCAAAACAACGTGAAATCCTACCTCCCGGCAGTGATTAACTCGCGATTACGGTAGCATTAAGCGTGCGATCCTAATTCCAAAGTCGATTAACCGACCAGCTAGATTCTCATTAATCGAACTTAATCAACAATCAACAATTCCGGATTCATAATCTAACCTCCCGGCTAAACACGAATTCCTAGTTTACGGAGCGGCCAACACAAGTATAAAGCGTTACGATGTTGATTGTTGATAACACTGAAAGTGTATCAATTTTAGGTTAGGTTTTAGTGCCATTTTCGCATATATTTCATATATAGATTTACATATCCGATACGATTATGAGTTACATACACCCGTTTTGTTGGTTTTCAGGTTTTAAGGCGACGAGGCCTAATTGAGCTTAAAAAGACGGATTCCTGAGCAAAACCACGTACTTTGAAGATAAATCCACTCAGAGCCAAGATCAAGCCTTAGAACCCAAAGGAACACCCGAGCAACGAGCGGAAAAGAGGAAGTTCAAGGTTTCAAGGGTGCTCGGTCGGGCACCATGGTCCACCCGCTCGGGTAAAATCTACAGGGTTTTATTCGCACACCTTGCACGACCCGGGCACGAAGGCAACGAGATCGGGTAGTCTTACCCGATCGGGCGC
>CM071863.1:36129610-36139662 GCA_036759665.1 Gynandropsis gynandra | reverse complement strand
GTATTCTCCATGAGTGAGTAGAGTCCCAACTACGGGTAGGGATATCGGATTGTAACGGATGAACAATGATTTGCGTTAATGCTTAGATTTATTGATTTTATCTTGATTATCGGTTCTACACTTGACATTATCACTCTTACACTAGTGCTGCCCGCTCAGTAACATAGGATTTCAGACTTTGCTGGAAGGTTAAAGGATGAATCTGGACCTGTTAAGTTGTAGGTTAAGTTCGGCTAATGAGAATCTGACCGGTCGGTTAGTCGACTCATGAATTATGATTGCGTTCGTAAAGCTGCCATGATTGCATGTATCCATGGTTAGGAGGTTTAGGCTCGGAAGAATCACTCCTCACCTTAGGGCATGAATTTCCCGTTGTCAAGATAAGTCGATAGGTTTATGATCCTTAGTTGCTTCATCCATACGATTCCCGGTATCCCGACACCCGTAGTATTCGTCATATCCGAGTTTACCCCAACCTAGTATCGTTGTCACCACTTAGGTTAGTTTTAGATATTTAGGACCACACCTTCATCTATCTCTATTCGTCTTAGTTTAGTTTCATTCTTAGTTTTTAGCTGCTTTAGTCCCCAGAGATCGACCCTGGTACTACACGATCCGTATACTTGCCGTGAAGTGGTCTAGGAAAATTTATAACTCGTGTTTCCCACACATCAAGTCCCTACTGCGGGTAGGGTTATCGGATTTGTATGTATGAACGATGATCTTCTTTAATGCTTAGTTTTATGATTTTTACTCTTGATTTACGGTTCTATGCTTAGTAATATCAATCATATGTTAGTGCTGACCGCTCAACAACAATGGATATCGAACCTTGCTGGAAGGTTAAGGAACGAATCCGGTCCACTAAGTAGTAGATTAAACCTTGGGCTAATGAGAATCTGACCGGTCGGTTAGCCAACTTAGGGATAGTGATTGCGGTCTTAATGCTGCCATGGTGCGTGTTAATCGGCTGCCGGAAAAGGCAGGGTTGCATGTATCCATGGTTAGGAGATTTAGGCTCGGAAGAATCACTCCTCAACAGTAGAGCATGAATTTCCCGTTGTCAAGAGTAGGTTGTAGATCTATGATCTTTAGTCGTTCATGTATGCAATATCCGGTATCCCGTACACCCGTAGTATTCATCATATCTAGTTCATCTTTACCCTCGTTTCGTTGTCACCATTAGGATAGATTTAGGACCATTAGAACCATATCCCCTCCTATCACCTTTCTTCCTAGTTTAGTTTTGTTCTTAGTTTAGCTGCACTTAGTCCCTAGAGATCGACCCTGGTACTACACGATCCGTATACTTGCGGTGAAGTGGTCTAGGAATTTATAACTCGTGTTTCCACACGTCAGTACCCGATCGGGCATCTGGGGGCAATTTCGTCCCCGCCCGGTAAACACATAGTACCCGATCGGGCATCTTGCAGAACCGAGCCGATTGCTTATTTTTGTTCTTTGATTGTTTTGCAGATGACCCCTAACATCTTCCAGAGTTCTAAGAAGCGTCGACCTGACGCATATGACCCAGAGCAAGGATGGCCAGCGAGGTCGGATGCGATTACGGAATTGACGCCTTACATGCCCATCACCACCTCCCACCAACAGTACAACTACCGGACGACGACGTTCTTGTCTGGTCAGAAGCAGAAGTTCACAGAACTTCAGCCGTGGATCTTCCCATCCCGCTTCCTATCAGCCGAAGCGATGACTACCCTCCACATCGGGGCATACATAGACGACATCTTCAACACGCTAGGATGGACGGGACTGAGGGATGCACAAGAGTACACATACCGCAACCTGACGGCTGAGTTCCTCGCTTTGTACACAGCTTTCTTTCCCGAATCCGGAGATCGGGAGAGAGCTTTCATGGAGTTCCGCCTGCTGGGGCAGAACTACCGGCTCACCGCGAGACAGTTCGTGACAATCCTTGACATTCCACACTGCAATTTCACGAAGATGCCAGAGCATAACCGGAGCCGTCAAGCAGAATTTTGGGCCCAGATAGCATACGGAGAATATTCAACGAGGTCGAAGGCGAGCCACATACGCCACCCTGCCTTGAGGTATTTTCACTACTTCCTAGTCTCGTCAATACTAGGAAAGGGGGCACAAGGTGGAGTCAACCACACCGAGTTGGCCTACCTGAGGCGGGTGGTGCAGTCAGGCTTTGAGCCCGACGAGTGGAACATTTTGGACGTCGACTTGGCGTCATTGGTGATGAGACATTTTCTGGACATAGCCACCGAGAAGAGTAGCACGAACACGAAGATCATGTGCGATGGCATAGTCACGATGATCGCACAGAGAGTCGGGATCAACCTTGGCATCCTGACCGAGGATAAGATCGACGAAGAGCCCGAGTTGAACCTCCAGAACCTACACAACAGAAGAGCGATTACATTAGAAAGGTACAACGTCATTTGGTGCTACACGGACGAGCACGGTCGGAACTTGGAAGTCGACCTACGCGAGATTCAGGTGCCGGGTCTAGACGAGGAGGGATCTCGATTTAGTATTCATCCAGCCATTGGACACATTGGCCCGAGGCTAGTTGAGATGGATCCACCTCCAGCCGCTGCACCGGGACCGTCCATGTCGAGGCAGCGGAGCCGACGCGCCACACATTCACGCGCGCGCCCAGAGTATCCTCACCGTCGCTCTTACTTCCCTTCGATGGAAGGAGTCTCCGACGCCCTCAGATACGTAGCAGAGGAGACCAGGTACCAGTCATTCATGACAGAGCAGAGGTATGACATGGAGGCAGCGAGGCACGATATCGAGGCTGCGAGGTATGCAGAGCAGCAGTGATTCCAGGAGCAGTCGATCCAACATACCTACTATCTCACAGAGTCCGTCCGAAGATTTCAGCGGCTCAGTATGCAGCACTACCAGGAGCCATACATACCAATCCTGCAGGACTATCATACTCGAGCCATCCCATACTGTCCTCACATCCCATACGAGCTGGAGTCTTTCTACTTCCCACCTGGGGAAGGAGCACCCGCAGAGCCAGCGGACCTACCGGCCACCCGCGATGGAGAGGATGAGGATTAGATCACTTCTTCCTTTTTCCTTTCTCTTTTTTCTTTTATCTTTTATGGACACTATGGGTATCGGGTAACCGACATTTGCAAGGATGCAACTAACAGAGGATCATGAACCTATCGAATTATCTTAATTACGGGGAATTCATGCTCATAAATAAGGAATGGCTCTCTCGACACCTAAACCTCCTAACCAAAACAACGTGAAATCCTACCTCCCGGCAGTGATTTACTCGCGATTGCGGTAGCATTAAGCGTGCGATCCTAATTCCAAAGTCGATTAACCGACCAGCTAGATTCTTATTAATCGAACTTAATCAACAATCAACGATTCCGGATTCATAATCTAACCTCCCGGCTAAACACGAATTCCTAGCACACCTTGCACGACCCGGGCACGAAGGCAACGAGATCGGGTAGTCTTACCCGATCGGGCGCAAGACGAATACCCGCTCGGGCGTTAATTCATTCCACAATCCCTCGAGAGTTTACACGATTCGGGCCGCTCAACCACGCGATCGGGTGCTGATGCCCGATCGGGCATGAAAGGTTTACACGACCGGGCGAGCCTCTGCATGACCGGGTAACAGTGGTGCCCGAGTGGGTCGTGTATTTCGCAACAACCTAGATCTTGCATTCAAACGACCTAATTTATAGACCAGAGGAGATCTAGAGCAAAGGGCGCAACGTACAGGGGAAGGAAAGGCTTGGAAAACATCTGGAAAGGCTCGGGAGACGTTGGAGAAGAAGAGAAGCATCAATCCTCACATCGGTAACACGATAGGGAAGGTCGAGGCATCGGGTTTCCTAGAGTCTATCATGTTTAGGATTATGTTATCTTCGTTTTCTGTATTCGCCATGAGTGAGTAGAGTCCCAACTACTGGTAGGGATATCGGATTGTAACGGATGAACAATGATTTGCGTTAATGCTTAGATTTATTGATTTTATCTTGATTATCGGTTCTACACTTGACATTATCACTCTTACACTAATGCTACCCGCTCAGTAACATAGGATTTCAGACTTTGCTGGAAGGCTAAAGGATGAATCCGGACCTGTTAAGTTGTAGGTTAAGTTCGGCTAATGAGAATCTGACCGGTCGGTTAGTCGACTTAGGAATTATGATTGCGTTCGTAAAGTTGCCATGGTACGGGTTAATCACTGTTGGAAGGTAGGGTTGCATGTACTCATGGTTAGGAGGTTTAGGCTCGGAAGAATCACTCCTCACCTTAGGGCATGAATTTCCCGTTGTCAAGATAATTCGATAGGTTTATGATCCTTAGTTGCTTCATCCATACGATTCCCGATATCCCGACACCCGTAGTATTCGTCATATCCGAGTTTACCCCAACCTAGTATCGTTGTCACCACTAAGGTTAGTTTTAGTTATTTAGGACCACACTTCATCTATCTCTATTCGTCTTAGTTTAGTTTCATTCTTAGTTTTGGCTGCTTTAGTCCACAGAGATCGACCCTGGTACTACACGATCCGTATACTTGCGGTGAAGTGGTCTAGGAAAATTTATAACTCGTGTTTCCCACACATCAATTGTAAAACCGAAATACAAGAAAACTTCAAAAGGTCTAAGCTTTAACGTATAATTACAAGCATCCATTACAAATCTGGCAATCCTAACCAATAGCTAGAGGCTTAGTCACTCATGGATTTTACTATGAAACAAGAGAAATTAGCCCTAGACATGATAAAGATTAAGAAATACGATTCTTCGATCTTCTCTATCTTGTTACCGATGTTCGGATTATTGTTTCTCTTCTTCTCCATCTTCTCCTAAGTTTCTCCTTGTATTTTTCAGTCCCTTTCCTGGCCTAAACCACTGTCTCTACCCTTGGCCGCCTCTTCTTCCCTTATTTTTTTCGTTCAAAACCTAAAAATAGTTAGGTCCTAGAAAGGCGACTCGCGCGGGCTAAGTGCTAAGTCCGCGTGGGCTCTTCATGTGCAGCTCAGCCCGAGCGGGCTGCTTGCCTCCCTGGGTTAGTATCATAGCCCACGCGGTCAAGTTCAACCCAATCCGAGCATGTTGATGGTCAACACGGTTCGGGCAAATATTTCTGGGGTTACGGCCCGAGCGGGGGCTTTTTCCAAGCCGGAGTGGGCTGAGTTAATTTCTTGTTTTCACTCCTTTCGCTCAATGCTCGGGTGTTCTGTTTGGTTCCATGGCCTGAAGTTGCTCAGAATGGCTTGTAGCTCCCATTATTTGCGGTTGAATCCCAGAATCGATATTCTAAAGCTCGAATAGACCTTGTCGCCTTAAAACCTGAAAATCAATAAAAGGGAGTATATAAAGAACGTTCGTGTCGGATTCGTAATATGTGCTATGCAAACTATGCGAAAATGATATAAATGCCTAGCCTAAAACTAACACACACTACATGTTATCAAACTCCCCCAGACTTGAACCTTTGTTTGTCCCTAAACAAAACCAAGGCTAAGCGTAAGAAGAGTTCAACAACAGCCGGATACTAGCATAAATTTTCCGAAAAATCAGTCATCATGCACAACAACGCGTCACGCGAATATAGACTTAGGTGAACCTAGTTCAGACTTCTATCGACCGAAATCCACGAGCCATGCAATCCAACATATCGCCTAAGTTCATTTCAGTATCCCTAGACAACATCCAAGCAATCTCCATACCAAATTAATCATGCATAAGTGAGAGGGTGTCAGTTTCTAGGACGTCGGTGTCGAACAGGGTGACTTTCTACTTAGACCAGGTTGCCAATTGGAAAACACATAAGGTCTTATAACCTTAGCGGAGTGAAGATCATCTCAAACCCTTAGGACGTAGAAGAGCGCCTCAACCCACCACTTAGACCCAAACCATCGAGATCGATGCACTCATGTCAAAATAAGATGAAATTAGTTAGAAGCTTATTCAATTGATGGACAGCGGAGTGTAAGCGCATGAAACACAAAATCGATATGGCATGGTTGCTCAATCGTGTCCACTAAGCTGAATTCTTCTTCTGCCTCGGGTTTCTTCGGGTACTCGTCAACGTCCGTAGTCTCATCCATTGTCGTGTTAGATTCATCTTCTATTTCAATCAATGACGGACTTGGCTGATCTACCGTTGTTAGAATTTGAGTGTTTAAGAAGAGAATAAGTTGTTTGTAGAACTAAGAGAATAGAAAGAAGAATTAGGAATAAACTTTAATTCATTTCCATGAGTTTAAGCATTACATAAGTGGTTCTATATATAGAGACCATGAGCTGAATTTAAACTACAATTAGAAGTAAACATGTACAACATAATTAATGAATTTGTCCTCTTCTTTCACGGCTAAAGAGGAGAAAAGGACAACCCCTTGTTGCTTGGTTTCTTGAGTTTCACATGTGATTCTAATTACTCAAAAATAACAACATCCCTTTCCTTCCTTCCAACGGCCACCTTTGACTACCAAATATAGTTGTGCGTGTTTTATTTAATCCTTAAGAGATTATTAAGAACTAATCTATCCATATATGATTAATCTCATATATTAGAATTAATTCTTAACACTCCCCCTCAAGCTTAACTATAGTGTACTACTATTGATAAGCTTGACCCATGGCTCCTTGCCTCATTAAAACCTAAGTGGGAAAACCCAATGGGACAAAATCACACTTAGGAAAAAGAGTACAATTCATTACCATGTTAGTCATATCATGTCCGAATGTTTGTGAGTCCAAGCCGAGGGAATATGGACTCACAATCTTCTTGCTTGTAGCCTTGGTGAAAATGTCGGCCAATTGATCTTCACTTCTTGTATATCACGGTAGAATTACTCCTTGTTCAATCATTTGTCTAACCTTGTGACAATCCTCTTCAATGTGCTTTGTCCTCTCATGAAATACCGAATTGGATGCAATGTATCCTTTGTTCCACTTAAATAGCTTAGGATCCGTTCAACCATCTTCCAATAATAAGTTGTTGGAGCTTGCATATATTAGCTCACTTGGTTCACCGCAAAACAAATGTTCGGCCTTGTTATGGTGAGATAGATCAATTTCCCAACCATTCTCATATAGAGTTTAGGGTCTTCAAACGGCTCATCATCTATCTCCCCCTTACGCATCACTTTGTATCCATCTTCTAGTGGAGTTCTTGCTATTCTTCCTTCCATTGTTCCTAGCTCATTCAACATATCAAGGGTGTACTTTATTTGGGATAGAAATAGTTTTTCCTTAGAACGACATATTTCTATTCCTAGAAAGTACTTTAATTCTCCTAAATCCTTAATATCAAACATAGTTTTAAGATATACCTTAGTGGCTTCCACGCCTTCTATGTCACTTCCCGTGATGATTATATCATCAACATAGAAAAGCACCACCACGATTCCCTTTGAGCTTAGCAATGTGAATAGAGTATGATCGGCCTCGGATCTTCTAAAGCCACGTCCATTTAGCGTTGTGCTAAGCTTGTGGTACCACGCCCTTGGGGATTGTTTAAGACCATAGATCGCCTTTCTAAGTCTTAAAACATTTCCCGGTTTCACTATGTGTTCTAGCCCCGGAGGTGGATACATGTAGACCTCATCTTCTAATTCCCCTTGTAGAAATGCATTTTTGACATCCATTTGCCAAAGATTCCACTCAAGGTTCACGGCAAGGGAGAGTATGATCCGAATAGTATAGAGCTTTGCAACGGGAGAAAATGTATCTACATAGTCTTCTCCATACACTTGTGTGAATCCTCTTGCCACGAGTCTTGCTTTGTGCCTTTCTATGGACCCATCACTATTGTATTTGATCATGAACACCCATTTGCTTGAGACGGCTTTCTTTCCCTTAGGTAATTCCGACTCAAACCAAGTGCCATTTATCTCCATTGCTTTGTGCTCATTCCCCACGGCATCTCTCCACACTTTATGCTCTTGGCTTCTTACATATGTCTTCGGAATGTACTCCTCATCCAAGTTGGCCATGAAGACTTGATGTTCATGAGGGTACACGGCTAGAGAGCATGTTGCTTGAATTGGATGAGCTACCGCTTCACAATTGTAATACACTCTTTTTACCTTCCTTAGCCTTGCGCTTCTTCTCAATCCTTGTACCACTTCTTGTGTTTCAAACCTCGGCTCCTCTTGTACCTCGGCCTCATTTACATCTTGTACTTCTTGTACCTCATCAATTCCTTGATCATGAGCTTGATGTTCTTCCTCTTGAAAGTTCATCTCATCCATGGCATCTATATCAGCCTCGGACGGTCCATTTTCATTTCCCCCTTCATGATCAACGATATTGCCTTCTTGTGATCTTTCTTCCTCAAGTCCGGCTCTTTCTTCCTCAAGTCTGGCGCTTCTTGGTGTTAGATGGATGGTTGCGTTCCTTCTTGGTAGTTCAACGGTTCCTAACCCAAGTGTCTCCAAAATTTTCTTGAGGTTGTTAGCTCGGTCCGAAGGTGAACTAGCCAAGTCCTTTATACTTTCCCAATTTTTCTCATCATAGAACCCTTTGTCTTCCATGAACTTGACATCTTTGGATACTAGAACTCGCCGTGTAGAGGGATCATAACACTTATACCCCTTTTGGGTAGTAGAATATCCAATGAACATAGCCTTTGTGCTTCTCGCCTCTAGTTTGTTTCTTTGTTCCCCGGGTACTAATACAAAACATACACAACTAAAAATTCGTAAGTGGTTAATAAGAGGTTTAGTTTTGTTTAATACCTCAAATGGGGAGAGATCTTGTAGGACTTTTGTAGGGGTTCGGTTTATAAGATAGCATGCGGTTAAAACCACATCTCCCCTAAACCTTTTTGGTACACTTGTATGGAACATCATAGACCTTGCCACCTCCATTAGATGTCTATTTTTCCTCTCGGCTACACCATTTTGTTGGGGAGTATATGGACAGCTTGTTTGGTGGATTATGCCATGCTTAGATAGATGTAATTTGAAGGTTGTGCTCATATATTCTCCACCATTATCCGATCTAAAAATTTTAATCTTGGCATTAAAATGGTTAGTAACATAGTTTTGAAAATTTATAAATGCTTCTAGCACCATATCCTTAGATTGTAACAAAGTAATCTATGTATACTTTGATTTTTCATCCAATTTTTTATGGTTTTCTCTAGATAGGCATGGGGCTGTCCACACATCCGAATGCACATGATCAAAACAATTTTCATAGTTTGTGAGAGATTTAGAAAAAACAGTTCGACAATGTTTTCCTAGAATGCAAGCCTCACATTCATCCGATTTAAAAGAAACATTAGGCAACATTAAGCTTAAGGCGCGAACATGTGGATGTCCTAATCTAGCATGCCAAATAACATCATCATAAGAGACTGAAAAAGTTTTGAAAATATTAGAAGCATTAGAAACATCCGAAATTTTAAAAACATCCGAAAAAGACTTGGTGTCTTCAAGCATGTATAAATCATCCTTGGTGACTCCTTTGCCAAAAATTTTCCTTGTCTTATAATATCCTGAAAAGAAACCTCATTAGGACTAAAAATCACATTACAATTTAAATCATTTGTGGTTCTTTTAACCGATAACAAATTTGATGTAAACTTAGGCAAGTATAATGCTTTTGTATCTTTTTCAAATAAATTAAGAATTCCTTCACCTTCTATTGGAACCTTGTAACCATTTGCTACTATGACACTACCTAAGGCCGGTTTAATATTTCTTAAGAGATTAGCATCACTAATCATATGATGAGAAGATCCAGAATCAATTAATAACGTCTTAGTATTTTTAGATGCAAGAAAACATTTACCCTCTTTATTACCAGAATTCTCCTTCAAGGCTTTGATGAGTGCTTCAACGTCGGACTTCTTGACCATCTCAGCTTGATCATTCATCATGTAGGCGGCCATAGTCTTGAATTCATCCCCATGATTTTGAGAAGAAGATGCACCGGTCGACTCTCCTTGTGTTTTGTTGGAAAAGTGAGGTCTTTGGTTCTTGAAATTATTGTTCCTTGGTGGCTTGAGGAGGGGATGAAGGATCCAACATTCCTCTTTAGTGTGTCCTTCCTTT
>CM071863.1:36061261-36091213 GCA_036759665.1 Gynandropsis gynandra | reverse complement strand
CTAAACCTTATGAGTGTGCCATAGGCAGCCTGGGTCTAAGTAGAAAGCCACCCTCTTCGACTTCGACGTCCTAGGAACCAGGCGTGGAACCATAAAAAGAAATAAAAAGAATTGCATGATGGCTAATCCTTTGATGTATTTGTGTTAGTATCCATTGTTGTTTAGCTCTTCTAAGCGAAAGGAGCGGAAACAACCATTCAAGACCTACACGCTCGGGTGGATTGGGAGAGCCCGGTCGGGCCAATTGCTACCAAACATCCCCGTAGCTTTGCATGACTCGGGCACTCAAGGAACACGACCAGGGAGGTGTGCCCGCTTGGGTGGATTTGGTGTGCCCGCTCGGGCCAATTACCATCCAACAATAGTCGTAGGTTTGCACGACTCGGGTGGATGAGGCACACGGTCGGGCAAGGTGCCCGCTCGGGCTAAAAGAAGGGTACACGGTCGAGCAAGTGGCCTGCACGAGCGGGTAGAGGACATGCCCGCTCGGTTCCTTGTTTCTCTCAACTAATTCCTAAGTTTTGGAACGACCAAATTAAGAGGAAATCAGATCTGAAAGAGGAGTTTTCGAACCAGATTGGATGAGAGAACACTCAGAGACATTAGAGCAGATTGAAGAAGGAAGAAAAGACGGAACTACGGATCGGGAGCAAGGAGGATCTATTGAAGGCATCGGTTTATGAATAGGGAGTCATCTCATTCTCTATCTATGTCGAATCTAGAATTCTCTTGTGTTTCCTTTGCTGTATCCATGTCTGAGTAGATCCATTGCCATGGGTTAGAGAGTATTGCCATGTTGTAACGAAGTCTTGTGCTTAATAAATGGTGGATCTTAATGCCTTCATACTTGTACGCCACTCGATATGAATGAATTCGGTATTTGATCATGTTTTTAGATTGATTGGTTGATCTTAATGCTTCAATACTTGTACGCCACTTGATTGATGATGTTAGAAGTCTAATAAATCTACGCCAGGGCATTAGACTTTGGAACTTAGCCATGATTTAGGGTTTAATCGGTTTAGAATCTACGCCAGGTCAATCGATTGAATCTAGGGATTAGGATAGCGGTCATAATGCGTCTATCCATGTAAGATGCGTAATAGATATATTGGTATATGCATGCTAGATAGTGGACAAGTCTACGCCAGTCAGTTCCTATAGGAGAGCTTGAATTCCCTGAACTCGTGATAGTACCTAAGACCAATTATCTCGTTAGAACTTCGTTACATCGTTGTGCAACTCTCGATACCCATGGTGCTTAGCTATAAGTTTATCTCGTCGATTTAGTTTAGTTTAGTTCAATCACAATTCCATCTTTAGTCACCTTACACGTCTATTCCATTAGTTTAATAGCTTATAAGTGGCATCAATTCCTTGTGTTCGACCCTAGTTACTACATGATCCGTATTCTTGCGGAAGCGTTAGTCTAGGTTTTATTACTTGAGCTTAACGCACATCAATATAACCTAACTTTTTTAAAAGAAAAGTCATAAGGTTCACGTTTTTATTGGATATCCTAATGGATATAAGTAAAATAAAGTCCTTGATCTTGGAACTAACAAAGTATATATTTTAACAAATGTTGAATTTCATGAATATAGGTTTCCATTTCTTTATAGTGTGGCTTTTCAATTTATTCAATATTCTATTTCAACCTATTTACCACAATCCATTTTGTCTCTTTTTATACAAAACTTTTCTAACACAAAGATTCGTGGTAGATAATTTCTCGATCGAGCTGCATGCAAAACTCGAGTTGAGCAAACATACTGGACAAATAAAAAAAATGGTAGAGCACCAGAGTAAAGGGTTGTTCAGGCCGAGGAATTTAAGTAGATGGTGCGCTTGACCGAGCAAACGTATTGCTGAGGTCGAGCGAACCCATTGGAAAAAATTGGAATGTCATGTTTGGATTGAGCAAACCTTTGCCGAACCTGAGCAATGTTCAAGGTGATGGTCGCTCGGACCGAGATAGTGATCGGGTTGAATGTTTCCTATATGACTAAGAAATCAGCTAAGTAGTATGATTCCTCGATCCAGCGATGCGTCACTATAGCAAACCATATTTCATAATTGATTTTTAAGGATTAAATATTATTTGTAAATAATTGTATTTGTAAATAATAAATAATAATTTTTCATATGATTTGTAAATAATATATTAACGATTTTTTGACAATGATTCAATAGAAAGTATAATAAATTATTCATATTATTTGTAAATAATTGTATTTGTTGGCACAAGGGTCGTAGAGGGACAAGGGTCGCAGAGGGACAAGGGTGGCAGAGGGACAAGGGTCGCAAGGGGACATGGGAAGGCACATAAACCGAGATTTTACATGTTTAGTCAGTTGCATAGATGCATGTGGGAATTATTGATTAGATATTACATGTATCAGGACTACTTTGGGGTACATATCTTAATCTATGATAACCAATGATGACAGGTGAACTCAAATACATCAATATGTCCAACCTAACTACAAGGGAATATGTGATGTAAATTCACTGCGACATTACATATTAATCGAGTGAATGTGTTGGAGATGCGACCTAACTACAAGGGAGCTCATTCATTTTAAAAGGGTTAAAGAAACTCGTAATAAGAAATAAGCCTTATAATGTTATAGTAGCATTGGTTAGTGATTCTGTTATTTAGATGAACTCGATCCCTAGATAGGGCATCCATTATGAAAAATGTTTTTAATTATTGAGTTTTTCCATGTGTATGAGAAATCTTTTTGACTAGTGAGGAAGAATGGCTTCCATTTCACTACGATCATTACTGGAAGTCGAGAAGTTGGTAAGAACTAACTTTGATTATTGGTACCAAAACCTTTGACTGGTTTTCTTTCATAAGAAACTTATCGATACGATCGATGAGATAGTTATGACAATATTCTCTGCTAATGACGATGATGTGATGGCTACCTATTTGAAGCAGTTGGATGATATGATCACCACATAGTACATCTTTTTGGAATCCACGAGTCCTTAACTCGAGCGTCATCATCTGGACATGAAAGTAAATGACATCAACATACATCTTGAAAAATTGTATAGTGCTCAAGCTATGATAGCTAGGTTTCAGTTCTCCAATGCTTTGTGCAAGTTCAAGAAGAGAAGGTGGTTCGACCAAACCCAAGGGAAAGGACGGTAATGGCAACCATGTTGACGCAAAGTACCTCTTCTCCAAGAATAAGGGGCACTAGAAATGAAATTAGAATGCATCTCTAAATGCAAAGAAACAAGGCATGAAATTCATGGAAAGTGTATTCATGATTTCGCTTGCTACTATTGATTTTGATATGTGGATATTAGATACAGTCAGTAGTTTCAATATATACAATGTGTTGCAGGGATTGAGAATCAGTAGAAGGCTGTGGAAATGAGACTTTAACCTACAAATCGATGGTGCAAGCATTGCGAAAGCTGTAGGGACAGTCTCGCTTAGTACGCCTAATAGCAAGATGTTACCTTGAAAAGATGTTTATTATGTTTCAATATTTATTACGAACATAAATTTAATTTCTATGTGGGATAGATGTAGATATAAATCCTTCTTTTGAAATAACATTTGGTCCATTTTTATAGTTATGAAACTTTTGCAAATGGTTGTTTGAAAAAGTTTATTTGATTAATATACATGTTTCGAGCCAAAAGAGGGCAATGGATTATCATTTGAATCAAAACTTCCTTGGGCATTGTGGACTCGATCATTTAGGAGAGACGGAGATGAACTCGTTTCATTGAAATGGATATCGTAGAAAATATGATTATGAATCATACACAACATGACCTATTTAGAAAAGGAGTTCATTAGTGAACAAAATATCAGTGTTGAAATATAAATAGAAATATTTGGTCCTTCGAGGAGGACCTGTTTTGGAACTCGTCAAGAAATATGTTCAACTACAACATCTAGGAAAGAATGTACCTTCCGTACAAGTTACGCTCATAAGGCCTACATGTTCTTGACACACATCCAATAGTTTGAACCTAATGGTGCAAGGGAATGAGGGTAATTATTGTGATAATCACCAAATGTGTTTTGAGGCAATAACGGAGAGTGCCAACTTTGAGATGTGGTGTAAAGCCTTGCAATCCGAAGTGAATTCGATGAGGGTAAACGAAGGTTGTAATTTGGTTGAACCTTCACTAGACTCTAGACCAATCATTTGTAAATGGATTTACAGGAAGAAACATGGAGATTACAGTAAGGTGGAGACCTATAAAACCTTCTTTTTGCTAACTAATTTAGTCAAATTAAAGGCATTGACTATGAAGAAACATTCTCCATTGTAGCAATATTGAAGTCTATTCAGATTCTACTTTAGTTTCAAGCCTAGCATTACTATGAGTTCTGAGAGATGGACATGAAAACAACATTCCTAAATTGAGAGGTCTAAGTAAAAGTCTATATGACTCAACCTCTGGATTTTGTGGTCCCTTCCATGCATAGTATAATATGCAAGCTGCAAAGATCCATTTATCGACTTAAGGAAACTTCTCAAAGTTTTAATCTTCGCTTTAACAAGGTAGTTGAAATGTTCAACTTGGTTAGATGTGAATGAAAACCTTGCATGTACATGATATACTACTAATAGGAAATGAAGTAGAGTTGTTGTTGAAAACCAAAACTTGGTTATCCGAACCATTCTCCGTGAAGGTCTTGGGAGAAGCGGCTTATATTCTCATAATAAGGATATATAGGGATAGATCCAGAAGGCTGCTAGTACTCTCTCAGTCTACATTGATACCATCATGTTTAGGTATAACATGGTGAAGTCTAAGACGGGCTAGTTTCACATCTGTCAAGGACAGTAAATCCATGTTAAGTTATGTCTTTTGCTTGAATGGTGGGGTGTTCAGTTAGAAAAGTTCCAAGCAGGCTACGGTCGCTAACTTCGTTACACATGTAGAATACATCACTACTTGTAAAGCGAGAAAGGTGGTGATCTAGATGAGGTAGTGCATCTGTGAACGCAATGTGTTCCCTTCAATAAATGAGTATGTTCCTGTATTATGCGATAATACCGGAGCGATAGCTTAGATGAAGGATAAAAATATCTCAAAAAACGATTGATGCATGTTATGCATAGTATTCTCTCATTCATGAGATTATAGAGCGATGAGATATTCAGATTTTAAAAGACCAAGAAAAGAACCTCCCCAACCTTTGGCTGCAATAGTGGCACTAAATTCGTTCTTGTTGTTGACGGCAAAAAGCACAAACTTGTAGGGTTCCATGGATGGGCTAATAAAGCTCTTAACGCTCTTGGAACCTATTTTACATTGAAGCAAACACACGGAGGACGAAGTTTGGTAAAATATCATTAAAATTTGTGATATATACATATATATATATGTTAAGTTGTTCTTTCTTTTTTATGTATGATATTCTTAAGCTTCATTTTATCTATCATCTTTTTTTATTCAATATTGCTTTATCGAATAAATATAGTATTATTTTAAAAATTTACAATATTATTTAACTTTGATTAAAGTAGTGCAATCTTTAGTGTTGTTTTTTCTGTAAAAATAAAATTCTATTATTAACAAGATAAAGATCTATTTATTTTCTTTTTTTATGTGAACATTCACGTGAAATAAAAAAAGATAATATTAAACCATGAAATGGTTTGAAATAGTACTCCTCACGGAATGAGTTACATAGAACGAATTATGGTAAAACTCAAGTTTCAATATTTAAATTGACATATTTGGAAAAATTATTATTTTAAATGTTTTAAAGATTATGCGTAATTTTCGAATGTGTATGCATCTAACACTGAAAGGCTTGTTGATATCACAACGAGAGAGTTATCGGGAATAAATTTTCATGCAAAATTACTTTTCATATTTTTTTCTAAATTAATTGAAAAATACCCATGAAACCATAGGTCGTATCTTTTTATTAAATTACACTTTTCATTAATTTAGAACTAACAAAATTTCTTCATATTTATACGGCGGAATATCAGATATACCCTCGTAGGGCTAAAATACTTCAAAAATACCCTTTCCTAAAATAATTATTTAATCGGAAAAAAACTAGAGAAAAGACAAATTTACCATTAATTTTCAAAGGTGAAAAAACCCACATTCTGCAGTTTTTCGACGTGAAAAACTGTCAAACCGTGTCAAAAGCAAGAAAGAACAAGTAATTCGAACTTGAGAGGGATCGATTCGAAGTTGGCAAGAAGGAAATGGCTAGAATCAGCAGCAGCAACAACAGTGAAGAAGAGAGCACGAGTCAATCTTCAATCGCGTCAATAAGTGTAAGTAGATCGATTTCTAGGGTTTTGCAGGCTGTCCAGTCCCAAAATGGTTTATTGATTTGAAATGGGTGTGAGTGTCAATGTGTCGGTTGAGTTTCAGTGAGTCGGTTGAGTCGCAAGAGTCGGTTGTCTCAGTATGTGGGCTTGGGTCGCGATCGTCGCTTGAGTGTCGTAGGGGGTCTAAGGGTTGTTTGAGTCGGTAGACTGAGTTAGTCGGTTTGGGTCGCATGGGTCAGCTGAGTCGCATGGATCGGTTGAGCCGCAGAGTCGGTTGAGTCGGATGGGTCGGTTGAGTCGCATGGGTCGGTTGAGTCGCACGGGATGGTTGAGTTGGATTTGTCGGCTGAGTCGCATGGGACGCTTGAGTCGGTAGAAGTATAATGTATTCTTAATTAATTGGTAATTTTGCAGGTGGCGCCAAAGCCGATGTTTGTGTATGAATTCAAGCACATGGACATAATGCCAAAGATCACCACCAAGTGTTATCCTCTCGAGACAATAACGAAGCTGAGAGGAATCTTAGATGAATACGAGTTGCATTACTTCGACAAGGAATCGCAAGTTAAGCATTTATTCCATTTCCAATGTGACTCAACATTGACTAAGGTTCAAATGTCTATCCTCCTAAATCACTCCGTGATTGTACAGGAAAAGAAGGAGTTGTGGTTCGTCTTAAACAGTGTTCCCATCCGGTATTTTATAGTGGAGCACACACTAATTTCCGGATTGAACTGCAGACCATATCCCAAAGGATAGGAGTCCAAAAGAGGTGATACATTCAGGCAGAAGAATTTCAGCCGTGGAAAGGTGACCCCCGCACAAATCATTAGAAAACTTGTGAAGACGGAGAATACCGAGAATCGGAAGATGTTGGCAACTTTATTGTTGTTGGCGTAAGTTATGGCTCACAAGCCTTCATCAAACAACTATATCAGCCATGATCTCATTGACATGGTTGATGAATTGGAATTTTGTGAACGCTTTCCATGGGGGCGTTACACATTCGAGAAGATTGTGGATACTTGCCGTAAGCACGTTAGCGGAGATTCACCGAAACCAAAATAGTATTGTGGCGGTTTCATGATCCCACTAATGGTAAGTTGTACATATTATTCGAATAACTTGCATTTTTTCGTACTTTTTGCATTCTTATCATTTTGTTATAATGTTGCAGTTACTTCCTTTTGAAACCATCCTTAGTTTGGGCGGAAACGAATGGTATGTTGATGTTATGGATTCGGATCCATCATGCCCAAGAATGTGCAGGAAGATGGTTAAATCTAGTATTAACCTGAAGTACGTAGACGTGATAAGATTGATCGGAGATTCTAAGGTAACAATTACACAAGGGTCACAAGGAAAACAAGGGTCACAGAGGGTAATAATGGTTATTTTTTGTTTTTCAAGATATTCGAAGTATTCTTCGTGCTGAAGACAAAGAGGTAGGTTTAGTTTTTTGATCTGGACGACTATGAGGGATGCCACGATCTCGATATTCAGATGTGGATGGGACATATTCGTAGAAATCCGAAAGGACTTTGTTGGGAGGACATCCGTGAGCAAGAACTGCTGACGCGAAAAGTAGTTCTTGGTGATCAAAAGAAGGGGAAAGGGAAGGGGACTAAAAGGAAAAAGAGAGTGGGGGAAAATGATAGAGCTTGCAGATGATGAAGCTATTGCTGAAGCTGATGTAGAAGGTGATGAAGAAAGAGATGATGATGCTGAAGCTGAAGATGAAAGATAAGGCGAGGATGAAGATGAAGCTAAAGGAAAAGAAGTTGCAGTCTGGCTGACACTGGAGCAGAAATTAGCGAAGGAAATAAAGAAGTCAAAGAAAAGAATCATCAACAGTGTTAGAGATCTTCTAAGGGATGTCGGGTTTCATTTGCCTAATACAAAAGTAGAGTCGGCAAATCCCAGAGCTGCTGAAAAGGAAAAATCAAAATCTGTCGAGATAGATGCGAGCACCGCAAACCAATCTTCCGGTAGTGTTAGAGATGATAAATTCCTTCAACGTTCATATCTTGTGCCTAACAAATAGCCGGTTGAGTAAGAGTCTGAAAATGACTCTGGAGATGGCTCAAAAAAGGATTTGGCAAACATTTCGAGATTAATTGAAAATATCGCATCTGCTGCCACCATTCCTCTAACTGAATACATTTCCAGAGAGGTTACTGCAGTTGTTGCTTGACGTGTGGAAACACGAGTTATAAATTCCTAGACCACTTCACCGCAAGTATACGGATCGTGTAGTACCAGGGTCGATCTCTAGGGACTAAGTGCAGCTAAACTAAGAACAAAACTAAACTAGGAAGAAAGGTGATAGGAGGGGATATGGTTCTAATGGTCCTAAATCTATCCTAATGGTGACAACGAAACGAGGGTAAAGATGAACTAGATATGATGAATACTACGGGTGTACGGGATACCGGATATTGCATACATGAACGACTAAAGATCATAGATCTACAACCTACTCTTGACAACGGGAAATTCATGCTCTACGGTTGAGGAGTGATTCTTCCGAGCCTAAACCTCCTAACCATGGATACATGCAACCCTGCCTTCCGACAGCCGATTAACACGTACCATGGCAGCATTAAGACCGCAATCACTATCCCTAAGTTGGCTAACCGACCGGTCAGATTCTCATTATACTCACTCATGGAATACATGAAAACAGAAGATAACACAGCCCAATACATGATAAAACCCTAAGGAACTCGATGCCTCGACCTTCCCTAATGCGTTACCGGTGTACGGATTGGTGCTTCTCTTCTTCTCCGATGCTTCCCGAGCTTTCCCAGATGTTTTTCCAGTGCTTTCTTGCCCTGTTCGTCGCCCCCTTTGCTTTAGATCTATTCCTTTCCTTTTATTTGCTCGTTTGAAACTTAGATCTAGGTTGTTACGGATTACGCGGCCCGCTCGGGCAGTGGTGTTGCCCGGTCGGGTAAAGGCTTGCCCGACCGTGTTGAACGTTGCGCCCGCTCGGGTAGTGATCACCCGATCGTGTGGTTGAGGGGCCCGAGTCGTGTAAACTTACGGGGCAAAATGGATGGCTAAGTGCCCGAGCGGGTATTCAGAATTCGCCCGATCGGGTAGTGATCACCCGATCTCCTTGTTCATGTGCCCGGTCGTGTATTTTTGCATGGATAAACCCCGTAGGTTTTACCCGAGCGGGTGGAGAATAGTGCCCGACCGGGCACCCTTGTGATCTTGATATTCCTCTTTTCCGCTCGTTGCTCGGGTGTTCCTTTGGGTTCTGGAGCTCGGTCTCGGCTCTGAGTAGATTTTCCTTCAAATCTTGTGGTTTTTGACAGGAATCCTTCATATTGAGCTCATTTAAGCCTTGTCGCCTAGAAACCTGAACACCAATAAAACGGGTGTGTGAAGCTCAAAATAGAATCGGATAAGTAAGAATCGATGTAGGAATCATGCGAAAATGATATAAAAACCTATCCTAATAATGATACACTTTCAGTGTTATCATTGCTTCTGATGAAGTTCCACCAAGTAAAGTAATAAATAGTGAAAAAGTTCATTTGAGTCAATTTCCATCGAGAGTCGGCAAGGGTCGCAAGGGTCACATGGGTCGCAAAAGACGCATAAGTCGCACGGTCGTATAAGTATAAGGGTCCCATCTAATGAATGAAGTAATTTTATGCAGATGCTCCAAAGGTCACTGTCGATGAAGTCGCTGACGAGGAACCTACAGTTGGTCCTGTCGAAGAGGGCACCCCTAAGGAGGTTCCGTCCGGGGAACCTACAGTCGGTCCAGTCGAAGAGGACGCCCCTAAGGAGGTTCCTTTCGAGGAACCTACAGTGGCTCCAGTCGAAGAGGGCGCCCCTAAGGAGGTTCCTTCTGAGGAACCTACAGTCGGTCCTATCGAAGAGGCCCCCTCTAAGGAGGTTCCTTCTGAGGAACCTACAGTCGGTCCTATCAAAGAGGCCCCCCCTAAGGAGGCCTTCCGAGGAACATACAGTCGGTCCTGTCGAAGATGCTCCCTCTAAGGATATGGAGGTTCCACCAAGTAAGTACGATCTTTTAAGTCACAATGATCGCATTGGTTGCATTGGTCTTATGGGTGGAATGGGTCACAAAAGGTCGAATGGGTCACAAAAGGTCGAATGGGTCGTATGGGTGTGCATAGGTCACAAAAAGTCGAATGGGTCGTATGGGTCTGCATAGGTCACAAAAGGTCGAATGGGTCGTATGGGTGGAATGGGTCACAAAAGGTCGAATGGGTCGTATGGGTCGAATGGGTCACAAAAGGTCGAAAGGGTCGCAGGGTCGCATTGGTCGCCATATGTTTAATGAAGTAAATTTTATGCAGGTGCTGGACCTTTATCGAAGGATTCTGTGCCATATGTTGAACCTTCGCCGGTTCGTAAACGAGTTTTAAGACCACGGAAGGCATATGTTGATCCTCCGCCGGTGAAAAAAGCAAGAACAGTGCGAGGGAGAGGGCGAGGGCGAGGGAAAGATGTTGGTGGAGTCCAAGAACCCGAAAAGAAGGTTGTTTAAGAACCCGAAAAGAAGGTTGTTCAAGAACCCGAAAAAAGGTGGTTCAAGAACCTTTTAAAAAGGTGGATGAATAACATTCGTCTTGGTGGACGCCCAAGGGATTAGAAAAGGGCTCGATAACCCGAGAACCTTCGTTCATTGACACAAAGGGTGAAAAATTGACTGCTTTATATACGTTCCTGAAGAAACCTGGACATGAGAGTTGGTGGAAATCTGATCTAGATATTCCGCGGGAGCTAGAGTTTTGGAAGGTTATATTAACCCCGAAGTCATAGAGGTCATTTTGTGTCATATGTATTCTTGTGTGTTAATGTTTTTTAATTTTTTGCAGCAATTGGAGGAGACGTTGTTGATGCAGTATTGTGACATGAAGACATTCCCCGAGATATTTAAGAAACTTTACGTTTGTCCTATGTTTTTCACGGAGATCCTCAAGCATTGGTCGTACGGGAATATGGACACTTTGCCGGAACCTCTTAATGATTGTTTGAATGGTAAGTATTCATTAAGAAGTACGTAATCAATTAGTGCTTTCGAAGGTTTTGTCGCGGTTCTTAACATTCCATCGATCAATTGTAGATATACAGGATGTCATTGGGTAGCCATGAAAGCGGATTTCAAAACCCAATGCATCACGGTATACGACTGCCAGACGAGGCTTAAGGGAACGCATATCGATCCGATGATTGAAAATCTAAGAAAAGCTATCCCCAAGATGTTCATTCTCGGAGGGTCTCCTTCTTTGGTATCTGGACAAGGTAAATGGAAATATGAGTATTATCAAGGTGTACAGAACGAAAGCGGGAATGACTGTGGTGTTTACTCATACAAATACTTAGAAGCCGCGGTAATGAAAACATGTAATGATTTGGACTGCATTTGCGACTATAATATTATTTCCATGTGTGAGAAGATTGCAGCTGATGTATTTAGTAATGGAAAATGTATCCCTCCACCCTGAGATTAACTTGATATTTGGTACATTGTTATTTTTTTAAATATTTGGTACATTGATATTTTTAAATATTTGGTACATTATTATTTTTAAATATTTGGTATATTGTTATTTTTTAAAGTTTCTTCATAATAATAAAAGGAGTCGCAGGGTCAAGGGTCGCAGAGGTTCAAGGGTCGCACAGAGAGGTTCAAGGGTCGCAGATCAGATCACTGCGACGCTTGTACCTTTGCGACCCTTGTCCCTATGCGACCCTAGTCCCTTTGCGACCCTTGTCCCTTTGCGACCCTTGTGCCAACAAATACAAATATTTACAAATAATATAAATAATTTATTATTTCTTGTCCATATGCGACCCTTGGACACGTGCGACCCTTGTCCCTCTACGACCCTTGTGCCAACAAATAATATTAATAATTTATTATTTCTTATTTGCATATAATATATTATTTACAAATCATATGAAAAATTTATTATTTATTATTTACAAATACAATTATTTACAAATAATATGAATAATTTATTATTTCTTTTCCATATATGACCCTTGTCCCTATGAGACCCTTGGACCCGTGCGACCCTTGTCCCTCTGCGACCCTTGGATCCATGCGACCTTTGGATCCGTGCGAGCCTTGTCCCTCTGCCACCCTTGTTCCTCGTGACCCTTGTTACAAGAATAGTAAATCCACAAAAACAACGATACTAAACAATAATACTTACTATTGAATCATTGTCAAATGAAAACCATCCAAATACAAAACACAAATGAAAACCATCCAAATACAAAACACAACTGAAAATCAAATATTGTTATTGTTAGGGAAAAACTGAAGGATAGGTATTGGTCTATTCTCATATAATTCGACTACGAGGGTACAACCAACTTTCTGTGGATGGTCGAGACAAAACTTTCTCCAACCCCTTCTGATGGAAGCGCCACCATGTGCCACGGGCCTTAGATCTGCCTCCCACGGCGTGGAGTATCCTAGCATCAGATATATCTTACATCGTCTATGGCAAAGACCGTTCGAACTCGCAAAGCCTATCGGAAGTGTCTGCGACATCCGAAGAAAGGAATAAAAATCGTTAAAATCCTTACCATGCAAGGAATAAAACCGTATTGAAGTCACTTACCAATGCATCTGCGGCCAGATTCGAACGAGTGGCTGGTACCACAGTTTCTCATAAAATCCTCCGAGCATGAGTGGCGAAGGTGACGTGAAAGACCATGTCACCTGCGTGAGTGAAAAGTTTGTAATCCCCAATACATAAGTCTAGGTCGTTGGAGAAACCTTTTCACCCATCAGTGAATCTAGAGCCATCCAACTTGACTTCCCATCTTCTGTTAGACCCATTCGATTTAAGTGTTGCCGTGTTGTTGTCCCTCGTGTTCCCGTTTATATAATCCTCGAAGAATATCTTCGGGATGTCTTGTAACGAAAAATGAAATAACATGTCAAATCTTTACATTCTCTACATGTAACATACCGACAGAGAGACTGATGAAGAAGATTACAATGCAGTTCTCTTCCAGATAGCGCGAAAAAATCTCTCTGAAGAAAGAAAGGAAATGTAACAATTTCTAAAAAAATTGATGGAATGAGAGTTAGAGAGAGAGAGAGTTTGTGTCGTTATTGTAAAAAAGGAAACGACAGTAATTCGAAAAGACATGACCTAGACATCGAATCACTGTCAAATGGAATTCGAAAAGACATGACATGCAGATGTTATTTTTTTAAAATTTTTCAAATATCATGAAAAGTTCGGCGGAAACTTTGGTGACAGAATTTTTGGTGGGTCGCATTGGTGACATGGTCATATATAAGGATCAATACATGCGAAATCGACAAATTTATGGGTTTATAATGATAAAACGTCAAACTAATTAATACCAATTGAGGGTCGCATGGGTCGAATGAGTCGCATGGTCGCATATAAGGATCAATATATGCGAAATCCATTAATTTACGGATTAACAATGATAAAATGTCAAAAAACAACCAAAATAATACATTTAAAACGTCAAACTAATTAATGCCAATTGTGGGTCGCATGGGTCGCATATAAGGATCAATATATACGAAAGCCACGAATTTACGGATAAACAATGATAAAATATCAAAAAACAATCAAAACAATACATTTAAAATGTCAAACTAATTAATGCCAATTGAGGGTCGCATGGGTCGCATTGGTCACACGGTCACATATAAGGATCAATATATGCGAAATCGACGAATTTATGGGTTTATAATGATAAAATGTAAAAGACCAATCAAAACAATACATTTACAACGTCAATCAATGGTTAAAACAGACTATGACTCATGTGTCCGTAGTTGAGTTGTGTATAACCAATGTCTGTGCTACAAAAGCGATAGTAGTGTTTTAAGAACTCGTCGAATGCGTTAGACAAAATTTCAAAAAATACATTCAACATTGTTTTCAAATGTCGATATTATTTATATTATTGTCTATATTGATGCTAAATTGATAATGGCATGGGTCGTATGGTCGCATAGAATGATCGATACATACGAAATCGACGAATTTACGGATTAACAATGATAAAATGTCGGATGGGTTCTAATTTAATCCAATTGAGGGTCGCATTGGTCGCATGAGTCATATTTATTCGCATGAGGTCGCATTGGTCGCATGAGTCATATTTGTTCGTATGAGGTCGAATGAGTAGGATAGGTTCTAATTTAATCCAATTGAGGGTCGTATGGGTCGGATTATAATGAAGAATTTATCGAATTATATGGATGAAAATCCCAAAAGTTTTAATCAAAATAATACAAATAATATAGTATTACACAATTACTAACTAACAAACCTTTCTTTGTTTTGAAGTCGACGTTGTCTCGGTTGTCACGTTCCAAACACTGCCAGTGATGCTGGCTTTTGAAGATGGGGTTTGTAACGACGAAGAACATGGGTTTTGTGTCGACATAAATGGGTTTCGTATCGGCGAAAAAGATGGCATTTGTCTCGACGAAGCAGACGGGGTTTGTCTCGACGAAGATGGGGTAGTTCTCCGAGCCTCACCGGGTCTAGGATAACGATTTTTTTAGGCATCCGACTTTGCCTCTTTTGAGCCAGCATAGGAGGTTCAAACGTAAATTCAGACACTGAAGGCGGAATGTCGCAATCACTTCAATCAGGAACCGGATACACGGTTTCTTGGTAAGACAAACGCCATGTCTCCCGAAGGTAGTAGTTTGAACATAGATATGGTATCTTGTGACCTTTACCAACCTTATGTGCTGCCGCAATTACGTGACTACATGGATACTTATCCACGTCAAACATTTTGCATTCGCACGTTCATTTTTGAAGACTCACTACAAATCTTCTACCCATCTCATTTCTCACCTCATACTCGTCACTCAGACTGTTCAATTCAATAACATCATACTTGGATGCCTGTCCAAACCGTTCATGTAACAGTTTCTCAACGTAAGGTGTTAACTTTTGAGAATCATCACCGGTAGTTGCTTCCAACTTATTAACCACTAATGGCGCCGAGTCAATAAATTCAACGTTGAAGAAGTCAAAAAAATTTATGATCCTAGGGCTTTTAGATATTTGTTTGGGAAAGACAGTGGAATGGTTCAATAGGTATAGGTTCGAAGCAGCTACCGGTGCTGTCTCAATCTTGACATAAACTACGTCCATGATTCGTCCTTCTCTCTGTCGACTATTCCCCATGCAAGAGGATATTGGTGATGTTCACCATCTTGCACGGTCGCCACAATCAATGCTCCCTTGTACACTCCTGTCAGAAATGTCACATCCACAGCAACCACTTTACACATGTATTTACGTCCTTTTATAGCCACTCCGACAGCCATAAAAAGGTATTTGAAGCTTTTCCCATCAATGTCGTACTGAATATCTGCGACAGATCCGAGATTTCTTATTATAAACATGTGCAACCACCCTGGAAGCCTCCTATAATCTTCAAAGTCATCACCGCGAATATCCTTTTGAGCACCGCATTTGCCTCTTAATGTCATCAAATACGATACATTGGCACCGTATTTTTCTTTTACACGAGCCATCAATTCTTTTGCTGGAGGTGTTTCATAATTTCCGGCAAATTCCTCTTTCAAATAATCCTTAACCATTTGCGATGTACCCTTTGTAGCTTCGGTCCGTTTAGATACAGGTGAACAGTTATGAATGGGAGGTGTGTTCTCACACTAAACCATTTGGAATTCGGGATTGCTGCCACGTGTAATTTCCATTTACAACAATTTCTGGCAAACTTGCATCGTACTTCTCACAACTTCGTATCAGATCTCAATGTTGTATATCTAAACGAAGCTTCGATTGAACCCTTCCCTACAAATGCATGTACATCCTTCTTGCTATCAAACTCTTGCCCGATTTTAAGATCCAAATCATCTTCCAACTCGAAGATATTCTTTTCGCTATTGTGAACTACCATTTGCGATTTGTTCTCACCATCACCATACTTATGCTCTGTTGGCACATCAGAATCAACTTTATTACTGCCACAAAAAACTCCATCAACTACCACATTCATGGCACACCCACCATCTTCTCTTAAGCCGCTTGTATGTTCACTATCAGAATCATCCGAATCCAAAATATCTATTGTCTCCATCAACTACCACTCTCAACTTTACTTTTGTTATCTGGACCTACAATAACACAGTCATCATAATCTACAACACCTCGATCCTCACCTTCTTTAGCAATGCTTCCAAAAGCAGGAATTAGAGGCTCAATTTCCCTGTCAATTTCGATTTCACAATTCACACTTGCCGATTCTATCTCCACATACAGCAGTGGTTGAATTCCTCTTATGCGATCGAACAGATAACAAATAAGATGTTTGTCATTCATTATATATGTCGGCTTCCTATTTTCACAAATATTGGCAAATAGCTTAACTTCAACTTTGTTGTATTATTTCCCACCATCATCTATGTGCATAACCATGTGACCCTTGCGACCCTTGGACCCCTGCGACCCTTTACCTCTGCGACCCTTGGACCCCTGCGACCCCTTTACCTCATCGACCCTTTGAACCCTTTGCGACCCCTTTCCCATGCGACCCTTGGACCCATGCGACCCTTTCAACCCTTTGCGACCCATTTCCCATCCGACCCTTGGACCCATGCGACCCTTTGCGACCCCTTTACCTCATCGACCCTTTGAACTCTTTGCAACCCCTTTCCCATGCGACCCTTGGACCCATGCGACCCTTTCAACCCTTTGCGACCCCTTTCCCATCCGACCCTTGGACCCATGCGACCCTTTGCGACCCCTTTACCCTTGGACCCTGGGACGACCTTTGATCCCTTCGACCCCTCGAGGAGACTCTGTGACCCAGTGCGACTGTACGACTCTGTTACCACTCTGTCACCTTTGACATTGCAATAAATATGACTCGTTTAGACTCATTTACAATAATTACAATAAACACAAGAGAAACACGAAAAACTCACTATACATATGGTTTTTCTGCGGAACGTGCTTAATTGCAAGCTTCTTTGTTGACAACGAAGGATTTCAACCTATTGGCAGCGAATCTGATACCGATTTCAAGATTCTCTCGCCGAATCTGTTGTGGTATGATGGAACAGTAATTTTCGCACCATAGGAGAGAGAGAACTAGAGGTGCTCTAGAGGAGAGAGAAAAATTGTCGACAAGGGTAATATGGGATTATCAATATTTTAAGGGTAGATTTGAAGTTAAAACTTTTTTTTCAGCCAAGGGTATTTTTGAAGCACTTTAGCCCTACAAGGGTATTTTTGAAGTTCCCCCTATTTATATAAAACTTTAATGTTAAGTCTTGGAACATTTTTTCGATATTTATATTTAGGTGTGAATTTGGTTTTTATACTAGAATGTAAAATAGTTAGTATACTATGTTATACGGTCCTAGAACGAATGGTGATTCCTTGACTTAGCGAAAGATACAACAACATGTATTCTAGTGTTGATAAGACAGTTAACACTCAATATATCTCCATGAATTCGATAGTTAAATATGAAGAATTAGCATTAAAGAACACACTTTATTGACTAAACTTTGTTCTCAAAATTCATACATTGTGCCCCTATTTAGAATGACAAAAAATGTATAGAAATTCAAATAAAATAAACTAAATTAACAAAAATTGGTAAAATAATTGGATCAACCGTTTAAATCGCTGAGTGTTTTCTTGCTCTAGCCAAGCATTTTAGTTGTGCACAATTGTGATATAGTTAAGCATTGGTTTATCATCTAGTCTCTTGCTCCTCTCGGCCTCATCTCCTTGTAGGGATCTCTTGTAATCTTTCATAAATATTTCTTGTCATCATTGTGGGGTCATATTCCATCCTTTCGATTCCATTTGCATGAACACGTTTCGCAGCTCATTTGCATTGGCCCTCATTGTTTGTCCTCATACCACTTGTGATGGATCCAAGATCTCGTTCATATCACTTGGTTTCTTAGAGATGTTTTTTCCACCTTTAGTTTTTTATGTTATGGAGCATCTAATAAATCATCTACCGCACAAAGATACATTCGGAGGTCCAATACAATTTCGTTTCATGTATCCATTTCAGAGATTTATGTTTCATCTAAAGAGAAAAACCAAACAAAATGCTCATTATGAGTTTAAAATTGAAGTAATTCGTGAATAAAGAAATATCATTCTTTATGTCATTCTACTTTGAGGAACATGTGTAAACACATAGTAGGAATACAAACACATAGTAGGAATACAAACACATCTTTTTCAAAATTTGTCGAGGTGCTAGAAATGGAAAAGATGTATGGATATCATAATAGGATCTACAGATAACACATATTTGTGTCTTATTCAACTTCGAACATCTAAGAATTTTTGAAAGGTAACATACTAACTATATGTGTATGTACACTTAACATGATTCAACATTATTATAACAACATTACTTATTGTGAAATCGAAATGGGCAATCACCCATTATGGTTGTAAGATCTTATTATGGGATTGATTACACAAGTTATGACCTGACTAATATATTTTACATGTGATTATAGGTTTAAAACTTATGACATGGAATGTTACATTCAACAACGAAGTATAGTATATGTGTGAAAGGTAAAGATTATTTTGTGAAGAGCAAAAAGCTTGACTTTTAAGGAATGTTGAAGAAAATCTTGTAGTTGGAGTATCTAGGTTTGCATTTGATACTAATCATAAGTTTCCCGTTAATATTATAGCATGACTAATTATAACAATATTTGTCATTGTGCATATGACATCGAGTCAAAGGTGATGTTATTATGATGTGATTTGTTTGATCATATAATTAAAAGAAGAACAACAATAAACAAGTTAGATGTCGTTATAATCATCTCAACACAAAGATATGCAAAACATGAGTCTTTTATTCTTACATCACAAGGTGATCAAGTTTGTTACATTACATATCTACACACTAGATGATCTTATGGTTTGCATGCACAATGAAGATACTTCCGAAGGGCAAATACATCGATAACATCGAAAACCAACAATTTGCGATGAAAGCTGAAAAATACTACAGAGATTGTTTTTATAGATGCGATGATCATTCAAGAACCTTGTCAAGGAAAAAATTGAAAAAATTGAAGCAAATGAAGAAGAAATAGCTCGGGCAATAGAAGAAGAATAAGATTTTTAATCTAATTAAAAAAGGATTGACGAAAGAATTATTGAAATATGAATAATATTTACATTTAATATTAAATTTTAACGTGTATACAACTTTTAAATTTTAATATCATTTCGTTTTAGCTAATAGTTTTTATTTTCTAATGATAGACAAACAACAATCATTGGAACTAAAGAATGATAGAGGTATGTTTGGAAATTTTCTAACGAATGTCGAATTTCCATTCTCGATATTGGACTTATAGAAGGCTGTCTTCATTTTTTTCTATAATTTCTATATTTGTGGGTTTTGTCACGAATACATGTTCATTGTGTCATTTCCATAAGATGTTTCTACTTCGTCTGCCACTTGTATCAACTTTTGGCTTAACTCGTATCCACTGCCTCTACCATTCGTATCGAAAGTTGTTGTTGATAATCATCACTGAAACTGATTGACTCCATCGTCGTCATTACAATCACCATCTTAAATACAAAAGCTAACCCTCTCCCTTTTCGATTTTCTTGGTTTGTGGTATTTGCCACCATCGTCGGCTGGGCGCTTGTGCTTCAACTAGCCGTTCGTATGACTGTTTCATAGTCATTGTGTCGCCTTGTCATTTTCTAATAATATATAAATCTATTCTATATTTATTTATAGGGTTTAGTATAATCAATTTTTGTCTCACAACTAAAACGATGAAAACTAATTTTTATCTACATTGTTACAACTAGACGTAGACTAATTTAGAAAACAAAAAACATTGGTAGAAGGAATTTGTGATACAAAAAGCATTGAATCAATAACATTTGATGAGGTCTAGACCAATTGGAATCTTTCTTCCTGAAGCCTAGAAAAGAAGCTCCTCGATGGATGTCATGGAAGGAGGATGATGGCTAGTATCTAATGGGAAGATATGGTCGTTATTTCCTTGTTGTAACAGAGATTTACAAAGAACAAAACATAAAACTTTTAGACCAAGATGTGTGCCAAACTCAAATTTTATCACGAGTCTAGAGCCGTTTCATAATTATTAGCCATATTAAAAAGGCTAGTTTTGGAATAGCATGTCTAAACCTAAATAGCATTGAGGTAAGGCACAAACGGCTCGTCGTTTCGAGTGCTCGTCAAATATGCTTTGTTGAGAAAAAAATTTTAGTATTGTGATCAACGGACAAAAAGTAGGGATTGTTTGTAGCATCAATCAGTGGAGGTAAAAAAATAGAGAAAGTTATGATTATTAACCATAACCTTACACCTAACTGAAGGAAAAAATCAATCCTAGTTTCGCATTGTATCAATCATATGACCGTGGATGGGAATACCTAAATTCCTTGTACCACCATTACCGATTACAAGAATAAGAGTGTCTAAAAGAGTTATCGAATTAAAGAAAAATGAAAAAGGAAAGGACGATAGAAAGAGAGCCATAAATTTTATTATGACTGAGGTGATAAGGTAAGGAAAGATTTTTGTCGAAAACAAATTCGTCAATATTTGAAGTAACATCATCCCAAAATAATACCCAAATAAACTATGATAAATTCGGTAAAATAGCCATCCAAATCCAAAGACTTATTCCTAAGAACTAGATGTACCGCCTCATGGATTTCGACACAAGAAAAGGATGCAAGTAAGGTAGGCCCCAAGATCTGTTGGACAATGAAAAGGAAGGAGGGATTTTGTTGTAGCACTTAACATCCATAAATTGAAGTAATAGTTGTTCCCAATATGTTTTTGGAATGTTGCATAACCCTTTTATTTCATAGAACTAATTTTATCGATTCTCATTTTCTGAGTTGAGAAAAAAAAAAGGATAGAAAGAGAGCATGATATACCATTCATTAAATAAATTTTAATATTGTATTTGTAATCTTTATAATCTAAATAGATATCTACACCAAATATGTGACAAATAATTTTGGACAACTTTGTTACTAGATTTAAATACCAATTAAACTTCTAAATAAATAACACAAAGTTGTTATTGTCCTCAAAAGGCAATACATGTAGTATATTCAAGCTCGGGCTTTATCAAGGTTGTTAAGATACACCTTGCGTCCTTAAATATTGTATGCTTATGTTCTCACCTAATATTTCAAGAGTCGATATTCATTTTGAAAGATCAACGTCACAAAAAATTTAGATATTGATGCATTTAAGATATCTCACAAAATTATTTAGACAAAGATTGTTCACACTTAAGAGGACAATGAGTCAAACTGTATTTTTATATTATAGAACTCGGAGAGATTGAAAAAATTAAAATCTGAACTACTTCAATCCTAAAAGAATATCTTAGAATTTCTTATTATTGTAATAATAATTACTTGATTTTAGTGAAGCAAACAATGGATGAAGAGAAGACTATACTTTGAAGATAGTTTTATTCAATACAACTTATATATTAATGGTGGTTTCAATTGTTCATGAAGAACAATTATTTTCTCTTATTTTGATATATTTATTTGGAATTCAACTTGGTTATCCAATTGATGGTTTGGATGAAATCGGTGCAAAATATGCTCCAATGGCATCAAGAGCTTCACCAGACCGTCCATGGAACCCAACGAGCTTGTTCTTTTTGTCGTCAACCTGAAGAACAAATTTAGTACCACTTGATATGCCAAACGTTGGGGATGTTCTCTTCTTGGACGTTTTGAAGGTAAGAGAGGTAACAATGGTATTGGCATAAACGTCGATCCAATCGTAGGTACCTTCCACAGATGTGATGTATTCATGTGGATGTTCGAGGATAAACTGCATAATTTTGCATGAATGAAATTTTAATCGTAAGAAAAATGAAGAAAACACATTTATATTACTATTTTGTATTATGAAAAAATATAGTCTATGTTAAATCTTTAAACCTCTTGTGGTTGTTCTACTTGCATGCCATGCTCACGTGTTTCCACCTTTTCACCGTTGTCATACTCGAACTTGACATAACCAATGCATGAATACCAACTCTTCGCCACATATACTTTCTTTATATTGTTGTAAATATTATCATCCCACACGATTCCACCAGGACCACCTTGGACTTCCACTTTAGTAAAAGTCGATTCCGGTTTTTCAGACATTGCTTGATAACAAAATAAAACTAGAAATAAACAAGAAAGAAACGTTCGATACATCCCTTATTACTTGTTACACCTAAACAGAGTTAAGCTATTGTCACTTTGTGCAAAACACTCAATGATAGAGAGAAATAGAATATGATGGACGAGTTAGTCCATGCATTGAACTATATATAGGATCCAATCACGGCATCATACTTGTTTTCTGAAAATAAAAACTCAAAATTTTTATTTTTTAACTTTGACTTATAAATAAAGTTCCTTTCGAGTATGTTGTACCCCAACTTTATAATTAGAAACAAAAGGAAAATATCGAAAGAAGTGAACATTATATTTTAATATCCAAGCATATTTGTTATATATCTTTCTTCCAAAACAATTAGAAGATAAATCATTGTTTTGTATATAATTTATTAAATATCTTTAAATTTAAATTAAATTTGTAATTTAGTTTTAGTTGTGATATGAATATTTTAAGTATAATCGTCAAAATATATATATATATATACATACCATTAAAATGTTATAAATTTTAGAACTACCTGAACTACTTGTATATTATAGATATTTCATTTTTTACATTGCATAAAATAGCAATATATAGGTATATGATATGAATGAGTATAAATTCTAGGATCCAACATTATTGAATAATCTAATTAATTTGGATATAAAAAATAAAAATACAAAATTTTTTGTTTAATGAGAATCATATATTACGTAAAAGGTGTTGTTTTCCTAAGTTACGTGGCAAGTAAAGCAAAACTACTTGGCCACTACCATTAAGAAACTAATAATAATTACCCGACAAAAAGTTGGTCTAAGTACTTTCAAAATAAGCTATGGGAATCTACAAAATTACGTAAACATAGTTTGAAAAGTCAAACAGATTATTAGCAACTACAGTGTCAACGTCAGAGTTCTTGACTATTATAGCGTAAACTTGTATTTGATTGTATCATGTGTAAATTTAAGAAATCAATATTAAACGATACCTAAATCATATAGAGAATAGTAATATTCTCTATTATTCTCGGTTTTGAGTTAGAACATGTAGATTATAGATGCCGAATTTGTCATATACGGTAGAGAATATTTCAGAGCCAATCATCTTGGTGCAAATGTTATCCGGTTGTTCCTCAGTTCGTAAATAGAACAGTTGGAGTTGTTCTTTTAGTATCTCATGTTGAAAAAGTGGCCATTTACTGCAATATTATTCATTGGATTATGAAAATAATAATTGTAACCACTATTAGTTCATAGGTCAAAGTCGTCATATATTAGTATTCTCCTTCAACCAGAGAGTATGATATGGGAGATTTTTTTTTTCATGCAATTGGTGAATTTTCGTGCAAGACAATATGTCTACTCAAAGATTGTCTTCTTAGCTGAATTATTGGCCAATTTGAATTGCATTATCCATATAGGCGTAAGTCATTGGTTGCCCAATTTGCGTATCTTTGCAAAAGAGACCGTGTGTCATGTTCATATAAATATGTTCTTTATATACCATCATGAAGAAAATGCAATGAACCTTTATTTTGTGCGATATCTTGCATTTCGCAACTGTTATGATTAAGAACATCCTAATTGTTAGCAGTTTATCCACTCTTGCAAATATCTCCACAAAAGAGATGTCTTCCTCTTATCGAATTCCAAGGATCACGTGTCAAGCTTTGTGTCCTTCAATGGATCAGTCAGTGTTTTATTTTAACATATTAAACAACGTGGGGAGTCTAGTGATTAGCGAAGGGTGTCGTTAGGGCATGACATAATCCATAATCAAGCTATAGGAAGACGTTGTCTTGGTTCTCTTTGTGAAGGAAAACTTATTTGTTCGTTGTTAACAATGTTGTCATTTTCAATTCAATCATCCATGTTCTGGGTTGATGATGTTACCAACTGGAAATTATGACAAGACGTGTCTTGTAACTACTTCATTTCATCAAACAACACTAGATAGACTGGTGGGGACACATTTGTTGTATAGCTTGATATGCAGTTATTGTAGCGAACGAGAAAATGTCTTTATGAAAAACCACATAATGAGACATGCATTTTTTTATTCATTATACAAAATTTTAATTGTTTGTTAATAGTTGGATATCCATCCTTAATGAGCATAGCATAAACACACAAATATATACAGAGTATTCTTGTATTTTCCTCAATAGTATCTCATACGATGTCTTCTCGTTGTGTATTGAAGTTGGTGTTCAAATGATCAAATAAGTTGCTGGACACACGAATTTACCCCATACTTTTGTTGGCAGCTCAGTTAGAAACATGATTACCCTCGAACATTGTGTATATGGCGATACTTTTGTTTATCCCTGAAATTATGTTGAGGCATGTGTGATTGAAGACACGTGAATTATACTCCATTATGGGATAAAAAAATCTTAACATGCCGTCCAAATTGACGATTCCCCATGGAAAAAATGACAAAATATTCTAAACATCACTTTTGACCAACAATAAATATACCATATAGCCTGAATAATCGTAAAACAATGTAAAAAAATATGGTAGTGGGTCAAAATGGAAATTTATTCATCTAACAACAACAAAACGCGATTCATCAAGTGCCATTATGAGTTATGGCTTCATTCTTCCTACTAATCTTTGACGAAATCATTGTATAGCTCCTCACATCAACAACTTTAGATACGTTTGTACATATCTATTTCATCACAAACGTTTAGAGGTTCACTAGTCTATATTTTTAACTTTACCACTCTCAATTCATCGTAATCGGTCTTCTAATTCAGGCAGAAGTATCATTTCGTCGATAAATTCGATTTTACGTTTCATACATAGATGATAGCGAATGTCCTTAGCCCATTTTTTGAATTATTGTCCCCATAAAGCTAGACATAAGTGATGATCATTTTGGGCCCTTCTAGTGGCCTCGACGTGTTTCATCTGAGTCACGGTTGGGAAAGTTTTTGTGATAAGCATTGTTGTTTTGATGAGAGAGAGCTACGGCACCATATCTAGAGGATGTCAAAGGTTGGAAAATGGAAACGAAAACAATCTGTTTGTGTTTATCTTTGATTTAAGTCATTTTTCGACTAAGAGGAGAGTTGTTCTAATACCATGTTAAATTTTTTTAAACTTGTGGTAGATCGGAAATTGGAAAAGAAAATAACCCATTTATGTTTGTTTTTGTTTTGAGACATTTTTTCGACTAAGAGCATAGTTGTTATGATACTATGTTATATCTATATATAAAAAAATAAAATTCCTAGCTCTTCATGCTACCACGTAAACATAAATATATTAAATTTTGTTTTTTGTTATTGATTTCAAAATGTAATTTTTGTTTTATATATTAAATGATAAAAAATTTTAGTGTGTCCTTGAATACCCTCTTGTCTATGTCCACTAATCTAAATATCAATAAAAAATTAATAAATTTTAGTTATTTTCAAAGGAGAAGAAATCGAATCGCGACTCTGTAGATTTCTCTAAATAGCTATGCCACCATCAACCAACACAACTCTCGTATCCTGGTGAAGCTCTTTGGGTGCCTGAATAGAGAATTTATATGGCTCAATAGTGACAAACATTTTTTTCTCCACTTACCTCCTTGTTTGGTGCTATCCCACCATCTATTCACTCGCCTTCTTCGTCTCCTGTTGAATAGATCACTCTACATCAAGACCAGATTACAACAACAATACTTGTGATGTAATTCTTTATATCATCGTCCCTAAAACATCGCTCGCCCATCTTAGTTTGCTACTGGCTTTAGCTTTTCTCTCTCTCTATCCTTACTAAAAATCACACATGTACTCTAAGACATCACCAATATGGGATGTAATTATTTACATCATATCAAGTTGTATAAGTTTAAATCTTTTTGAAAAAAAAAAGAAAAAGAAAAAGCAAATAAAAAAGAAGAAAAAAAGGAAAACAAAACAAGGAAAAATACAAAAATAAGAACAAATAAGAAAGTTAGAAAGGATGAGGAAGTGGAAAAATTAGAAAAAATAAAGATAAGGAAAAGAAAAAAAGGAAATAAATAAAAAATAGGAGTATCTTAGGAACTATATTAAAAATGTTAGAAGTAGTAACAACGTTATACATTTGTAATATACAAATTTAGTTTGAATTCATTAGGAACTAACTTTGAATTTGTTCTTGAGTTATAACCTAAAAAAAGAGAAAGATAAGAAAATACATGATTGAGACTGAATTTGAATTAAACACCTATCTCGGAGATTGTGAATTTCGTGCATATGCCTTTCATTTTTCTTTTTCTTTTTTTATTGACATTATTTATATATTTGTAGCTCTTTTTTCGATGTCTAGTTGAAGAAACAATCATGACAAACCATAAGAAGGTGAAAACAAGCTTAGTTGCAAGCTCAAATATAATTGACAATGTTTGAATTTAGGCATATCATTCAAGTAAAACTCACTACTATCACAAATGACTTGATCAGGTGGAATACATGGAAAATGATAGTTTTTTTTTATTTCCATCAATACTCCGAAATAATGACTATGAATATTATCATCAGACAAATTGATTGATTATAGATTTTTGTGGTAGGATCAACTTATGCTTTCCCAAAGGCAAAATCGAGAGCATGATATCCCTATTCGGGACAATATGTGTACCTTCTCACTATTATCGAGAGTGCAATATACGTTTAAGATGAATGATACAAGATTGTAGGAGAATGGAAGATTACTGCAAAGAGGTGGTCTTCTTGATGATTTGAGCAAACATCGGGAAAAATGGGACATAATGATGGTTCGGTTTCTAGACAATCTCTATTCTAGCATATAAGACCATGTATATATTCATCATTATGCATGCGTGGAAGAATTCTTGTATATAATAGTCAATATTGTGAAACAATTAAAAAATTGAACGTGGGACACCATGCTTAACACAATGTGGAGAGAACTCGACAAAAACAACTAGGTACCCTAACAATTCAATATGTAACAATGATATTCACTGTTTTATGTGTCAAGGTCGAGGACACTTTTCTCAAGACTGTCTGGAAAAGAAGGCCATGATAATACGAGTTCATGGATAGTATGAGATTACATTAGAAGAGTTCGAGTTGCACAACTAGACAAACATGATAACGATGATGAAGCAGTGAAGAGCAAGTTGTTAGTAGCACATGGAGCAATGAAACAACAACATATAGAAGAAGCTATTGTCACGGTCTTGTAATGCATAGTGTGTGGGGCACCATTGTTGAAGGAGGCAATCGTACAAATGTGGCTCACACATCTTTTGTTGAGATGTTATGATTGACCACTACAAAATATTTGATGTTTTCAAGCAATAGTGGCTAAAGAATAGTTGATATGATCATGGAAAGCATCGAGGATGCCGAGCATGAAGAGGACGTCTCAATATTACAAGAAGGTCCCATGACCCGAGCTAAGGCAAGAAAGGAGAACGCGACGAGTTCCCTGGCAAACGAAGAGGATGCGACCCGTGCTGAATCGAAAGAGAGAAAGGCAGATGTGACCCATCCTAAGGAGAGAAAGAAGGATGTTGGCCCGGTAATCACTGCTAGGGCTAGAAAGGAGGATGCCTTAACAATACCAGCAGGCCCCGTGACCCGAGCTAAAGCCAGTCATACTACAAGCCGAAACACATCTCGCAACGATCAACCATTAGGATAAGTGTTTCGTGTGTACTCTTTTCCCTCCGTTGATTTTATCCCACGTGGTTTTACAATAACGGGTTTTTAACGAGGTCACGACTCTCTTCTGTTTCCCCAATCGTTGACCCGAGACTTCATACGTGATCATCTCGTTTTCATACGTATTTCTTGCACGATTTTAGAGATGTTTACGATATAGATGCGATATTTACGTATGATTTTGTATCCGTTTTACTTTTTTTCGTATTTTCGTGTTCTTACAGGTTTTAACGTGTATTCATTCATTTTGGAGCTAAAGGACGTACACGAGACAAAGTGCCAACATCGAGGATCATCACGGAACAAACGGGACGAGAATCGGTAAGGATTAGCATCAGCCCGCGCGGGGTACACCCTTGCCCGTGCGGGGCGTTTAGTTGGCAATTTTGTCCAGCGACTTGAGCACGAGTTAGGAAAGCAAGCAGCATGGTCGGGGCACCAGCCCGAGCGGGCCATAACCCAGCCCGACCAGGGAACGTATCAGCCCGACCAGGGCACTCCCTAGGCCAAGCGAGTCGCCTTGTTTTCCATCGCGATCATGCGCAATCATGCGCGCCGCACCCGAGCGGGTCAGACACTCAACCCGCACGGGTCGCATCCGTCACTTGCAACTCCAGATAAGTTCATTTGTCTTAAAATGAATAGGAGTTTGTTGGGGACTTATACAATAAGGAAAACGACTTTTAGAGAAGAAGAATAAGTGATATTTTGCTGGAGAAAGTAATGGAAACTTTGCCCGACTTAATCAAGAATGGAAAACTCATGAAAAGGCAAAATCGGTGGCTGATGCAACAAAAGGAAAAGAACGAATGGTCATAAGGAAAAAGGGAGGAGAAAAGGAAAGAAAAGAAGAAGGAAAATGAAGAACAGGAGCTAGGGGTTGAGGGAGCTTCAGTTAGAGAATTAGTTGGGAGTTTTGGATTGAAGGAGAGAGAGTAGAGAGAAGGAGGAGACTCTTGCGAAGGAGGCATACAAGGAGCATTAGAGATCGATTGAAGACTTCGGTTTATGTTTGTTTACGGACGCATGAGCGAGTAGTTGGTTTTGTTCTATGAGAAGGGAATAGCCCTTGGAAATCCCGAAACCACTTTTGATTTATCTTTGAATGCATCTTCTCGTTTTAGTTTATCTATTCTTTATCTGAGAGCTTGAATGACTTGTATTTACGAAGGCCAAGTAGCTGCATGTGTTAGGGATTAGGAGAAGGTCTGGCTTAGATAACTTGACTGGGATTGCATGATGGATGGGTTGATTGTTGGTTTCGGTAGTCTTGTGGTGAAACCAGATTCCCGGAATGTTTGTCTCATTGTTAAAAACTAGTTTGTTTATTTGTTTTTAGTATTTCATTCTCAAATCCTATATTTCGTTCGTTTGCAAGTTTGATTCACAGTTAGAGTTTTGGTTGTGTTGCGTAGTCCCTGTGGGAACGACACCTAAAGTACTACACACGTGTCGTGCACTTGCGGATAGTTTAGGTTAAATATTTGTTTAACTTTGATAATTGATAACACTGAAAGTGTATCAATATTAGGATAGGTTTTTACACCATTTTCGCATGTATCTTACATCGAGTCATACTTATCCGATACGATTTCGAGTTTTACATCCCCGTTTTCTTGGTTTTCAGGTTTTTAGGCGACAAGGCCTAAATGAGCTCAATATGAAGGATTCCCTGCAAAAACCACATGATTTGAAGACATATCTACTCAGAGCTCCAGAACCCAAAGGAACACCCGAGCAACGAGCGGAAAAGAAAAATATCAAGGACACAAGGGTGCC
>CM071863.1:36038385-36052134 GCA_036759665.1 Gynandropsis gynandra | reverse complement strand
TTGTTATTAGTTTCCTTATTTGTCTCATCTATTGTAGTTTAAATATGTAACCTTTGGAATAATCAATCAATAAGAAATCATTCCTAATTACACTACGCTTAGCAATATCAATCATACGTTAGTGTTGACCGCTCAACAACATAGGATCTCGAACCTTGCTGGAAGGTTAAGGAACGAATTCGGTCCGCTAAGTAGTAGATTAAGCTTTGGCTAATGAGAATCTGACCGGTCGGTTAGTCATCTTAGGGATAGTGATTGCGATCGTAACGCTGCCATGGTATATGTTAATCGCTGCTGGAAGGTAGGGTTGCATGTATCCATGGTTAGGAGGTTTAGGCTCGGAAGAATCACTCCTCATCGTAGAGCATGAATTTCCCGTAGTCAAGAGGATGTTATAGATCTATGATCCTTAGTCGTTCATCTATGCAATTCCCGGTATCCCGTACACCCGTAGTATTCATCATATCTAGTTTCATCCTTACCCTAGTTTCGTTGTCACCATTACGATAGTTTTAGGTTTATTAGGATCATATCCCACTCTATCATCTTTCGTCTTAGTTTAGTCTCGTTCTTAGTTTAGCTGTTTTAGTCCCTGAGATCGACCCTGGTACTACAAGATCCGTATACTTGCGGTGAAATGGACTAGGTTAATTATAACTCGTGTTTCCACACGTCAATAATGCATCAAGTTTTTGGCGTCGTTGTCGGGGACTATTGTCTACACGTCTTAGATTCGAGCCTAGAGTCTTTCTTGCTTGTTTTTTTTTTGTTTTCTTTTCTTTCTTTTCCTTCTACCTAATTCCGTCTATTTGTCCTTTGTTGGTTTATGACCAGGTCTCAAGGTGCTTCAAATCTACTCCGAATCGACCCTGAGATCGAGCGAACTTGCAGAAAGCTGAGAAAGGGCAAGGAAGAAGGTAACGCAGAGCAGTCTAATCAACGAGATTTGGATAATCTGAACGACCATGAACAACGTGCAAACAACCATAAGGATGCCTGCTGTTGCAAGAGAACAGTTTGAGATTAAGCCGGCGATGATCAACATGCTTTATTAGAAACAATTGAGTGGTGGAAATCACGAGGACCCATCAGCACCTCAGAGAATTCCTTGAGCTTTCCGGTATATTCAAGATACACAGAGTCTCAGAGGACGCGATTTTACTGCGTCTCTTCCCATTCTTAATTCGGGGATGAGTGAAAACTTGGCTACAACCGCTTCCCGTTGGTTCAATCACGACTTGGGACCAGCTCTGCACATTGTTCTTATCACGCTTCTTTCCTCCGAGCAAGAGGATTCAGATGATGGGGGAAATCGCGACGTTTAGATGCAGAGATGGAGAAACTTTGTTTGAAGCGTGGGGCAGATTTAAGGATCTTCTACAGATCTGTCCACACCATGGTCTCGAGCAGTTGTATGTTATCCAGACCTTTTACAATGGTATTTCAGATGAACACCGAACAACGTTGGATAACGCTGCTAGAAGATCATTTATGGATCTGTACGTCGAGCATGCATACGATCTGATTGATAACCTTTCCATGAACCACACCATGTGGTCAACACCGAGAGGTATGCTTAACAGCACTCGTCGCCTATATGAGCCGAATCAGAGCAGAGCGACGGGCAACACAGCAAATTCCATGTAGCATATCAATGCACGATACATGAGGATTTCGAACAGATGAATTATGCCCAGCAGCAAGGAAACACGTAATTCGGGAATACCTAAAATCCGAATTGGAGGAATCACCCGAATCTTTCGTATCGAACGACTCAACTAGTAAAGTATCCGGGGTTTCAGCAAAGACAGCAAGCATTTCAGCAAAAAATTCACCAATTCCAGCAATCTCAGCAAGTTCCGCAAGCTCCTCAACCTCCTGAAGCCTCTTCTTCAAACCTTGAATGAGTGTTGCTGGAATTTATTAAGGAACAGAGGGAGCAACAATCGACTTAAACCTAATTCAACGCGGATGTGGGATAGCGATTAGTGAGCTTAAATCTCATATGGAATCCTTGAGCACACATGTGAAGATGTTAGAAAATTCCATAGCACAAAAGGTTGCCTCATCCTCTCGGAATCCCGGACAGCTTCCTGGTAAACCCGATCTTAACCCGAGAGAGCACATGAACGCCATAACCCGTGTCATGGCAAGCAAAGAGGATGTGACCCATGCTGAGGAGGACGAGACCCGTGCTAAAGAGGATGCGATCAGTGCTGAAGAGGATGAGACCCATGCTGACTCGAAGGAAAGAAAGGCAGACGTGACCCGTCCTAAGGAGAGAAAGAAGGACACTGGACCCGTAACATGTGCTAGGGCTAGAGAGGAGGATGCCTTAACAATACCAGCTGGTCCCGTGACCCGAGCTAAAGCTAGGATGCTCAAGGAGATTATCGTCAGAATTCTCACGGTCGTGCAAGTCAAGACAAGTGCTCGAGTCAACGAGGAAGTTTCGACATCCGAGTCATACTACAAGCGGAAGCACATCTCGCAACGATCAACCATTAGGGTAAGTGTTTGGTGTGTGCTCTGTTCCCACTGTTGGTTTTATCCCACGTGGTTTTGCAACAGCGGGTTTTTAACAAAGCCACAACTCACTTCCGTTTCCATAATTGTGGACCCGAGACTTCATACGTCCATTGTATCGAATTTTAATTTTTTGTTCATTTAAATTATAAGCCTTGCATGGCTTGCATGCATTTATGGCGGCTTTAAAGTCTTGCATGACTTCTTCCTTCATATGGACGTCCACCCTCTTGTACACACAACAACCTTGATTTTGAATTTGAATTTCAAATTTCTCTTTTAGAATCACTCCATTGTTGGTGTGTCATATCCAGCAAATTGTTGGTGCGTAATATCCAATAATCGTTCATTCTTCGTACGTGTGCCATATCCTCGAAGACGAGCTTGATAAGTTGAGAGCTTTCTGCCACTCTTGTGTGACCTATCGATCCACACGCCTTGTGTAATGAGTCTTTCAACTCGGGTGCAGCAAGGGTTACCCATCCTACCAATCGAGAGCCTTCCACAACTCTCCTGTGACCTATCGTTCCACACGCCTTTGTAAGGTGTCTTTCTACTTGGCTGTAGCAAGGGTTACCCATCCTACAAATCAAGAGCCTTTCGAAACTCTCGTGTGATCTATCTATCTACACGCCTTATGTAAGGAATATTCCGACTCGGCTGCAGCAAGGGTTTCCATCATACCTTCCTTCTAGAGTGTCGTTCCAGGGAGGATCATGTCAAGTGGTATCAGAGCTCACTCTAGAAAAGGTTGGCTCATCTTCGGGTGTTTGGTTGTTCTTAGACCGGTAGCTAGTGATTGGACCGTGCGTAGTTGATGTTCATTTGTTACGTATTGTTTGTGTTACGAATCTTGGTTGATCGTACGCTATTTGTTTTGTTTGTGGGAAGTTTTGGTGTGTCACTTGTGCAGGCTGTCCGTGTGGTAGTTGTACGTTTAATCATGAAATTGCAATGGGAGATAATGATGCAGAAACCAGCCGAGTAAACAAGCTTTTGGTTTCAGCTTTTGCTGCCCGTTTAGAGCAAACTCTTACCACCAAAGTGGAAGAGTTTCGGTAGGAGATTCAACACGAACTTCAGACTCGACCGAGAGTAAATCTTACTCTTAATCAATGAGAAAGGATTCAGCAAGATGAGGGTAGTAACTATTATGAGCGAGGCAATTCATCTTATTCCCAAAGTAGTCAAAGACGACGCTGAGAGGTGCGGGAACGTAGGGATGACCCGAGGTACGACCTTGCTGGTTTTAAACTCAAAATCCCTCCGTTTCACAGCAAGGATGATCCGAACGCTTATTTTGAATGGGAGAAGAAAATCCAACTCGCGTTTGGTTGCCAGCACTACACCGAGACCAAGAAGGTTAGGGTTGTTGCAACGGAGTTCTACGATTACGCTTTGAGGTTGTGGGATCAGTTAGTGACTTCTAGACGGCGTAATGGTCAGAAACCTATAGAGAGGTGGCTGGAATTGAAAGCTATAATGTGTAAACGATATGCTTCGAATCACTGTCTTTGAGAGCAACAATAATCAATTCTAATCGAACAACAAATCCAACAGAAAAGGAGCTATTGTTCGAACTTTGGAGCTGGAAAAATCAGTCATCAACGGGATGAAAAGCCGAGTTATCCTAGGAATGAAAATTCTGTCCCAACAGCCAAAGACAAGGTAAAATTGGTTCCAACAGCTCAAAGAGACAAAGGAAAAGCCGATGCTAGTACATCGAGAGCTCGAGACGTAATGTGCTTCAAGTATCACCGAATGGATTATTATGTAGATGAATATACGAACAAGAGATTTATGATTACTCGTGAGGTTGACGAGATTGAATCAGAGGACAAAGAATCAGAATCTTCAACCAAGGAGTATGAAGAAGAACTCGGTTCAAGGTCAAAGAGCACCCGAGGCCTTATACACTACAATGGCTCCATGAGAACAACAAAATGAACGTGACCGACCAAGTCACTGTTGGTGTAGGAACCGGCTTGGATTCTTGCATGTGTGCCTGATGGAGTAGATTAGTAATGTACTTCATTTGTGTAAGAAAAAGAGCGTGAGAGGTGCGAGTAGCTTCCACATCAATGAAAAAGGTGATGGGCCCTACATCTTTAATGGAGAATCGATAGGCAAGGTCCATGATGAAGTTTTGAGCTTCAGTGGAGCAATTTCTTGTAATCACAATATCATAAACAAGAACAAGTAGGTGAAGTTCATTAGTGTGAAGAATAAATAGGGAGGTATCTCCAATAGAGTTCTTGAACCCCTTCTGAAGAAGAAATGTGCTAAGCTTCGATTAACATGCATGTGGCGCTTGTTGAAGGTCATAAATCACCTTGTGAAGCTTGCAAACATGGTGAGACTTGTCTTGATCAAGGAACCCCAGAGGTTGAGACATGTAAACTTCCTCAGAAAGGTTGGCTTGGAAGAAATAATTATTGACATTGAGATATGTCGTTTGATTGACGACATGAAAGAAGTGTCATGATAATCAATAGTCGGATGTTGATGAAATCCCTTAGCCACTAACTGTGATTTGTACTTGTCAACTATTCCATCAACTTTTTGTTTGATACGATAGACCCAATGACTTCCAACAATGTTGCTTGTTTTGGTCGATGTATTTTTGTTTTGTAATGCTCGAAACTCCTCAGTCATAGTTTCACGCTAACGGAAATCTTTGAGTGTGTGTGATATTTGCCGGTTTTTGCTTGGATTAAGCAAGAAAACTCACTTTGGCCTTTGTTTTGACAATGTTATTATTGCAACGAGTCACCATGGGATGTATATTATGACTGATAGGAACATCTATATATTGTGAGTGAAAGGGACGATAGACTCAACAAATTTGACGTGGCGAGATACAAACAACCGGGAGATGTCCAAACATCGGAAAATAGTATTTCGAGGGATAGGTTGTAGAGAGAGTAGAGGAGGAAAAATATAATTTGTTGTTTTTTTATGACAACAAGCATCACAAACTAAACAAGGAAGAATCCTAAGATAATGGTAAAGCATGTTTAGACAAGATCTAATGCAGAATTAAAGATGATGGATGACCTAAACGAGAATGCCACTTGGAAAAAAGTGGTCTTTACACAAGGGAAGCTTGAAAAGACAACTTGGAAGGATTTTTTTGCTCGAACATAAACTTAATCTTTAGAACATCCTTTCAAATGTGGCTAATCTCAAGTAATCTTTCCGACGACAAACAAAGGAGGAGTGCGGCATCGGCGTGATGCAAGAGGAAGAAAGCAAGGTTTTTTTTTTCATTAGACTTTTAGATTGATACCATGTGATAAAAATGCATTTATTGATTTTCTTGTGACAAATTATATAGATATATATATGAGGAGAAAAACGATACACGAGGAGACATGTATGTGTTACACGAGTAGATATGTATGTAACATATGAGGTGATATATATGAGTTTCACAAAAGACACAAATGTGATACATGAAGAAGAGATATGTATGTGATACAGGAGGAGACAAATACAGAGATGCCCTTATAGATTTTTACCATAGATCACATGGCACATAATGGGATTTCTTTGGGCGGCCTCCACTGCAGAGAGAAGGTGTTGGATGAATCTTTGTGTGTGAATTTGTGTCCACTTTAATATGATCAATACATGCACCTCGGTCATGGATCAATACATGCATCATTCTTTGTATTTAGTGTCTTTGTGGAATTTTAGGAGTCTTGTAGCATTTACTTTTCGTTAACTCTTATGTAAATATTAGTCTATAAATAGAGAAGGAATGCTACAACAGTTTGTAGCACCAAATCATCTCTTGTTTCGAGTCTTTCATTTTCTCTAAAGGGCAAAGTCTAACATTTGGTATCAGAGCTTCTTGGTTCGAGAGTCTGAGAGATGTCGGGTTCTACTTATGGTCAATCTCGTAGTCCGCGACGTGAAGGAATGAGGCGTCGCTCCCAACCACCACATGAGAGACCACGACACCGTGATGATCGTGACAACGGTGGACGCGAGATGGGTGTGTTTCCGTGGAGGGAGATAAAGGAGGTGGGTAGTGCGGTATTCCCCATGCTCACGAAGAAGAACTACGGAGAGTGGTTGCTGCATATGAAGGTGTTCTTTCGTGCACGCTTGTTGTGGAAAGCCGTCGAGGACGACACAACCGACGAGCAGGAGGATCAGATGGTGTTAGATGCAATCTTGCGAGGTGTGCCGCCCGAGATGATCTCCACACTCGGGGTGAAGGAGAGTGCAAAGCCCGCTTGGGATGCTATTGCGCAGATGCGTGTCGGTTCGGACCAGGCACGTTAGGCCAGCGCTCAGAAGGTAAGGAAGCAATACGAGAATATTGCATTTCTCGATGGCGAGTCGGTGGATATTTTGCAATGCGGTTCAATAGATTACTAAATCAACTTGCTACCCTCAGTGATCATGAACCTGCGCACAAAGTTGTGACGAAGTACCTGCACGCATTTCCTCCCCGGTTTTCTCAGATCGCTCTTTCAATAGAAACACTGCTTGATTTATCAACGCTTTCTATGGAAGAGGTTACTGGGAGGTTAACATGTAGGGCACGGGGGCAAGCTCTATCTCACTGAGAAACAGTGGACAGCGCGTACCAAAGAGCGGGGCTCCAAGACGGTACATGTAGGGAATGTGAACAACCACCAGCCTCGCAGGTCGCGCAAGAAAGGCGGCTACAGTTGCACCAATTCGGGGAATGAGAAGTGCTACAATTGTGGGCGTCGTGGTTATTATGCAAGGGATTGTTGCCAGCCCAAGAAGGAGCAAGCAAATCTAGTTCAGGTGGAAGAGACCATGGACCAATCGGCGCTTCTCATGGCGCAGACTTGCGAAGTCACCAATTCGGAGGTACTTGAACTGGCACCACTCTGTATCAAGGAACCACATCCTCACGCGTTCCTTGGTACCAGTGGCGACAAAGATAGTCTGGATGGTTGGTACCTGGACACATGGGCCACAAATAACATGACGGGTCACAGCAATGTCTTCGTTGATTTGGATCAGACGGTGGTAGGCACGGTGAAGTTTGGTGATTGTTCCGTTGTTGACATCAAAGGTTGTGGTACAATCTTTTTTAAAGGTAGACATGGGGAGCACAAGGTGCTCACAGAGGTCGAATATATCCCGTGCCTAAAGAACTCAATCATCAGGATTGACCAGCTTGATGAGAACGGGTATACGTGGAGATTGAGGATTGTGTGTTGCGGATCTGAGATCAGCAACAACGTCTCTTGGCAAAAGTCTCACGTGGCTACAATTGCTTTCACGTCCTTTCATTGAAAATGACTCAACCTATTTGCCTTGCAGCGCGTCATGGCAATGATGCTTGGCGTTGGCATGATCGGTTTGGGCACATCAGCTTTGACGCCCTAGAGAAGATAGGGCGAGATGGTCTGGTCAAGGGGGTTCCGCATTTGGAGCACATGGAGCAGTTGTGTGACACTTGCGTCATCACGAAGTATCGACGAGGTGCTTTTCTAAAGGAGGCCAAGTACCGCGCTGTGGCACCACTCGATCTCTTCCATGGAGATTTATGTGGTCCTATCATGCCGGTAACACCAGGAGGGAAACGTTACTTCTTGTTGCTGGTGGACGATGCCACCCATTACATGTGGTTTGTCCTACTAGCTGACAAAGGGAGTGCACCAGAGGCCATCAAGCGTTGGCAAGCGGTTGTAGAAGGCAAGAGTGGGCGAAAATTGAGACTGTTTCTTACAGACAACGGCGACGAGTTCAATTCCTCTAAATTCACCTCCTACTGTGCGGAGAAAAGTGTGAGCCTTCAATTTTCTGTGCCCTACACTTCGCAGCAGAACAGCATGGAGCGGTGGAACCAGACAATGGTAGCCATGGCGCATGCCCTGTTGAAAAAAGAGGGGCATACCGGCAGAATTTTTGGGAGAAGCAGTCACCACAGCGGTGTTTCTCTTGAATCGATCCCCCACGAAGAGTCTTCCGGGCAAGACTCCATACGAGGCATGGCAGGGGTGTAAGCCTGTTGTGCATTTTTTGCGTGTCTTTGGTTGCAGGGTATACACAAGAGAGATGCGACAACTCCAGAAGCTAGATGATCACAGCCTCCCTCTTCCGTTCATTGGATATGCGGAAGAAGTGAAGGGATATCGCGTCTTGGATCTAGTAACGTAACGTGTGAATATTTCCCGAGACGTCTTCTTTGATGAGGATCGTGGCTGGTAATGGGAAACTATGAACGACGACCAAAGGTCTTCCAATATCTTCACCATTGTGTACCCAACCCTTGGTCACGTGGTTGATGCGGGGATTCCAGGTGAGCCGAGCTCCGGGGGAGCGAGGAGCCCAGGCCAGACGTCGAGGGGAGCCGAGGTCCAGAGAGTAGGGGACTAGGAAGTTGAGAACCCTAGAGTAGAGTGCTCAAGAGCAGAGGCGCAGGGCGCTCTGGTTCCTGAATTTTTGACACCCCTGTAACACGACTCTACGAGGCATGATAAGGCGCATTCCCCTGATGCCCCGGACATCTTTTGCAGGAGTTGGAGGATGCAGAGTTGCACTTAACAACAACAGGGGAGCCTTGCTCGTTTGCTGAAGCAGAGACCGACGAGGCATGGCAAACCGCGATGAAGGAGAAAATTGATGCCATGGTGCGAAATTAGACATGGGAGATTGTAGACCTTCCTTGGGGTCATCATCCAATTGGTCTCAAGTGGGTCTACAAGGTGAAGAGGAACGAGACCGGGGCGGTGGTCAAGCACAGGGCACGTCTTGTCGCTCGTGGCTTTGTCCAGAAGGCCGGTATGGATTTTGACAGAGTCTTTGCACCTGTTCCTCGCATGGAGTCTCTGCGGCTGTTGCTTGTTCTTGTTGCCCAAGAGGGGTGGTCCATTCACCATATGGATGTCAAATCGCCTTCCTCAATGGCGATTTGTGGGAGGAGGTGTACGTGAAGCAACCGCCAGGAATTGTAATTCCAGGGGAAGAAGGCAAAGTTCCTAGTTTGCGTAAGGCGCTCTATGGCCTTCGTCAAGCACCAAGGGCATGGAACTCAAAGCTCGATAGCACCCTTAAGTAGCTTCGTTTCATGTAGAGTGAGGATGAGCATGCAGTGTATCGACGAGCCTAAGGCGGAGCAGCTCTGCTTGTTGTGGTCTATGTGGATGATCTCATCATCACTGGATCGTCCGACGTGGCCATCAAGCAGTTCAAGGAGGAGATGAAGATCCAATTCCAGATGAGTGATCTTGGATTGCTTTCGTTTTATCTTGGAATTGAGGTTTTGTAGGAACAAGGCGGAATAAGCTTATGGCAGGGGGCTTGGAGGGTTGCAATCCATTATATACCCCCATCGAGGAGCGCCTTAAGCTTAGCCGCAATAGCACAGCACCAGAGGTGGATGCCACGAGGTACAGGCGTCTTGTTGGGAGCCTGAGGTACCTCGACCACACACACGACCTGACTTGGCCTTTGCAGTTGGGTTCGTGAGTCGTTTCATGGAGAGACTAACGGAAGAGTACATGGTGGCGGTGAAGCGCATTTTCCGTTACATTGCTGGCACAATCCTCTCCGGGTTGTAATTTCGGAGACGTTGTGGAGGCGCTCGGCTGATCGGCTATTGTGATAGCGATCTTGCCGATGACATTGATACAAGGAAGAGCACTAGTGGCACGTCATTTTTCCTTGCTGATTGCTTGGTGAGTTGGCAGTCTCCCAAGCAAAGGATGGTGGCTTTGTCCTCGTGCGAAGCGGAGTACGTTGCTACTACCACATTTGCTACACAAGGGCTCTGGTTGACTCGGCTTCATAGCGAACTTAAAGAGAGGGATGTCGAGGTCGTTGAGCTGAAGATGGACAACAAGTCCACCCTTGCGCTGAGCAAGAATCCTCTTTTTCACGATCGTAGTAAGTAAATCGATCTTTGATACCATTTCATCAGAGATTGCATTGAGAACAGGAGCATCAACGCCGATTTTGTCAACACCAAAGATCAGCTCGCGGACATCTTAACGAAGGAACTTGGGCGACTGAAGTTTCAGGAATTACGCTCTCGGATTAGCATGATCTTGGTCAGCCTGGTTTCCACACACAAAGATTCGGGGGAGATTGTTGGATGAATCTTTGTGTGTGAATTTGTGTAGCATTTACTTTTCGTTAATTCTTTTGTAAATATGAGTCTATAAATAGAAGAGGAAAAACCGAAAAACTACAACAATTTGTAGCAGCAAATCATCTCTTGTTTCGAGTCTTTCATTCTCTCTAAAGGGCAAAGCCTAACAGAATGCATTAGATTTGTTGACAAGATTAAATCTTTCACATTCCGTTTACCGAGTATTTTCTTAATGTTTGCAGTCAAAGTTTATGGTCTTATTTATTTTACTGGCTTTTTTTAATGTTTCGAAAGAAAACTTTTGGTCTAATACTCATTGTCAGATTATATGTATACCCTATCACTATTTCGTAAAGAAATGATGATTTTCAAACGCGTATTCTATCGAAATCCAACTTGACCAAAACAAATAATAGTATAATAATGAGAAAACAGCAAATCAAGCCACATATGTATTGACTTCGGATCTGATTGTTGCCCTTTTCAAGCTTTTGTTATCATTAATGTAGATCAGTTTGGTCGGCTATTCAGTATCATGTTTTAACGCTGGTGGCCAAGTTGTAACATCCTTTTATAGGATGGGATAGATGGGAAAGCTATCATTTAGACCAATATAAATTTCTAATTAAAATAAATTTATAGTTAGATATGGCGGAATATCAGAAATACCCTTATAGGGCTAAACCACTTCAAAAATACCCTTCCCTAAAATAATTATTAAATCCGAAAAAAAACTAAAGAAAAGACAAACTTGCCCTTAATGTTCGAACGTGGAAAAACCCACGTTTGGCAGTTTTTTGACGTGAAAAACTGCAAAAAACGAGAAAGTCGAACAGTTTTTCACCGTGAAACATGTTTAAAAGTTAATAGCAAGAAAGAAATAAGTGATGTCGAACTTGAGAGGGACCTATTTGAAGTTGGCGAGAAGGAAAATGGCTAGAATCAGCAGCAGCACTGACGAAGAGAGCAGGAGTCAATTTTCAATGGCGTCAATAAGTGTAAGTAGTTCGATTTCTAGGGTTTTGCAAGCTTTCGAGTCACAAAATGGTTTACCTATTTGAAATGGATGAGTGTCAGTGTCAGTGAGTCGGTTAGGTCGCAAGGGTCGCAGGAGTTGCATGAACATCTTCGGCTCCGTGAGTCGGTTTAGTAGCAAGGGTCGCAGTAGTTGCATGACCATCTTCGACTCAGTTTATTGATTTCAAATGGGTGAGTGTCAGTGTCAGTGAGTCGGTTAGGTCGCAAGGGTCGCAGGAGTTGCATGAACATCTTCGACTCAGTGAGTCGGTTGAGTAGCAAGGGTTGCATGAGTTGCATGACCATATTCGATTCAGTGAGTCAGTTGTCTCAGTGAGTGGGATGGGTCGCAATGATCGTTTGAGGGGCGTGGGTCGGTTGAGTCTCAGTGATTCGGTTGAGTGTCGCAGAGTGTCTGAGGGTCGTTTGAGTCGCATGGGTCGCACTAGTCGTTTGAGTCGCATGGGTCGCACGGGACGGTTGAGTCGCACGGGTCGGTTGAGTCGCATGGGTCGCTTAAGTCGGTAGAAGTATAATGTATTCGTATTTGGTCATTTTGCAGGTGGCGCCAAAGCCGAAATTTGTGTATGAATTCAAGCACATGGACATAATGCCAAAGATAACCACCAAGTGTTATCCTCACGAGAAAATAAGGACGCTGAGAGGAATCTTACATGAACACGAGTTGCATTACTTCGAGAAGAAGTCACAGTTTAGGCATTTATTCCACTTACAGTGTGACTCCACATTGACGAAGGTTCAAATGTCTGTGCTACTAAATCACTCCGTGATTATACGGGACAATACAGAGTTGTGGTTCGTCATAAATGGCATTCCCATCCGGTACTCTATAGTGGAGCACGCACTAATTTCCGAATTGAAATGCCGACCATATCCCATAGGATGGGATTCCATGATGGGTGTCACATTCAGGCAGAAGGATTTCGGCCGTGGAATGGTGACCCCGAACAAGTCAGTGAAAAGCTTGTGAAGTCGAAGAATTCCGACGACCGGAAGAGGTTCGCAACTTTGATGTTGTTGGCGCAAGTTATGGCTCACAAGCCTTCAGCAGAAAACTCTATCAGCCATGATCTCATTGACATGGTTGATGACTTGGAATTTTGTGAAGGCTTTCCATGGGGTCGTTACACATTCGAGATGATTGTGGATACTTGCCGCAAGCACGTTAGCGGGGAATCACCGAAACCAAAATGGTATTATGGCGGTTTCATGATCCCACTAATGGTAAATTGTATATATTATTCGAATAACTTGAATGGTTTCGTACTTTTTGCATTCTTATCATTTTATTTTAATGTTTCAGTTACTTCCATTTGGGATGTGACGATCCCGATGTTCACATATGGATGAAACATCTTCGTAGAAATCCGAAAGGTATTTGTTGGGAGGATATCCGTAAGCAAGAACTGCTGACACGAAAAGCAGCTCTTGGTGATCAAAAAAAGGAGAAGGAAAAAGGGACTAAGAGGAAGGAGAGCGTGAGTGATGCTGATGCTGATACTGATGATGTAGTCTCTCTGACACTAGAGAAGAATATAATAGGGGAAATAAGGAAGTCGGAGAAGAGAATCATCAACGCCGTAACAGACCTTCTAAGGGACGTCGGGATTCATGTGCCTAATCCAAAATCAAAGGCTTCCAAGAAAGTTGCGATCACCGAAACCCAATCTTCCGACATTGTTTTTGATTTTGCTTTTGAATTCCTTCGACGTCCAAATCTAGTGTCAAGAAAAGAGCCAAGCGGAGATGGCTCAGAAGAGGATTTGGGAAACATTGCTCCTGATGGAGCTCCACCAAGTAAGTAATATTTAATGAAAAGTTCTTTTGAGTGTCATTTTCCATCAAGACATATAAGTCGTAGGGTCGCATAAGCCGTAGGGTCGTTAGAAACGTAAGGTCGCATAAGCCGCAGGATCGTTAGAGTTGCATGGGTCCCATGGGTTTCATATGTGGCATGTGTCACTGTGTCGCTAAAGTCGAATGGTTCGCATGTGTTACATAATCAATGTAACGAACCAAGTAAGTACGGTCATTTGAGGTCGCATAGGGTGCATGGGTCGCATAGGTCGCATGGGTCGCATTGGTCGCATGGGTCGCAT
>CM071863.1:36021880-36035939 GCA_036759665.1 Gynandropsis gynandra | reverse complement strand
CCGTCCCGTTTGTCCCGTGACGATCCTCGAAGTTGTTCCTTAGCTCCGTGCATGTCCTTTTAGCTCCAAAATGATCCAAATAAGCGTAAAAACCTGTAAGAACATGAAAACACAAAAACAAGTAAAACGGAAACGGAATCATACGTAACACAACACATATATATATAAAAGACGTCTCCTAAATCGTGCAAGAAATACGTATGAAAACGAGATGATCAAAATCCCCCAGACTTGAATGTTTGCTTGTCCCTAAGCAAACGTAAACGTGGAACACATGGGGTATGAAAAACACGAGAATTCCCCTTCTCCTAGAAATACCGCTAAAGCGAACCTTAACCGATTAACTAGCATGTCAAGAGCAAATTCGGCCTAATCGAGTTTTCAGTCTTAATCCCAGGTCCACCACGGTTTTCAGTCTTAATCCTAGGTCCACCACGGTTACCCATGAGAAAGTAAATCAAAGGAAACTAGAGACGCTACCGTAACTCCCTCCACCAGACAAGACTTCAAACAATGCTAAACTTAGATCAACCGAGGATACTTGGTTCTTTCTTTCCGAGCTTCTTTCTTTCTTATTTTCTTTTCTTTTTCTCTTTTTTTTTCTTCCTCTTTTTATTTTTCTTTTGATCTCTTCTTTTTCCTTTTGTTTATTTTTTTTATTCATTCTTCTTTTTTCTCTTTTTTTCTTTTTTTTTCTTTGCATACACACTAGGCTTCTAGGACGTCGGATTTGAAGGGATCCAGCCTCTACTTAGACCCAGACTACCGATGACGGTATACTCATGCATCTCATGTAAGAGCGCAGCGGAGTAGGCGGCTTTTTGTGCCATGCCCTTAGGATGTAGAAAGATGATTGCCAACCCACCACTTAGACCCGAGCCACCGATGGAGTAATAAGGTCGATGCACTCATATCGATTTTTTATCATACTTTTTAGGCACTATTTCTATCGACAGCGGAGTGTTAGTGTGTGTTTTTAAATCTGCAAAACAGCTCGATTTTATATAATCCAATAATCCTCAATAGAACAGAAGTAAAGCATCATCTACACGAAGTATGACCATCTGGGTAGAGAAAATAAACGACAGACCAGCCTAGCAACCTCGTCTAAACATCCCCACAAGCAACACTAGGATTCCCAAGAACTACGACCTATTGTTTTTCAGCCGACTAATAAGCTCTAACGCTTAGGAAAACCTAGCTCAATCATGCAAAACCTCACGGAAAAGGTCAACTTCTTAAGCATCCTAGGTTCAGGGTTCAACTCATGCCTTGGGACGACTCTGACTCACGAAAACAAAAACAAACTAAAACTACCAAAATAACCTAAAAACTAAAAAGTCAAAATAAAATGAAACGAAATCACCTGACAAACGTGAGCTGCTCCCCCAGACTTGAATTGAACAGCGTCCTCGACGTGAAGCTCGTATGGAGGGTAAAGGAAGTGAAGCACGTTTGTGTTTTTTTTTTTATGAAAATAAATAACCGAGTCTTAACCTAAAAACTAAGAAAATTAAAAGCAAACAGCTGGGTTGCCTCCCAGAAAGCGCTTATTTAACGTCATAAAGCTTTGACGTCTCCATTCCTCATGCGTGCGCGACGGGTGGATCGGAAAGGGAAATGGAGTTTCCACTTTCGATCGGTTGAGCGGCTTGGTAGAGCTTAAGCCGCTGTCCATTGCGCTGTCCGTTCGTTTTGAATGTGTCACCCGCATCGCTCCATAGTTCCACGTCTCCATGTGTGAAGACTTCTCGTACCTGAAAAGGATTAGACCAACGAGAACGTAGGTTGCTCGAAAAAAGCATAGGTCGAGAATTGAAAAGTGGAACGAAGTCACCTAGTTGGAACTCATGAGGTAGGATCTTTTCGCCGTGCCATCCTTTAGTCACTGATTTTTTCTTTGGCACATCATGCACGGGACTCACTTGCTCGCTGTCCGAGGTTGGATAAAGTGTATCTGCATTGAAAAGTTTTATGACGTCTTTTTCCATTACCTCGTGCAAGTGCGGGTGCAGCTTCTTTTGAGTTTCGGTGGAAGGTTCGTGGCTGTCCTCCCTATAATTTCCGTGCATACACATTGAAGAGCTGACTCTTCTACGCTTCTTCAGGCGTGTTGGTTGTTTTTTTATCTCATCTGCACTCATGTTAGCATTCAAAACAGCAAGATATATTCTATCACATTAAACATACTCATACCGAGAAGAAGACGGTGGAGGGTCGGGCTCAAGTTCGGACGTCTTCTCCGCTGCAAAACCAGCATGCATATCACGTGGTATCTCCTCACGTGGGGTGTCTCCTAGTGCTGCAATGGCACTCATGAACTTTCTATACACCTCAGCTCCTTCGTCCGCAAATCCTGCATTCCAGCGTGCATATCACGTGGTATCTCCTCACATGGGTGATGTGCGTTTAATCAAGTAATAAATTACCTAGACTAACGCTTCCGCAAGAATACGGATCGTGTAGTAACTAGGGTCGAACACAAGGAATTGATGCGACTTCGTAGCTATTGAACTAATTGAATTAGACGTGTGAGGTGACTAAAGTTGTGATTTTGATTGAGCTGAACTAAACTAAATCGAAGAGAATAGACTTTATGACTAGGCACCATGGGTGTCGAGAGTTTGCATAAAAATGTAATGAAGTTCTAAAAGGATAATTGGTCTAAGGCACTATCATGGATTCAGGGAATTCAAGCTCTCCTATAGGAACTGACTGGCGTAGACTTGTCCACTATCTAGCATGCATATGCCAATGTATCCATTGCGCATCTTACATGCATAGACGCATTACGTCTGCTATCCTAATCCCTAGATTTAACCGATTGACCTGGCGTAGATTCTAAACCGGCTAAACCCTAAATCATGGCTTTGTTCCGAAACCTAATGCCCTGGCGTTGGTTTATTAGATTTCTAAGATCATTCAATCAAGTGGCGTACAGGTAGAGAAAGCATTAAGAACAACCATGAAATCTGAAAACATGATAGAAACCAAATTCATTCATTCAAGTGGCGTACAGGTAATGAAAGCATTAAGCATCACCATTCATTAAGCGTAAGACTTCATTACAACGTAGCAAATCTCTCTAACCCATGGCAAGGAATCTACTCAGACATAAATACAGACAAGGAAACACAAGAGAAGTCTAGATTCGACATAGATGTAGAAAGAGATGACTCCCTATTCATAAACCGATGCCTTCGGTAGATTCTTCTCGCTCCCGATCCGTAGATCCGTCGTTTTCTTCCTTCTTCTCCTTGCCCTAATGTCTCCCAATCTCCTCTGATGTGTTCTGGTTCGTCCCCCTCTTTTTAGATCTGATTTTCCCTTTTAATTTTGCCGATCTAGATCTTAGGAAAGTTTGTTGGAACGCTGGACCCGAGCGGGCATTCTCTTTACCCGATCGTGCAGGTGACCTACCCGATCGTGCACACACAAATGAGCCCGATCGGGCACCATGCCCGACCGTGTACTTCATCAGCCCGAGTCGTGCAAACTTACGGGGTTTTCTGCCATGAATCAGCCCGAGCGGGCACTCCAAATGCACCCGAGCGGGCACCTATGCCCGAGCATATCCCTTGAGCACCCGAGTCGTGTAAGGCTACGGGGTTTTCTTGAATGATTCAGCCCGACCGGGCACTCTCAATCCACCCGAGCGGGCATGTCTTGAAGTGTAGTTTCCGCTCCTTTCGCTCGGTGTTTGAGTGCTCGCTTCCATCCGTGGCCTTGCATAAGCCGAACCTTGTTACACAGCTTCGTTTTCGGGTTTAGATTGCATAATCACTCGTGTTTCTCTTCAATCCTTCGTTTCCTACACAAAACACGAAATGTGGATAAAGTCTTCGAATATGCTCAATAGATGAATGAAATATAAATAATCTACTCTAAACTAGACCTAAGAATGATATAAAAACTATAACAAATTACGTGTTATCAAACTCCCCCAGACTTAACCTTTTGCTCGTCCTCGAGCAAACCTAGAGTCGAGTACTAGAAGAGCTAAACAACCATGGATACCAATACAAATACGTCGAAGAATTTAGCCATCATACAAATCAACGCGTCACATGAACGTAAGCCTAAGCGTACCTAGTTTAGACCTCTATCACCCGAAAGTCTCGAACCATGCAATCCTACCAATGACCTAAGTTTAGTCCGTACTCCTAAGCAACATCCAAGCGTTCTCCATACCAAACTCTTCTAAGCTTGAGATATCTTAAAACTCATTTTTTTCTCGTTCTTATTCTTTTTTTTTTCTTTTCTCTTTTTTTTTTTATAATTCCACGCTCGGTTCCTAGGACGTCGAAGTCGAAGAGGTTGGCTTTCTACTTAGACCCAGGCTGCCTATGGCACACTCATAAGGTTTCTCAACCTTAGCGGAGTGAAGAGATGCGTTATTGAAGAATACTCTCTCTTTTTATTTTTCTTTCATTCATTTTTTTTTTCTTTTTCTTTTTATGACGAATTCGCATCAATCTAACCCTTAGGACGTAGAATAACGCCTCAACCCACCACTTAGACCCGAACCATCGATATCGATGTACTCATGTCAATGGAAACCTTAAATAGTTAACTTATCCAAGGAGAAAAAATTGACAGCGGAGTATAAGCGTGTGGAATCTAATGAACGCTAAAATCAATCTAACAAGCATTGAATAATCGGTATACTTGGAGATATGATACTTGGTATGAAACTTAGGAGGTAGATGCAACTAATGGTCATGGTTTCAAGCACAATTACCTAACTAATCGGGATCAAGAAGACTTCTAAGCAAACCTAGACCATTGTTCACGATTCGACAAAGTTGTACTAATGACTAAAACTCGAAAATCCATGCTAAGTATCCATCCGTTTATTCCTAGAAAAACAAAAATCTACATCTAATCCTAATCATCTAAGTCTAATCACATGACAATACTCGATGAGTACTCCCCCCCAGACTTGAATGAAACACCGTCCCGGTGTTCAAAACCTAGGAGAAACAAAATAACGGGAAAAGAAGGGTTGGAACGTGTGCACCTTGTGTAGCTTCCAATCCCGTGTTTGTGTTTCCTCTTCATGGATGATATGGACGTTGAAAAACCTGCGAAAAATATTCACACAATCCAAAAGGGAAGAATACAATCCCACCAAGTATATCAATATGAAAAGAAAAAGAAATAGTCCGAAAAAAGAAATGAAATGAAAAATGCAAAAGTCGGGTTGCCTCCCGATAAGCGCTTGTTTAAGGTCTTGAGCTTGACCAAAATGTGCTACCCATTAGATGGACGTCCTTGACGTCGTTGTGTGCGTAGCATCCTGCGTACATGAGGTGGTCGATAGAGTGTAGTACGCGGTTCAATTGAATTCCTTCCCCGATCAGTCATGTCGTCCCTATTCTTCATTTCAACCTTCATCTTGGATGCCTTATCAATGTTCCAATCTGATGCTGGACGTTTGTAGTGGTTGCTAGGTACCTCAAGAATGGACGAATTGTCGATGTGAGCCGTTTGTGCTGCGCTGGAATCTGCCTGGATTTGTCGGAGGGTTGTGCACTGGTTTGCAACGTCTTCTTGGCTCGAAACCTTCCCCAACTGATCTGTACTCATGTGGTTATGAGTTGAGAAATTGCCTTGATGAGGATTACCCGAGAATCCATCCTTATCTGAGGTTGCGATCCGCTTTGCTCGGGTCGCGCAGAATTCTGCTCGGGGTTCGTCTAACTCGGGGTTTGGGATTTCTTCTATATCCTTTTCATCCAGTAGCTTTGTACAAAGCTTCACTCCGTTAATGTACTTACAAAACCCCTCTCTAGCTGCTGGAAGAGTCATCTCAAAAGGATCTAATATCCCAAACTTCTCGAAGACTTCATTGGCTAACTCCTCTAGGACGTCGATGTGGAATACCGAATCCACCATACATGGTTGCTTAAGTGTGTCGTTCAGATTGAACTCCACTTCTTCATCCCCGAATTTAAGTGTGAGTCTACCCTCAGCGCAATGTATGATCGTCTTTGCCGTATTGAGAAACGGCCTACCAAGGATGATTGGAATTTTCTCGTCCTCCTCCATATCTAGTACAACGAAGTCAACCGGGACGAAAAATTTTCCTATCTGCAAAGGCACGTCTTCCAGCCTTCCCTCGGGTATCCTAACACTCCTATCAGCCATGGTTAACGCCATTCTCGTCGGTCGAAGATCCATCTTACCCCTAAGATCCAATTTCTTATACAAAGACAATGGTAGCACGCTTACGCTTGCTCCGACATCGATTAGTGCATGGTTTATTTCATAATCTCCAATTTTACAAGGGATTACGAATATACCTGGATCCGGCATCTTTTTGGGTAGATTAGGCTGCAGCATTGAATTCGTTACCATAACGGATTCCATCTCCACGTCTCGCTTGTTCGCAAGTATCTCTTTGAGGAACTTGGCGTATGAAGGCATCTTCTTCAACGCCTCATGGAATGGTATCGTGATGTCCATCTTTTTCAACATCTCAGCAAATTTCGCAAATTGAGCGTCATCATCCTTTTTGCGTTGACGTTGAGGAAATGGCAAAGGAGGTGATCTCGGTTCCAATTTCACGTATTTCGGCTCTCCCTCCTCCTCGGGTTTACTTTTGTACTCTTTGCTGCCACTGCCATTTTTCATTGCTTTGTTGGATGATTCACCTTCGTCGAATGTCGAGGGAATGGTTTGATCAATCAGTCTCTTACGTTGACGTTGTGGGAATGGGAGAGGAGGCGGTCTTGGTTCCGGTTTCACGTATTTCGGCTCTTCCTCTTCCTCGGTTTTCATTTTTCGCTTCTCAACGTAGCTGCCATTTTCCACTGCTGTGCTAGTCACTTCATCCTTCTCAAACATCAAATGAGTGGGCTGATCCACCACTTTGCCACTCCGAAGATATATGGCATTGACGTGTTCACGAGGATTTACTTCCGGCCGCGCCGGTAGAATTCCTTGCGGTCGTGATGATTGTGCAGCGAGTTGTGAGACTTGAGTATCCAAGATCTTAAGATGCGTTTTCACCTCCACAAACTCATTTTTCATCTCTTGATTTTCTGCTCTCATCTCTTCATGACTTGTTCTCAACGCTCTTATATCATTGGCTTGGTTCTTTTGCTCTTGTATGATTTGAGCTAGCATTGATGTGATATCGGGTCTAACTTCTTGTTGCGGAGGAGCAAGCGCACGTGGTTGAAAATTCTGATTTTGGGGCTGCGTCCTCGGCTGGAAATTCTGATTGCGTTGCATCAAACGCGGTTGAAAGTTTCCCGATGCTCGTTGTGCATTGAATGCACCGTCGGAATTCTTGTACGAGAGATTGGGGTGATTCCTCCACTCGGGTGTGTAGGTATTACCCAAAGGTTGGGCGTTGCTCACATAGTTCACCCCTTCGTACCCTTGAATTCCTTGCTCATCCGGCTGCTCATAATATTCTTGCTGATTCATTCCGGACATCATATTGCGGAGCTCATTGAATTCACTTTTCATCTCAGCTCTCATTTCAGCTCTCATTTCCGCTAACTCGGCATATATGGATCGCGTATTATCCACGTTAGCTACTCTCGCTGGAGTGTTGCGATTATACTCTCCGGCGGTTTGATTTCCTTCGTAAGCCATACGATCTATGAGATCCTCGACTTGTGGGAAGGTGAGGTTGCTTAAGGAACCTCCAGCAGCGGCTACGATCAAAATCCTCGTATTGTCCGATAAACCTTGCATGAAGTTGCATATGAGGTAACTTTGATCCATACCGTGATGTGGGCAAAGGCGTTGGTAGCCTTTAAATCGCTCCCACGCTTCATACAAACTCTCGGCTGCCCCTTGCACAAATGTGTTGATGTTGTTCTTGGCTAGCTGAGCTTTGTTTTGAGGGAAGAATCTCGTCATAAATTTTTCCTCTAGCTGATCCCATGACGCAATAGAATTCGCTGGTTGCGAATATAGCCAATCTTGTGCTCTATCTTTCACCGAGAACGGGAAAGCAGCTAGCATTATATCCTCATCCGATACCCCATCTCCAGCCCTTATGGTTCGACATAGCATCTTGAAATCAGTGAGATGCTGGTTTGGGTCCTCGGTTGGTCTCCCTCTAAACGCCGCGTTACCAAGCATTTGAATAAATGCCGGTTGAAGCTCTACGCGGGCGTTTCTTCTTGCAATGCAAGATAAGAGCTGCGTGTGCCTAGGGACCGTGTATGATCCATAGGTCAGTGCCGGTTGCACTCGTTGCGCGTTTTGAACGTTCATATCTTGACGTTCGGCCATTAGCTCTTCAACAAACGGTTGTTCAATCACTTCCTCGGTTTGAAAATCCAAATGTGCTTGCGTGTTATCAACTGAATTGCTTGCACTAGCTTTCGATTCTTTCCGTAGTTTTCGGAGCGTTCTATCGATGTCGGGGTCGAAAACTAGATCCGCTTTTCCGGTGTTTCTCATGCACAATTAAGCTGCACAAGAAAAAGAAGACAAACACAAAGATCACGTGAGATACGAGAAGCAAAAGAACTTGACTCTAAACGAAATGACAAACAAAAACACGAAAAAGCAAGAAACAAACAAGACTCCTAAAAACCTAATGTCTAATCTAAAAGTTTCCTAACTCCTAAGCCGTAATCAATTCCCCGGCAACGGCGCCAAAAACTTGATATGCGTTATATCGAGTTATAAAACCTAGACTAACGCTTCCGCAAGAATACGGATCGTGTAGCAACTAGGGTCGAACACAAGGAATTGATGCGACTTCGTAGCTATTGAACTAATTGAATTAGACGTGTGAGGTGACTAAAGTTGTGATTTTGATTGAGCTGAACTAAACTAAATCGAAGAGAATAGACTTTATGACTAGGCACCATGGGTGTCGAGAGTTTGCATAAAAATGTAATGAAGTTCTAAAAGGATAATTGGTCTAAGGCACTATCATGGATTCAGGGAATTCAAGCTCTCCTATAGGAACTGACTGGCGTAGACTTGTCCACTATCTAGCATGCATATGCCAATGTATCCATTGCGCATCTTACATGCATAGACGCATTACGTCTGCTATCCTAATCCCTAGATTTAACCGATTGACCTGGCGTAGATTCTAAACCGGCTAAACCCTAAATCATGGCTTTGTTCCGAAACCTAATGCCCTGGCGTTGGTTTATTAGATTTCTAAGATCATTCAATCAAGTGGCGTACAGGTAGAGAAAGCATTAAGAACAACCATGAAATCTGAAAACATGATAGAAACCAAATTCATTCATTCAAGTGGCGTACAGGTAATGAAAGCATTAAGCACCACCATTCATTAAGCATATGACTTCATTACAACATAGCAAATCTCTCTAACCCATGGCAAGGAATCTACTCAGACATAAATACAGACAAGGAAACACAAGAGAAGTCTAGATTCGACATAGATGTAGAAAGAGATGACTCCCTATTCATAAATCGATGCCTTCGGTAGATTCTCCTCGCTCCCGATCCGTAGATCCGTCGTTTTCTTCCTTCTTCTCCTTGCCCTAATGTCTCCCCATCTCTTCTGATGTGTTCTGGTTCGTCCCCCTCTTTTTAGATCTGATTTTCCCTTTTAATTTTGCCGATCTAGATCTTAGGAAAGTTTGTTGGAACGCTGGACCCGAGCGGGCATTCTCTTTACCCGATCGTGCAGGTGACCTACCCGATCGTGCACACACAAATGAGCCCGATCGGGCACCATGCCCGACCGTGTACTTCATCAGCCCGAGTCGTGCAAACTTACGGGGTTTTCTGCCATGAATCAGCCCGAGCGGGCACTCCAAATGCACCCGAGCGGGCACCTATGCCCGAGCATATCCCTTGAGCACCCGAGTCGTGTAAGGCTACGGGGTTTTCTTGAATGATTCAGCCCGACCGGGCACTCTCAATCCACCCGAGCGGGCATGTCTTGAAGTGTAGTTTCCGCTCCTTTCGCTCGGTATTTGAGTACTCGCTTCCATCCGTGGCCTTGCATAAGCCGAACCTTGTTACACAGCTTCGTTTTCGGGTTTAGATTGCATAATCACTCGTGTTTCTCTTCAATCCTTCGTTTCCTACACAAAACACGAAATGTGGATAAAGTCTTCGAATATGCTCAATAGATGAATGAAATATAAATAATCTACTCTAAACTATACCTAAGAATGATATAAAAACTATAACAAATTACGTGTTATCAATGGGTCGTCTCCTAGTGCTGCAATGGCACTCATGAACTTCGTGTACATCTCAGCTCCTTCGTCCGCAAATCCTGCATTGTCGCAAACTCGTGTCAAATACCGTAAGAGAGAATCGGAAGCACTTACGTGATCAGGTGTGTCTTTTGCGAACTCGTCCAGCGAATCAATTGTAAAGCAAGATTCCTTGAACGAGGATTCGCTCATGGGGCTGGATAGGTTGAATTCGATCGTCTCATCTCCGACACGTAAGGACAACTTTCCTTGTTGTACGTCTATCAGAGCACCTGCAGTAGCTAAGAACGGTCTACCAAGAATAATAGGTGTTCTAGCGTCTTCCGTTATCTCAAGTACAACAAAATCAGTGGGAATGCAAAGCTTATCTACCATGGTGGGAACGTTCTCAACGATTCCCACCGGATGTCTTACCGTACGATCCGCGAGGCGTAGAGACATCTTCGTAGGTTTAAGTTGCTCCTAAATCACACAATGCTTTATCAATATCGAGATTACCTATTGTGCATGGAATGGAGAAGCTTCCAGGGTCCTTCAACTTCGGTGGTAGCTTGTTCTGAAGAATTGCATTGCATTCCTCGGTGAGTGCTACAGTCTCGTTCTCTTCGATGTGCTTCTCTTTGGAAAATACCTCTTTGATTAATTTGGCATGATTAGGCATCTTTTGGAGGGCTTCTACGTATGGCATGTTGATGTCTAGCTTCTTGAGACACTATACAAATCTGCCCACTCTCTTTTCGTTCTTACTGCTTACCAATCGTTGAGGATACGGTATCGGAGGAGCAACGTATGGCTTATCTAAATCTGGTTCGACTCCTTCCATAATCGCAACCTTACCTTGGCCTATATTCAATGACGTAACAGCAGCATTCCCTCGCTCTTTTGAGGGAAAATTCTCAACCACATCAACGCTGCACACAGAAATAGCATTCACATACTCTCTCGGGTTGAGCTCGGGTTTACCTGGGAGTTGTCCGGGATTTCGAGAGGATGAGGCAGCTTGCTGTGCTACGGAGTTCTCTAAACTCTTAAAATGATTTCCCAAAGACTCCATCTGAGATTTAAGCTCACTAATCGCTGTCCCCACGTCCGCGTTGAATTTGGTCTGAATCGATTGTTGCTGCTTGTGATCCTTGACAAATTCAAGCATCACCGCCTCAAAGTTTGATGAAGGTGTTTGAGGGGGTTGAGGGGCTTGCGGAGCTTGCTGTGATTGCTGGAATTGCTGGTTGTTTTGCTGGTATGGCTGCTGTGATGGCTGAAATCGCGAATACCTTACTGGTTGAGTCGTTCGATACGACAAGTTTGGATGATTCCTCCAATTCGGGTTGTAGGTATTCCCGAATTGAGTGTTACCTTGCTGCTGGGCATAATACACCTGTTCGTAATCCTCATGTACCATGCATTGATACGCTACATGCTCCGTATCTCCGCAATTCGCACAGTACATGGCATTCGCTGCATTACCCATAGCTCTATTCTGATTAGGCTCATATAAACGACGAGTGCTATTAGGCATACCTCTCGGAGTTGACCACATGGTGTGGTTCATGGCGAGGTTATCAATCAGCTCGAATGCCTCGTCGACGCTCAGATCCATGAATGATCCTCTGGCAGCGTTATCCAACGTCGTTCGTTGCTCGTCTGAAATTCCGTTATAGAAAGTTTGGATAACGTACCACTGCTCAAGCCCATGGTGTGGACACAACTGTAGAAGATCCTTGAATCTACCCCACGCCTCAAACAAAGTCTCTCCATCTCTGCATTTGAATGTTGTGATTTCCCCCCTCATCTGAATCGTCTTGCTCGGAGGAAAGAAACGTGAAAGGAACATTGTGCAGAGCTGATCCCAAGTGGTGATAGATCCGGCGGGGAGTGATTGCAGCCAAGTTTTCGTTCTTCCCCCAATTGAGAAGGGGAAAAGACGCAAAAGATTGCATCCTCTGAGACTCCGTGAATTTTGAACGTACCTGAAAGTTCGAGGAAGTCTCTGAGGTGCTGATGGGGATCCTCATGGTTTCCACCCATGAATTGCTTCTGATAAAGCATGTTGATCATCGCTCGCTTAATCTCAAACCGTTCTCTTGCAACAGCAGGCATCCTTATGGCTGTTTGGACGTTGTTCATGTTCGGCACCACGAAATCCCTTAGACGACGTGGTGGAGAAGCCTGTAATTGCATCTGTCCATTGCCGTTCTGATTATCCATCTCTTGTCGATCTGAAGGCTCTGCAAAGGACAAACAACGAACAATTTACGTAGAAGGAACGAAAGAAAAGAAAACAAAAATAAAAACAAAAAACAAAGCAAGAAAGACTCTAGGTTCGAATCTAAGACGCGTTGACAATAGTCCCAGGCAACGGCGCCAAAAACTTGATGTGTTATCACAGTTAAATAAAATAACCTAAACTACCCGCAAGTGCACGACACATGTGTAGTATTTTAGGTGTCGATCCCACAGAGACTACGCAACACTATCTAAACTCGAACTAGGAATCAAACTTGCTAACGAACGAATATGGATGAAGAATGAAATATTGAAAGTAAAATAAATGAGTTGGTTCTTAACGATAGCACAAACATTCTAGGAATCCAGTTTCACCACAAGACTACCGAAACCGACAATCAATCCATCAATCATGCAATCCCAGTTAAAGCTATCTAAGGCAGACGATCCTAACATGATATCTACCCTCTCTCAAGGCATAGACACGTGATCTAGACAAGTTGCCCCCTACTTTCGTGGCTGACACCTTGAACTAAACCCATAGACTCTGTGATTCGCCCGTTTCACCCTCAACCGTTGCTGCCCTACTTTCGTGGCGTTTTAAAGACATGTTAGATAACTTAAACAACAAAGAATTTGAACATAAGGTTAATAAGTACATCCAACAACTGTAAAGTACAACTAAAAAGTGATGTAATAAGAAATATATAGGCTTGGAGAAAGAATTATGAGGTGAAATTGGTGGAGAATAGATGTACTTGCAATGGTCTATTTGCAATAAGTGTTGTTGAAGACTGCATCTACCTGAACCGAAACTTATAGATGTTATTACTCATTGTCTCACCATGGGTGTTTATCATTGTGACTTAAAGGTATGACTGTTGATAACATGTTATCCGTCGTAATATTTACATGATTCTTAGGTTTAGTTTTGATTAGATTTCTTGGACTTTACCGATATTTGAGTTTATTCGAGGATTTTATCTACTATTTTGTGTTTTGCGTTCCATGCTCCTCGTCCCGTTTGTCCCGTGATGATCCTCGAAGTTGTTCCTTAGCTCCGTGCATGTCCTTTTAGCTCCAAAATGATCCAAATACGCGTAAAAACCTGTAAGAACATGAAAACACAAAAACAAGTAAAGCGGAAACGGAATTATACGTAACACAACACATATATATCAAAAACGTCTCCTAAATCGTGCAAGAAATACGTATGAAAACAAGATGATCACCATGCGTGAGAAGATGGCGGCTGATATATATAGTAATGGAGAACGTACCATTGAACTCGAAGAAGACTAACTTGATATTTGCTACATTTTTTTTACCGGTAGATGTAAACATTTGGTACATTGTTTTTTTTTAATATTTGGTACATTGTTTTTTTAATATTTGGGACATTGTCGCAGGGGTAAAACGGTCGCAGAGGTACAAGGGTTACAGAGCCTCATACGACCCTTGCGACCCTTGCGACCCATGCGACCCTTGCGACCCATTTGTCCATTTCGACACTTTCGAAGAGGTAAAAGGGTCACAGAGGGACCTCTGCGACCTTTGAACCCCTGCGACCCTTGTTCCTCTACGACCCTTGCGACCCTTGTTCCTCTGCGACCCTTGGACCCCTGCAACCCTTGTCCCTCTACGACTCTTGT
>CM071863.1:35979689-36003569 GCA_036759665.1 Gynandropsis gynandra | reverse complement strand
CTCTTTCGTTAGCAAGTTTGATTCGTATTTCGGGTTTAGGTAGCGTTGCATAGTCTCTGTGGGATCGACACCTAAAATACTACACACGTGCCGTGCACTTGCGGGTAGATTAGGTTATATTTAACTCTGATACGCATCATGCTCTAAATGGTGTTGGTAGTTCTACTTTAAGAAATCTAAGTCTTCATTATTTTATGTTTCAATTATTTTAAAAATTATGTTCCTACGTGCAATTAATTGATAAAGACAAAGATCTAAAATTATTGATCAAATATTAATTATTTATTATTTGGTCCCTCAAATTAAAAAAAATAATATGTCTTAAGTTTCTGCAATTAAAATAATCGGTCGTGGGGTCGGATCATGTTATGTCACGTGTAGGTTCTCTATTGTACTAAAGGTTGTTGGGCTAAAGAGAATCTACGGGGTGAAATTTGAATTTTAGTTAAGCGATGCTCGACCGAGCATTTTATCATAGCTGAATTTCTCGACTGTGTGTCTTGATTATGGACTCAACAAACAGATGGTCGAGTTAAGCGAATATACTTGCTAAAAAATGTTTGACACTGGCAAAGGGTTGTTCAAGTCAGATGGTTCGTGGTAGATAATTTCTCGATCGAGCTGCACACAAAACTCGAGTTGAGCAAACATACTAGACAAATAAAAAAAATTGTAGACCACCAGAGTAAAGGGTTGGTCAGGCCGAGGAATTTTAGTAGATGGTGCGCTTGACCGAGCAAACGTGTTGCTGAGGTCGAGCGAACCCATTGGAAAAAATTGGAATATCATGTTTGGGTTGAGCAAACCTTTGTCGAACCTGAGCAATGTTCAAGGTGATGGTCGCTCGGACCAAGATAGTGATCGGGTTGAATGTTTCCTCTGTGACTAAGAAATCGGCTAAGTAGTATGACTCCTCGATCCAGCGACGCGTCACTATAGCAAACCATATTTCATAATTTATTTTTAAGGATTAAAACCATTTTAACTAAGTGACTATCCCATTACAAGTGGATACACTTGTCAAGATCTATCAGAAGGCAAATAAACCGAGTTTTGACATGTTTAGTCAGTTGCATAGATGCATGTGGGAATTATTGATTAGATCGTACATGTATCAGGACTACTTTGGGGTACATATCTTAATCTATGATAACCAATGATAACGGGTGAACTCAAATACATCAATAGGTCCGACCTAACTACAAGGGAATATGTGATGTAAATTCACTGCGACATTACATATTAATCGAGTAAATGTGGTGGAGATGCAACCTAACTACAAGGGAGCTCATTCATTTTAAAGGGATTAAAGAAATTGGTAATAAGAAATAAGACTTATAATGTTATAGTAGCATTGGTTAGTGATTCTGTTATTTAGATGAACTCCATCTCTAGATAGGGAATCCATTATGAAAAATGTTTTTAAGTATTGAGTTTTTCCATGTGTATGAGAAATAATTTTGACTAGTGAGGAAGAATGGCTTCCATTTCACTACGATCGTCACTGGAAGTAAAGAATTTGGTGAGAACCAACTTTGGTGATTGGTACCATAACCTACGACTGGTTTACTTTCATGAGAAACTTATCGATACGATCTATGAGCTAGTTAAGAGAATATTCTCTACTAATGACGATGATGTGATGGCTACCTATTTGAAGCAGTTGGATGATATGATCACCACACAGTACATCTTTTTGGCATCCACGAGTCCTTAACTCGAGCGTCATCATCTAGACATGAAAGTAAATGACATCAACATACATCTTGAAAAATTGTATTGGTCTCAAGCTGTGACATCTAGGTTTCAGTTCTCCAATGCTTTATTCCAGTTCTAGAAGTCATTTTCGAGAGAAGGTGGTTCGACCAAACCCAAGGGAAAGGACGGCAAGGGCAACCATGTTGTTGCAAAGTAGCTCTTCTCCAAGAATAAGGGGCACTACAAATGAAATTAGAATGCATCTCTAAATGCAAAGAGACAAGGTATGAAATTCATGGAAAGTGTATTCATGATTTCACTTGCTACTATTGATTTTGCTATGTGGATATTAGATACCGTCAGTAGTTTCAATATATACAACGTGTTGCCGGGATTGAGAATCAGTAGAAGGCTGTGGAAATGAGACTTTAACCTACAAATCGATGGTGCAAGCATTGCGGAAGCTATAGGGACTGTCTCGCTTAGTATGCCTAATAGCAAGATGTTATCTTGAAAAGATGTTTACTATGTTTCAATATTTATTACGAACATAAATTTAATTTCTATATGGGATAGATGTAGATATAAATCCTTCTTTTGAAATAACATTTGGTCCATATTTTATAGTGATGAAACGTTTACAAATGGTTGTTTGAAAAAGTTAATTTGACTAATATACATGTTTCGAGCCAAAAGAGGGCAATGGATTATCATTTGAATCAAAACTTCCCCGGACATTGTGGGCTCGGTGATATAGGAGAGACGGAGATGAACTCATTTCATTGAGATGGATATCGTAGAAAATATGATTATGAATCATACACAACTTGTGAATCTTGCCTCGGTAGCAAAATGAACAAGTCTCCTTTTACGAGAAAAGAAAAAAGAGAAACATGACTTTTAGGACTCGAACATAAAGATGTATGTGAAAGTGTCATCACAGTGTTCAAATCTAACCATGTAGAGGAACACTTCAGTTTCGTATTCATTGTTTTTCTATGAAAAAATCCGATTTTTTCACAGTGGATTTCTCAAGAAATAGCGTAGCATAATGATATTTTACAAAGGAAAATTTACATTTTATTACATATGGTCTAATTCAGGATGGGGTTCGCTTATCTTCTCATCACCTCATGCGGTTACACTTTAGAAATAGGTGCCTATTTACGAAACAAAGTTTTCATGAACGAAATTTCTAAATATCATTATAAGATATAGACAGGATGTAAGCTAAATATAAAATATATAGGAGTGTTGGCTTGTCCAAATTTCATCAAGAGACTACAATCAAATAGGCTTGAGGTTAAATCCGAAATGCTTCGTTATATAGGATATCCCTAAAAAAATGGGATATTATTTCTATCACCTCTCTTATTAAAAAGTGTTCCTAGCTTGAGGCACGACCTATTTAGAAAAGGAGTTCATTAGTGAACGAAATATCAGTGTTGAAATATAAATAGAAATATTTGGTCCATTGAGGAGGACCTATTTTTGAACCCGTCAAGAAATATGTTCAACTATAACATCTAGGAAAGAATGTACCTTCCGTACAAGTTCCGCTCATAAGACCTACATGTTCTTGACACACATCCAATAGTTTGAACCTAATGGTGCAAAAGAATATGGGTAATTATTTTGATAATGACCAAATGTGTTTTGAGGAAATAACGGAGAGTGCAAAATTTGAGATGTGGTGTAAGGCCTTGCAATCCGAAGTGAATTCGATGAGGGTAAACGAAGGTTGTAATTTGGTTTGACCTTCACTAGACTCTGGACCAATCATTTGTAAATGGATATACAAGAAGAAGAATTGAGATTACAGGAAGGTGGAGACCTATAAAACCTTCTTTTTGCTAACAGATATAGTCAAATTAAAGGCATTGACTATGAAGAAACATTCTCCATTGTAGCAATATTGAAGTCTATTCAGATTCTACTTTAGTTTCTGGCCTAGCATTACTGTGAGTTATGAAAGATGAACATGAAAACAACATTCCTAAATTGAGAGGTCTAAGTAAAAGTCTATATGACTCAACCTCTGGATTTTGTGGTCCCTTCTTGCATAGTATAATATGCAAGCTGCAAAGATCCATTTATCAACTTAAGCAAGCTTCTCAAAGTTTTAATCTTCGCTTTAACAAGGTAGTTGAAATGTTCAACTTGGTTAGATGTGAAGAAAAACCTTGCATGTACATGAGATAGTACTAATAGGAAATGAAGTAGAGTTGTGTTGGAAACCAAAACTTGGTTATCCGAACCATTCTCCGTGAAGGTCTTGGGAGAAACGGCCTATATTCTCATAATTAGAATATATAGGAATACATCTAGAAGGCTGCTAGGACTCTCTCTGTCTACATTGATACCATAACATGGTGAAGTCTAAGATGGGCTAGATTCACATCTAACAAGGATAGTAAATCCATGTTAAGTTATGTCTTTTGCTTGAATGGTGGGGTGTTCAGTTGGAAAAGTTCCAAGTAGGCTACGGTCGCTGACTTCGTTACACAAGTATAATACATCACTACTTGCAAAGCGAGAAAGGTGGTGATCTAGATGAGGTAGTGCATCTGTGAACGCGATGTGTTCCCTTCAATAAATGAGTATGTTCCTTTATTATGCGATAATTCCGGAGCGATAGCTCAGGTGAAGGAAATAATATCTCAAAAAAAGATTGATGCATGTTATGCATAGTATTCTCTCATTCATGAGATTATAGAGCGACGAGATATTCAGATTTTAAACGACCAAGAAAAGAACCTCCCTAACTTTTGACTGCAAAGTGGCACTAGACTCGTTCTTGTTGTTGACGGCAAAAAGCACAAACTATAGGGTTCCATGGATGGGCTGATAAAGCTCTTAACGCTCTTGGAATCTATTTTAAATTGAAGCCAACACACGGATGACGAAGTATGGTAAAATATCATTGAAACTTGCGATATATATATATATATGTTAAGTTGTTCTTTTTTTTGGTATGATATTCTTACGCTTCATTTTATCTATCATCCTTTTTTTATTCAATAATTGCTTTATCGAATAAATATAGTATTATTTAAAAAATTTACAATACTATTTAACTTTGATTGAAGTAGTGTAAACGTTAGTGTTATCTTTTCTGTAAAAATAAAATTCTATTATTTACAAGATAAAGATCTATTTATTTTCTTTTTTATGTCAACAATCTCGAGAAATAAAAAAGATAATATTAAGCCATAAAATGGTTTGAAATAGTACAACTCACGGAATGAGTTACACAGAACGAATTATCGTAAAACTCAAGTTTCCATATTTAAATTGACATATTTGGAAAAATTATTATTTTAAATAGGTTAAAGATTATGCGTAATTTCCCAATGTATATGTATCTAACACTCAAAGGTTTGTTGACATCACAACGAGAAAGTTATCGAGAAAAAAATTTCATGCAAAATTACTTTCCATATTTTTTCCTAAATTAATTGAAAAATACACATGAAACCGTATGAGGTATCTTTTTATTAAATTACACTTTTTAATAATTTAAATCTAACAAAAAATTTTAATATTTATACAATACCTTAATGTTAAGTCTTGGCACATTTTTTCGATATTTATATTCGACGAATTTAGGTGTGAATTTGGTTTTTATACTGGAACGTAAAATAGTTAGTATACTACGTTATACGATCCTAGAACGAATGGTGATGCCTTGACTTAGCAAAAGATACAACAACATGTATTCTAGTGTTGATAAGACAGTTAACACTTAAAATATCTCCATGATTTTGATAGTTAAATATGAAGAATTAGCATTAAAGAACACACTCTATTGACTAAAACTTTGTTCTCAAAATTCATACATTGTGCGTCTATTTAAAATGACCAAAAATTGATAGAAAGTCAAATAAATAAACTAAATTAACAAAATTTGGCTAAATCATTGGATCAAGCGTTTAAATCGCTGAGTGTTTTCTTGCTCTAGCCAAGCATTTTAGTTGTGCACAATTGTGATATAGTTAAGCATTGGTGTATCATCTAGTCTCTTGCTCCTCTCGGCCTCATCTCCTTATAGGGATCTCTTGTAATCTTTCATAAGTGTTTCTTGTCATCATTGTGGGGTCATATTCCATCGTTTCGATTCCATTTGCACGAACACATTTCGCAGCTCATTTGCATTGGCCCTCATTGTTTGTCCTCATACCACTTGTGATAGATCCAAGATCTCGTTCATATCGCTTGGTTTCTTAGAGATTTTTTTCCACCTTTAGTTTTTTTTATGTTATGGAGCATCTATCGCACAAAGATACATTAGGAGGTCTAATACAATTTCGTTTCATGTATCCATTTCAGAGATTTATGTTTCATCTAAAGAGAAAAACCAAACAAAATGCTCATTCTGAGTTTAAATTTAAATTAATTTGTGAATAAAGAAATATCATTATTTATGTCATTCTACTTTGAGTAACATGTCTAAACACATAGTAGAAATACAAACACATCTTTTGCAAAATTTGTTGAGGTGCTAGAAATGGAAAAGATGTATGAATTTCATAATAGGATCTACAGATCACACATATTTATGTCTTACTCAACTTAGAACATCTAAGACTTTTTCAAAAGGTATCACACTAACTATATGTGTATGTACACATAACATGATTCAAGATTATTATAACAACATTACTTATTGTGAAATCGAAATGGGCAATCACCCATTATGGTTGCAAGATCTTATTATTGTATTGATTGCACAAGTTATGACCTGGCTAATATATTTTACATGTGATTATAGGTTTAAAACTTATTACAAGGAAAGTTACAGTCAACAATGAAGTATAGTGTATGTGTGAAAGGTGAAGATTATTTTGAGAAGAGCAAAAAGCTTGACTTTTAAGGTATGTTGAAGAAAATCTTGTAGTTGGAGTATCTAGGTTTGCATTTGATACTAAGTTTAAGTTTTCCTTTAATATTATAGCATGGCAAATTATAACAATATTTTTCATTGTGCATATGACGTCGAGTCAAAGGTGATGTGATCTGTTTAATCATATAATTAAATGAAGAACAACAATAAACAACTTAGATGTCGTTCTAATCAACTCAACACAAGGATATGCAAAATATGAGTCTTTTATTCTTGCATCACAAGGTGATCAAGTTTGTTACATTACATATCTACACACTAGATGATTTTTTGGTTTGCATGCACAATGAAAATACTTCCGAAGGGCAAATACATCGATAACATCGAAAACCAACAATTTGCGATGCAAGCTGAAAATACTATAGAGATTGTTTTGATAGATGCGATGATCATTCAAGAACCTTGTCAAGGAAAAAAATGAAAAAATTGAAGCAATTGAAGAAGAAATAGTTCGGGAGATAGAACAAGAATAAGATTTTTAATCTAAATAAAAAGGGATTGACGAAGGAACTATTGAAATATGAATAATATTCACATTTGATGTTAAATTTTAACATGTATACAACTTTTTAATTTTAATATCATTTCATTTCAGCTAATAGTTTTTATTTTCTAATGATAGCGAGACAACAATCATATGAAATTAAAGAATGGTAGAGGTCTGTTTGGAAATTTTCTAACGAATGTCGAATTTCCATCCTCAATATTGGACTTATAGAAGGTTGTCTTTATTTCTTTCTATAATTTCAATATTTGTGGGTTTCGTCACGAATACATGTCCATTGTGTCATTTCCATAAGATGTTTCTACTTCATCTGCCGCTTGTATCCACTTTTGGCTCAACTCGTATCCATTGTCACTACCATTCGTATCTAAAGTTGTTGTCGATAATCATCACTGAAACCGCTTGACTCCATCGTCGTCATTACAATCACCATCTTAAATACAAAATCTAACCCTCTCCTTTTTCGATTTTCTTGGTTTGTGGTATTTGCCACCATCGTCGCATGGGCGCTTGTGCGTCAACTAGCCGTTCGTATGACTGATTCATAGTCCTTGTGTCGCCTTATCATTTTCTAATAATATATAAATCTATTCTATATTTATTTATAGGGTTTAGTATAATCAGTTTTTGTCTCACAACTAAAACGATGAAAACTAATTTTTATCTACATTGTTACAACTAGATGTAAACTAATTTAGAAAACAAAAAACATTGGTAGAAGGCATTTGTGATACAAAAAGCATTGCATCAATAACATTTGATGAGGTCGATACCAATATGAATCGTTTGGCCTGAAGCCTAGAAAAGAAGCTCCTCGATGGACGTCATGGAAGGAGGATGATGGCTAATATTTAATGGGAAGATATGGTCGTTATTTCCTTGTTGTAGCAGAGATTTACAAAGAACAAAACATAAAACCTTTAGGCGAAGACGTGTGCCAAACTCAAATTTTATCACGAGTCTAGAGCCGTTTCATAACTATTAGCAATGTTAAAAAGGCTAGTTTTGGAATAGCGTGTCTATACCTAAATATCATTTAGCTAAGGCAGAAATAGCTCGACGTTTTGAGTGCTTGTCAAATATGCTTTGTTGAGAATAAAAAATTTAGTATTGTGATTAATGGACAAATAGTAGGCATTGTTTCTAGCATGAATCAGTGGAGGTAAAAAATTAGAGAAAGTTATGAATATTAACCATAACCTTACACCTAACTGAAGGAAAAAATCAATCCTAGTTTCGCATTGTATCAATCATATGACGTTGGATGGGAATACCTAAATTCATTGCACCACCATTACCGATTACAAGAATAAGAGTGTCTAAAAGAGTTATCGAATTAAAGAAAAATGAAAAAGGAAAGGAGGATAGGAAGAGAGCCCAAAATTTTATTATGACTGAGGTGATAAGCTAAGGAAAGATTTTTAATTATCGAGGAAATTGAACTTCTTTCGAATAGTAAGCAAAATAATCACATAACCATTATGCCTGAAATGACGTGGAAATAGAGAGAGGTCCAAGTACATAATCGGGAAAGAAGAGTAACACACGCCGAGATGGCTAACTGTGGAGATAAGATCATCATGAAAAACCCTAACCTTAAAGAGAGTGGTTTTATGTTTTTTTTTAAATTAAAGGCTCGATATTGCATGAAACTAGTAAAAAATGTTTAGGAGACTGTGTAGCAACTTAAGAGAGTCATTTGTTAAGACAAACAATCATCTGCAAAGCATAAATGTGTTACAGGTGGATCTGTAGAGTTTTAGGGAATGGCAAATGAACCATTCTAAGGCGAATTGTTGAGAGTGAAGGAAAATGTCTATTACCATAACAAAAAAAGTGTGGAGAAAGAAGGTTGATTTGATACAACCTTTTTCCATTTAAGAATCCATTTGAACGTCCCTTTAAAGCTAAACATTTATGAGTTGGAAGTTATACACTGCATGAGCCAATTGATGAAAGAATTAGGTAGCTCTAATGTCAAGAGAATAACATGAATGAAATTTTAGTTAATCGAATCAAACGCTTTGAATATGTTTAATTTTAGAGTTAATCTCTTGTGTTGTATTTGGCTAGTGAAAAGGAAATAGAAATTATATGACAACGATAACATTCTCGAAAAGGTTACAACCTTTCTAGAAGGTCATCTAATTTGATGAAACGGATCAGATAGAACAGTTATCAGCCGATGGGTAAGAATGGTCGAGATGATCTTGGAGGTGGTAATACACAAATTATAGGTCTGAAATCGCTAAGAGAATTTGTGTTTCAAAAATTGGGAGTTAAGGACATAGAAATCATGTTCTACTATTTTAGAAATTTTTTCGAAAACAAATTCTTGAATATTTGAAGTAACATCATCCCCAAAAATACCCAAATAAACTATGATAAATTTGGAAAAATAGCCATCCGGACCCGAAAACTTATTCCTAAGAACTAAAATCACCGCATCTTGGATTTCGAGAACGGAAGGGATGCAAGTAAGGCAGGCCTCAAGATCTTCTGGACAATGAAAGGGAAGGAGAGATTTTGTTGTAGCACTTAGCATCCATGAATTGAAGTAATAGTTGTTCCTAATATGTTTTTGAAATGTTGCAACACCCTTTGTTTCATAGAACTAATTTCATCGATTCTCATTTTCAGAGTTGAGAAAAAAAGGGATAGAAAGAGAGCATGATTTACCATTCATTAACCAAAATTTTAAGAGTATATTTGTAATCTTTATAATCTAAATAGATATCTACACCAAATATGTGACAAATAATTTTGGTCAGCTTTGTTACTAGACTCAAACACCAATTAAACTTCCAAATAGTTCACACGAAGTTTTTATTGTCCTCAAAAGGAAATATATGTAGTATATTCAAGCTCGGGCTTTATCAAGGTGGTTTCGATACACCTTGCGTCCTTAAATATTGTATGATTATGTTCTCACCTAATATTTCAAGAGTCCATATTCTTTTTGAAAGATCAACTTCACAAAAAATTAGATATTGATGTATTCAAGAATATCTGACAAAATGATTGAGACAAAGATGGTCCACACTTCAGAGGACAACGAGTCATACTGTATTTTGTATATTATAGAAGTTGGAGAGATTAAAAAAATTAAAATCTGAACAATGGATGAAAAAAAATTAAAAATTAAAAACTTGAATCCTAAAAGAATATCTTAGATTTTTTTTATTATTCTCATAATAATTACTTTATTTAGTGAAGCAAACAATGGATGAAGAGAAGACTATACTTTGAAGATAGTTTTATTCAATCTATATATATATTAATGGTACTTTTAATTTTCATGAAGAACAATTATTTTCTCTTGTTTTGATATATTTATTTGGAATTTAAACTGGTTATCCAAGTGATGGTTTGGATGAAATCGGTGCAAAATAGGCTCCAATAGCATCAAGAGCTTCCCCAGACCGTCCATGGAACCCAACCAGCTTGTTCTTTTTGTCGTCAATCTCAAGAACAAATTTAGTACCACTTGATATACCAAACGTTGGGGAGGTTCTCTTCTTGGACGTTTTGAAGGTAAGAGAAGTAACAATGTTATTGGCATAAACGCCGATCCAATCGTAGGTACCTTCCATAGATGTGATGTATTCATGTGGATGTTCGAGGATAAACTGCAAGAATTTTGCATGAATAAAATTTTAATCATAAGAAAAATGAAGAAAACACATTTAAATTATTATTTTGTCTTATGAAAAAATATAGTCTACGTTAAATATTTAGACCTCTTGTGGTTGTTCTACTTGCATGCCATGCTCACGTGTTTCCACCTTTTCGCCGTTGTCATACTCGAACTTGACATAACCAATGCTGAATACCAACTCTTCGCCACATATACTTTCTTTATATTGTTGTAAATACTATCATCCCACACTATTCCAACAAGGCCACATTGGGATTCCACTTTAGTAACAGTCGATTCTTATTTTTCCGACATTGCTTGATAACAAAATAAAATTAGAAATAAACAACAAAAAAGGGTTTGAGACATCTCTTATTACTTGTTACACCTAAACAGAGTTAATCTTTAGTCACTTTGTGCAAAACACTCAATGATAGAAAGAAAATTGAATATGATGGACGAGTTAGTCCATGCATGGAACTATATATAGCATCCAATCATGGCATTGTTACAATATTATTATTATATCATTCTTGTTTTGTGAAAATAGAAACTCAGATTTTTTTTATTTTTAACTTTTACTTATAAATGAAGTTCCTTTTGAGTATGACGTAAAGCATAGAAGCTTGAGCTCAAGTAGTGTCCCCAATTTATAATTCGAAAACAGAAGGAAAATATCGAAAGAACTGAACATAATATTTTAATATCCAAATATATTTTTTATATATCTTTCTTCTAAAAAAATTAGAAGATAAATCATTGTTTTCTATATAAGTTATTAGATAATTTTAAATTTAAAATTAAAATTTTAATTTAGTTTTAGTTGTGATATGAATGTTCTAAGTATAATCGTCATAAATTCATATATATATCATTAAATTATCATAAATTTAAGAACTACCTGAACTACTTGTACATTATAGATACTAGATGATACCCGCGCGTTGCGCGGTGTTATGATAGTTATGTTGTATGTTTTTTAAATGTTGTATATAATTCATTAATTTAAACATGTTCATGTCATTTGACATATGTATTCGTCAATACAAATATACGAATTCTAATTTTCAGTGTAAAAGTTTAAACAATAGCGACCCTTTCTACCCTTTCTCGGGCTTCAACGAAAGCTCTTTTACGGGCTTCACAGATAGCTTTTTCTACCATATATTTTACATAATTCACTAATTTAATTGTTATATTTAATATATATATCGCTCAATACAAACGCACAAATTCTGAGTTTCAATGTAAAAGTTTAAACAATAGATGTCTTCGTCCTCACCCCTTTGTGGGCTATCGTAGATAGATAGTTTATAGTGAAGAAAAAGATCAAAGAGGTTGAGTAACATATCAAAGCTTACAGCGGACTGAAAGGAGAGGCGTGCATGAGGTCTCGATAAACTTCATTATTCATTTTGTATTTGGTTTAATTATGATTTTATACATTTTCTTCTGCGACATGGTTCGAATCATTCACAAGTTGAAATAAAAGTATTTATTTTATTCTGTAATTATGTTTGAGCGATGACACCTGTAGCCACCTCTTGTGGGTGATGCTTGACACTCCTAGACCCGAGGTTGTTGCAAGATGGAGATGTTATAAAAGCATAGTATCGGTTTGATTAAGGGCATGGGTTTTACATTTACACATAGAGAGAACGTGTTTCAAATGGTTTCACTCTCGAATAGTATACTCGAATTACTTTCACTTAATGATATTTATCCATATATGATCTTATTTTAAAATAATAAAGACGGTTGAATAAATAATATTTAATTTCATTATCATTATTTCGATATTTACTCCTATCTATCGCTAATAATAGAAAGAAATAAAAAATAAATAAATAATATATTTTCACCCATTTTATTAATAAAATTTTTGTAAATTAAAATACCAAATAATAGAAATGAACTAATAAATAAATAATATATTTTCAAGTTTTAAATTATTAATTTTTTAATTAAAATATCAATCGTTATTTTAAACAAAACCACTTTTAATTTTTTATTCATATTTATCTATAAAAATTTAATCAAAGATGTATAACTAAAATCTAAAATTTATTGGAACGTAACGACTTAATTGATTTTCTCAAACCTAATCATATTTTAGATTAGTATGTGTATTAAGTGATGAGAAATTTGTTGTAAATCTATGTGATGATAATTATATAAACCCCACATTCTGAAGGCGTTCCATTTGGATCATACTAAACCATTCCTTGACCATTGAACTTGTTTTGTAACATTTTGACCCAACTTTTTCGTTAGGCTGCTTAATTATTCTTTAAGCTCGCTTAATAAGCCTTATTTTTCCATAGTTAAAAAAATTAAATCCACAATTATGTGTTAAAATAAAATGGTAAATAAAAGATTCATGTCAACCAATCGATCTACCATAAATCGTTATTTTTTTTGTAAAATAACGAATCTCCAATCCACACAATACACGATGAGTGGCACAATATAGTCTGATATAAAATTTCAAAATCCATGTACAAAACATGTTTTTGCGGTGGTTTTCAAGCCTACTACCAATCTATTGCGATGGTTTTTTAATCTTTAATATTATATATACAATTTCGCTGAGCAAGAAGGAAGTCCCATTAATCTATACCGTTTCGCCTTTACTGACTTTCTCCATAAATGGTAAAACTTCAAAGATGATCTTCACATGTGTTCTTCACATGACGATGAAATTAGAGTTGTCAAGAAACAGATTCTCTCAGCCTATGATGACATCAAACACTGAATGAGTAATTATAATTATTTACCAAACTTGTGACCATGGTCTCAACTCCTTCAACCATCTTTTTTAGTAAACTTTAGGTGTTTCCAATGATATGGGATAAACTACCAAAGTAAAGCAACAAATTTACCAATGAAGCGAAAATTAAAAGAGAAACTAAACATGTCAGAGACAAAAAAAATTCAAAGTTGTTTTCTAGTTCACTTTGGATCAAAAGTCCAAAAACAACTCACCAAATTCATAAGAAAAAAAATTAATCAAAACAACTTCTAATGATTTCTATGTGTGCCATACTGGAAAAAGATTAATCAAATCAACTTCTATTGATTTCAATGTGTGTCATACCGGTATAAATCATGCACACCAAGTAGCATTGAATAAATAGAACTATAATGTCCATGATTATAACTTCTAAAAAGTCACCTCTAATGTCGCACCTCTAACTTCTAAAATCAATCACACATTGATAGAGAAAAGTCTCAATTCCCATGCCATGAATAGTTGTTGTGTAGACCTTGAGACCATCATAATAGTTTCCAACCATCAATTTGTACACATAGATCAAATGAATAACTTTAAGCTGAATTGCATAAAATTCATCCGGGAAGAATTGAACGGTGCTGAAGATCAAAGTCGAAATTGTAATGTCACACAAGCATCAACCACATCATACAAACCCGAAACCGAAACACAGTGAATGGCATAAAAATTAACAAAACCAGATGAAATTTACAGTGATACCGAGGAAGCATGAACCTTTTCAGAGCAGAGGCATGAAACACGAGGACCAGAAGGAGAGCACTTGAAAGCAACATTGCTTCCTCGAGGAGTTTCCTTGAAACCTAGAGAAATCTACGCCAACGCTCTTGATCTCGCTATCTCTGTCTCAGAAGAATAAAAAAAGCGTTTCAGGAAATTAAAGATCCAAATTAGAATGAAATGAGTCCTAAACACTAAATCTGAAATTAGAACGAAATCAAATTAGATCAACAAACAATGAACTCATAGAAAATTGAGTATACACACTATTCGTGGGCTAAGACACTAAAAGAGACCAATGCAGCAACTGTAATGAGGAAAATAATGAAGAAGAACAGTGGATGACCTAAATCACCATTTTTCCTCTCCCTTTGTCATTGTCGATGTTGCCGTCGTCGTCTTTCTGTCGAGGAAAAGACACAAATGATGACAACGACAAACTGAGAAAGGCGAACTCATATGATGTCACAAGTGGTTGTATAAATGGAAATAGTATTGTGATTTTTTTTTTGCAAACATATACACATTCACCACATCATATATGCAAACATGAACACACAAACACATAGATCGATAATATACCGACCGCTCACCTCTCTGCTCATTGCGGTCCCTTGCCCCTGATTATGGCGGTCTCTTAGCCTTTAAGGGTTAGGGATTCTTCCCAGATTTTCTTACCTCGCCTTGAGGTTCATCGCCTTTAGATAGTTCACCTGGAAGAAAAAAGGGTTTAAGTAGTAGCAGTGGACAGATTACAATTAAGTCTCGGAGGTGTCGTGTGTCTTACCTCCTTCATCTGGTAGGTCTGAGGTCCACAATATGAGATTATGTCTGAGAAGCTGCATAATAAGGGTGTTGTGTTGGTAAGATTTCTCATTAAGGCTTTCGAGCTCAGTGATGGCCTCATTAAAAGCTTGGTTTGCCAAGAGGCATGCTCAGAAAATCCCAGGAATGGACGATATTGTTCAGAGTTTAACATTTAATCGAACAACGGGATATAAGATAGAAAGATTGAGACTATCATCTGGGGATAGGAGTACCGTTCTAGGGAATTGAAGTTTCGTAATAGAACACAGAGAAATTGAGAGCCAGGGCAAGTCTGATTGGATGAGTAGGAGTCAAATCAGAGTTAGATATAGTGGCTACAGCCTATGCAATGAAACAAAGAGAAATATGGTGAGATTTTCTTATACTTCACAATAATTTTCCAGAAGCAAAATGTAATAGAACTAAAGAACGTATACCTCATAGGCTTTAAGCGATTGATCCACGACCTCCTTACGATCATAACCAGATTTAAATTCTGCCAAGTAACGGAAGTAATCTCCTTTCCTATCCAAACAAAAAGCAAAGCACAACCCAAATATTGATTACATCTAATAAAATATTCCATATGTTATTTTCAACCAATGGTAAGAAAGCATGAGACTCTCATCTTGTAGAAAAAATTAGTGGATTCTCCTGAGGTAGCAGATGGGAGATTCTTATCAATGACGGCCAAAATGTCATTGCAGATCTTGGAGAGTTCATCTTCAATTCTTTGCATGTAATCCTTGATCCTCTTCACATTAAGGCTGTCGAGCTCAACGATGGCCTCATCAAAAGCTTGCTTTGCCAAGTGGTATGCTATGAAAATCCCAGAAACGAACAATAATGTTCAGAGTTAATCATTTCATCGAACAATGGGACATAAGATAGAAAGATTGAGCCTATCATCAAAATTCACCCATGCGTACAATGAACATCCTCCGACTCGTGTTGCTCTTCCCTTCCCCTTCTCTCCCGCTCAGTCCCCTTCATCACTTGCAATCTCACACGACATAGCAACAAAGAAATATCAGATTAAACCCAAATAATTATCACCTCGAGTTCTTTCTTTGTTTCTCTCTTAGCAAGAACCTGGACATTTTGGAAGTACCTGGACTATCCCTACGAAAGAACTCGACCACCCTAGCTGGTCGGCGAGAGGAACGACGGCAACGAACATCACCACTCGAGCGGCGTTACAGAGACACATCATCAACGCCGTTAACACCAGAACCTTCATTCTCTCCGATGTCTTCGCTTCCGCGGTAGCCTCACCTCCTCCGCCTGAAGGAAAGACAATTCTGTAGTCAAAGACAAACCTAACGATTAGACAGAACCAAAAAACAGAGTCCCAATCACAGCCACTGGAAAGCAGACCGCAGCTCCCGCGGCTCCCTTCTGATTCGTCGGAGCAGTCAGAAGAGGAAGACGTAAGAGCCGTCGAAACCTTGGTTGATTCAAAGAACAAAATTGAAGGATGGAGACCTAACCTGTTCGCCGTGAGTAGCGCCCTCGCTTGACGATGCCTGAGCCACCTGAAATCAGACCGGATTACAACACTCACAACACACACCTATTATATCTGCATTCTGATCCCCCCGAAGATCAATGGTGTAAGCTATCGCAACCGAGGAAACGGGGGATGTGCTCACCGACGACACATCCAGGATCGTGCAGATGCAGTCTCCACAAGAACGTGGAGAACCCTCACGGGCAAGGTGTGGAGGCGTATCCGTTGAACCGGTTGGACATGCGCCGATCCACTTGCAGAGACGTATCCTCACGGGGAAGGTGCGGAGGCGGATCATCACGGGGAAGGTGCGGAGGCGTATCCGTCGAACCGGTTGGACATCCGCCGATCCACTTGTAGAATGATCTGGGTAGGTATAGTGAATTTGAAGAATTTGATTCCGAGAGAGGAAGAGGAAGAGATGAAGGGTTTTTTATTAGTTTTTTTTTTGTTGCTGAAGTTAATAAAAGGGTGAGGGGTTTTTTTATTAATGATCTGCTCTCATTTGTCTTGTCGCCGCTGCTGTCGTGGGTTGTTGCCGATCAATCAGGAGGAAGAAGCAAGGATCCCTCTCTCTCGAACTCTCTGAAATCATCCTCGATGAAATCATCCTCGTTCTCCTTCCTTGTAAGCGGAAGAGAGAATTTGTTCATCAATGACGATGAATTCACTCTTCTCTCCTCATTTTCAACCCCTTGTTGTGATTGAAGCCGTTGTACTGATTATCGTTGCAGTATACGGTACCGGAAATCGGGGCTTTGCATGCTGCTCTCCTCGTCCGTAGGTTCCACGGCTTAACTTCCGCCGTCATTGCCGGAGAAACCTGCCTCTCCTTCTCCTTTTCTTCCCCTCCATCATCGTTTTGTTCTTCTTCATCTTCATCCCCTAAAGCTCGTTTCCTAAAAATCGATTCCGTCATTTGTCTTGCCGCCGCTGCTGCCATGGATTTTCGCCTATCAATCAAGAGGAAGAAGCAAGGATGCCTCTCTCTCGAACTCTCTGAGGAATCCCTTCGTGTCGATCGATTTAAGCAGATTCGAACTCTCTCACTTCTCGATCCTAAGAACTCATTGAAGGCATACGTTGTATTAGGGAAGGGGAAATAAATGAGAAGGTAAAGGGGAGGGTCTGTTTTCTAACGTGGGTTGGCAGTTTTTTCTTCCCGACTGACGTCGCAGCACGAGAAGGGAAGAAAAAACTTCAGTTTTTTATATATATGATTCCATTTTTTACATTGAATAAAATAGCAATATATAGGTATATGATATGAATGAGTTGAAATTCTAGGATCCAACATTATTGAATAATCTCATTAATTTGGATATAAAAAATAAAAATACAAAATATATTGTTTAATAAGAATCATATATTACGTAAGTGGTGTTGTTTTCCTAAATGACGTCGCAAGTAAAGCAAAACTGCTTGGCCACTAGCATTAAGAAACTAAGAATAATTACCCAACTAAAAGTTGGTCCAAGTACTTTGAAATTAAGCTATGGGAATCTACAAAATTACGTATGAATAGTTTGGAAAGTCAATCGGATTATTAGCAGAACTAGAGTGACTAGAGTGTCAAAGTCAGAGTTAACTATTATTGCGTAAACTTGTATTTGATTGTATCATGTATAAAATTTAAGAATTCTTTATTTAAACGATACGTGAATCATATAGAGAATATTTTGTAATATTCACTACTATTTTTTGTTTTGAGTTGGAACATGTAGATTATAGATGTCGAATTTGCCACGTAAGGAATCTCATGTTGAACAAACTGGCAATGTTCTTCAATATTATTCATCGACTTGTGGAAATTATAATTGTAACCCTCATTAGTTCATTGATCAACGTCGTCATATATCAATATTCTCCATCAACCATGGAGTATGCTATAAAAGGTTCTTTCTTTGTTTCATTACAAATGATGAATTTTCGTGCAAGACAATATATATCTGCTCAAAGATTGTCTTCTTAGCTGAATTACTGCCCAATTCGAATTGCATTATCCATATAGGTGTAAGTCATCGGTTGAGCTTAACAACATGACTTGTCCTTGTAATCTCTTAATATGCGTATATCACTATGTGCAACTATTTGATGATCAATGCAAAGTTATTGCATGAATTTAAAAAGTATGTGAACCGCATAACTGAAATATGGTCCAACTATGGTTAGATAAATGAAGTGCACCACTAGCATTTTATATCTTTCAAAATCCTCAAAAACTTTTCATATAAAATCTGAAAGTTTGTCATTCTCTTCAACTATGAGAAATGCTAGTTTTAAACCTAATAGATCATACTCATAAACATTGTCGAGTGTTTACTTGTGTTGGTAGAAAGAGAATCCTTCGGAACTTTGGACTATTGCAATGACATGAAGGTGTTTCAAACAACTGAGACCTTCATGCTGAAATAGTCATGGAGATATTCTTTAAATAAATTAATCGCATCTTAATCGTTTTAACCAATTAGGAGATTATCCAAGTAGTACAACCATAGATCATCACGAAATAAGAGGAACAAAGATAACTAGATAATGATTGTGTAAAACAATATTGTGACTAAGCCGCAATGAGATTTTGTAACCAATATCTCGAAGACTTACCTTAATCCATTAAATGACTTCCTGATCTTACTGACTGTTTGAGTATCTTGGTAAAAGAGACCGTGTGACATGTTCATATAAACATGTTATTTGCATATCATCATGAAAAAAATATAATGAACATTCATTTTGTGCGATATTTTGCATTTTGTAACTCTTATCATTAAGAACATTCTAAATGTTGGCAATTTAGCCACTTCTGCAAATGTCTACATAAAAGCAATGCCTTCCTTTAATCGAATTCCAAGGATCATCAGTCAAGCTTTGTGAACATGTTAGACAATGTAAAGAGTCTAGTGACTAGCGAAGGGTGTCGTTAGGGCATCAGGTGTGGTACATGTCATAATCCATAATCGAGCTATAGGAAGACGTTGTCTTTGTTCTTTTTGTGAAGGAAAATTCATTTGTTCATTGTTAACGATGTTGAAATTTTCCATTGAATCATTTATGCCCTGGGTTGGTGATGTTACCAACTAGAAATTCTGACAAGGCGAGTCTTATAACTACTTCATTTCATGAAATATCACTAGATGGACTGATGGGGACACATGTGTTGTATAGTTGGATTTCGAGTTATTGTAGAGAACGAGACAATGTCTTTATGAAAAATCACATCATAAGAGGTATACATTTTTTTGTTGGATTTATAATACAAAAGTTTAATCCTTTGTTACTAGTTGGATATGCTATGTAAATGCATTCATTTTCACATATCGAAAATTCATCAATTGATCTCCATCCTTAATGAGCATAGCATAAACACAAAAATATGTACAAAGTAATCTTGTATTTTCCTTAAAAGTATCTCATACGATGTCTTCTCGTTGTGTATTGAAGTCGGTGTTCGATTGATCAAATAAGTTGTTGCAGGCACGAGTTTACCCCAAAATTTTGTTGGCAGGGATTTTGTGGTAGCACTTAACATCCATAAATTGAACTAATAGTTGTTCCCATTAAGATTTTTGAAATGTTGCATAACCCTTTGTTTCATGGAAGTAATTTCATCGATTCTCATGTTTAGAGTTGATAAAAAAAGGGATAGAAAGAGAGCATGATATACAATTCATTAACAAAAATTTTAATAGTGTATTTGTAATCTTTATAATCTAAATAGATATCTACACCAAATATGTGACAAATAATTTTTTACGACTTTGTTATTAGATTCAAATACCAATTAAATTTCCAAATAGTTTACACGAAGTTGTTATTGTCCTCAAAAGGCAATACATGTAGTATATTAAAACTCGGGCTTTATCTAGGTGGTTCTGATACACCTTGCGTCCTTAAATATTGTATGCTTATGTTCTCACCTAATATTTCAAGAGTCGATATTCTTTTTGAAAGATCAACATCACAAAAAATTTAGATATTGATGAATTCAAGATATCTCACAAAATGATTTAGAAAAAGATTGTTGACACTTAAGAGGACAATGAGTCAAACTGTATTTTGTATATTATAAAACTCGGAGATATTGAAAAAATTAAAATCTGAACTACTTCAATCCTAAAAGAATATCTTAGAATTTCTTATTATTGTAATAATAATTACTTTATTTTAGTGAAGCAAACAATGGATGAAGAGAAGACTACACTTTGAAGATAGTTTTATTCAATACAATTTATATATTAATGGTGGTTTCAATTGTTCATGAAGAACAATTATTTTCTCTTGTTTTGATATATTTATTTGGAATTCAACTTGGTTATCCAAGTGATGGTTTGGATGAAATCGGTGCAAAATAGGCTCCAATAGCATCAAGAGCTTCACCAGACCGTCCATGGAACCCAACGAGTTTGTTCTTTTTGTCGTCAACCTGAAGAACGAATTTAGTGCCACTTGATATACCAAACGTTGGGGAGGTTCTCTTCTTGGACGTTTTGAAGGTCAGAGAGGTAACAATGTTATTGGCATAAACATCGATCCAATCGTAGGTACCTTCCACAGATGTGATGTATTCATGTGGATGTTCGAGGATAAACTGCATAAATTTTGCATGAATAAAATTTTAATCGTAAGAAAAATGAAGAAAACACATTTATATTACTTTTTTTTATTATGAAAAAATATAGTCTACGTTAAATATTTAGACCTCTTGTGGTTGTTCTACTTGCATGCCATGCTCACGTGTTTCCACTTTTCACCGTTGTCATACTCGAACTTGACATAACCAATGCATGAATACCAACTCTTCGCCACATATACTTTCTTTATATTGTTGTAAATATTATCATCCCACACGGTTCCGCCAGGACCACCTTGAATTTCCACTTTAGTAGTCGATTCCGATTTTTCAGACATTGCATGATAACAAAATAAAACTAGAAATAAACAACAAAGAAATGTTCGAGACATCTCTTATTACTTGTTACACCTAAACAGAGTTAAGCTATTGTCAGTTTGTGCAAAACACTCAATAAATAGAATATGATGGATGAGGTAGTTCATGTATTGAACTATATATAGGATCCAATCATGGCATGATTATAATATAGTATTATTATATCTTTCTTGTTTTCTGAAAAATAGAAACTCAAATTTTTTACTTTTTAACTTTGACATATAAATGAAGTTCTTTTCGAGTACGACGCGTGGAAACTTGAGTTTGTGTAGTGCCCCAAATTTATATTTCGAAAACAAAGAAAATATCGAAAGAAGTGATTATAATATTTTAATATCCAAGCATATTTGTTATATATCTTTCTTCCAAAACAATTAGAAGATAAATCATTGTTTTCTATATAAGTTATTAGATAACTTTAAATTTAAATTAAATTTTTAATTTAGTTTTAGTTGTGATATGAATATTTTAAGTATTATCGTCAATATATTTATATATATATACCATTAAATTGTTATAAATTTTAGAACTACCTGAACTACTTGTATATTATAGATATTTCATTTTTTACATTGCATAAAATAGCAATATATAGGTATATGATATGAATGAGTAGAAATTCTAGGATCCAACATTATTGAATAATCTAATTTATTTTGGATATAAAAAATAAAAATACAAATTTTTTTGTTTAATGAGAATCATATATTACGTAAATGGTGTTGTTTTCCTAAATTACGTGGCAAGTAAAGCAAAACTACTTGGCCACTACCATTAAGAAACTAATAATAATTACCCGACAAAAAGTTGGTCTAAGTACTTTCAAAATAAGCTATGGGAATCTACAAAATTACGTAAACATAGTTTGAAAAGTCAAACAGATTATTAGCAACCACAGTGTCAACGTCAGAGTTCTTGACTATTACAGCGTAAACTTGTATTTGATTGTATCATGTATAAAATTTAAGAAATCAATATTAAACGATACCTAAATCATATAGAGAATAGTAATATTCTCTATTATTCTTGGTTTTGAGTTGTAACATGTAGATTATAGATGCCGAATTTGTCACATACGGTAGAGAATATTTCAGAGCCAACCATCTTAGTGCAAATGTTATCCGGTTGGTCCTCAATTCGTAAATAGAATGGTTGGAGTTGTTCTTTTAGTATCTCATGTTGAAAAAGTGGCCATTTATTGCAATATTATTCATCGGATTGTGGAAATAATAATTGTAACCACTATTAGTTCATATGTCAAAGTCGTCATATATTAGTATTCTCCTTCAACCAGAGAGTATGCTATGGTAGATTGTTTTTTTCATGCAATTGGTGAATTTTCGTGCAAGACAATATGTCTGCTCTAAGATTGGGCGGAATATCAGAAATACCCTCGTAGGGTTAAAACACTTCAAAAATACCCTTCCCCAAAATAATTATTAAATCCGAAAAATAAAAACTGAGGAAAAGACAAATTTGCCCTTAACGTTGGAACGTGGAAAAATGGAAGTTCGGCAGTTTTCCGACGTGAAAAACTGCCGAAAACGAGAAAGCCGAACAGTTTTTCGCCGTGAAACCTGTTTAAAAGTTGATAGCAAGAAATAAATAAGTGCTTTCGAACTTGAGAGGGAACGATTTGAAGTTGGCGAACGATTTGAACTTGTCGAGAAGGAAACTGCCGAAGAGAGCACGAAGAGAGCACGAGTCAATCTTCAATGGCGTCAATAAGTGTAAGTAGTTCGATTTCTAGGGTTTTGCAAGCTTTCGAGTCACAAAATGGTTTATTGATTTGAAATGGGTCAGTGTCAGTGAGTCGGTTAGGTCGCAAGGGTCGCAAGGGTCGCAGGAGTTGCATGAACATCTTCGACTCCGTGAGTCGGTTGAGTAGCAAGGGTCGCAGTAGTTTCATGACCATCTTAGACTCAGTTTATTGATTTGAAACGGGTGAGTGTCAGTGAGTCGGTTAGGTCGCAAGGGTCGCAGGAGTTGCATGAACATCTTCGACTCCGTGAGTCGGTTGAGTAGCAAGGGTCGCAGTAGTTTCATGACCATCTTAGACTCAGTTTATTGATTTGAAACGGGTGAGTGTCAGTGTCAGTGAGTCGGTTAGGTCGCAATGGTCGTTTGAGTGTCGCGGAGTGTATGAGGGTCGTTTGAGTCGCATGGGTCGCACACGTCGGTTGAGGATCGCACGGGTCGGTTGAGTCGCATGGGTCGGTTGGGTCGCATGGGTCGGTTGGGTCGCATGGGTCGGTTGGGTCGCATGGGTCGGTTGGGTCGCATGGGTCGGTTGGGTCGCATGGGTCGGTTGGGTCGCATGGGTCGGTTGGGTCGCATGGGTCGGTTGGGTCGCATGGGTCG
>CM071863.1:35958950-35976808 GCA_036759665.1 Gynandropsis gynandra | reverse complement strand
GGGTCGCATGATCACATATATTGATGAATAGATGCGAACTCGACGAATTTACGGGTTTGGGATGATAAAATGACAAAAACCAATCAAACAATACATTTACAACGTCAAACTAATGAATTCCAAATTAGGGTCGCATGTGTCGCATGGGTCGCATGGTCGCATGTATTGATGAATAGATGCGAACTCGACGAATTTACGGGTTTGGGATGATAAAATGACAAAACCAATCAAAACAATACATTTACAAAGATTCTAAATCAAAACAATGTTGAGAAAAATGACCAACAACTCTTCCCTAGTCTCAAGGAGCCGACCTTTTTTAGGAGCCGACCTTTTTTCATGGATGGTGGTTACCGAGAGCTCACCTATAGAAGGTAACCGAGAGCTTAAGAAAAATCATCCAAAAAATAGTTCATTGAGGGTCGCATGGGTCGCATGGGTCGCATGGTCGCATGTATTGATGAATAGATGCGAACTCGGCGAATTTGCGGGTTTAAGATGATAAAATGACAAAAACCAATCAAAACAATACATTTACAAAGATTCTAAATCAAACAATACATTTACAAATATTCTAAATCAAAACAATACATTTACAAAGATTCCAAATCAAAAGAATACATTTACAAAGATTCTAAATCAAACAATACATTTACAAATATTCTAAATCAAAACAATACATTTACAAATATTCTAAATCAAAACAATACATTTACAAATATTCTAAATCAAAACAATACATTTACAAATATTCTAAATCAAAACAATACATTTACAAATATTCTAAATCAAAACAATACATTTACAAATATTCTAAATCAAAACAATACATTTACAAAGTCAATCAAAGATTCTGCACGCATTCTATTTCCACTGGAGAAATAGTTCACTGAGGGTCGCAGGGGTCGCATGGGTCGCATGGGTCGCATGGTCGCATGTATTGATGAATAGATGCAAACTCGGCGAATTTGCGGGTTTAAGATGATAAAATGACAAAAACCAATCAAACAATACATTTACAACGTCAAACTAATGAATTCCAAATTAGGGTCGCATGCGTCGCATGGGTCGCATGATCGCATATATTGATGAATAGATGCGAACTCGACGAATTTACGGGTTTGGGATGATAAAATGACAAAAACCAATCAAACAATACATTTACAACGTCAAACTAATGAATTCCAAATTAGGGTCGCATGCGTCGCATGGGTCGCATGGTCGCATGTATTGATGAATAGATGCGAACTCGGCGAATTTACGGGTTTAAGATGATAAAATGACAAAAACCAATCAAAACAATACATTTACAAAGATTCCAAATCAAAACAATACATTTACAAAGTCAATCAAAGATTCTGCACGCATTCTATTTCCACTGGAGAAATAGTTCACTGAGGGTCGCAGGGGTCGCATGGGTCGCATGGGTCGCATGGTCGCATGTATTGATGAATAGATGCGAACTCGGCGAATTTACGGGTTTAAGATGATAAAATGACAAAAACCAATCAAACAATACATTTACAACGTCAAACTAATGAATTCCAAATTAGGGTCGCATGCGTCGCATGGGTCGCATGATCGCATATATTGATGAATAGATGCGAACTCGACGAATTTACGGGTTTGGGATGATAAAATGACAAAAACCAATCAAAACAATACATTTACAACGTCAATCAACGGTTAAAACAGATTGTGACCCATGTGTACCTAGTTGAGTTGTGTATAACCAATGCCCGTGTTTCAAAAGTGATAGTAGTGTTTTAAGAACTCGGGGGATGATTAAACAATACATTTAACATTTTCTTCAAATGTCGATATTATTTATATTATTATCTATATTGATTCTAAATTAGACATATACAACTCAAATATATTGTTAATGGCATATTGATAATGGCATGGGTCGCTTGGTCGCATATATGCCAAATTAGGGTCGCATGATCGCATATATTGATGAATAGATGCGAACTCGACGAATTTACGGGTTTGGGATGATAAAATGACAAAAACCAATCAAACAATATATTTACAACGTCAAACTAATGAATTCCAAATTAGGGTCGCATGCGTCGCATGGGTCGCATGATCGCATATATTGATGAATAGATGCGAACTCGACGAATTTACGGGTTTGGGATGATAAAATGACAAAAACCAATCAAACAATACATTTACAACGTCAAACTAATGAATTCCAAATTAGGGTCGCATGCGTCGCATGGGTCGCATGATCGCATATATTGATGAATAGATGCGAACTCGACGAATTTACGGGTTTGGGATGATAAAATGACAAAAACCAATCAAAACAATACATTTACAAAGATTCTAAATCAAAACAATACATTTACAAAGTCAATCAAAGATTCTGCACGCATTCTATTTCCACTGGAGAAATAGTTCATTGAGGGTCGCATGGGTGCTTAATTATTTTTCCTAACAAACAATACATTTACAAAGTCAATCAAAGATTCTGCACGCATTCTATTTCCACTGGAGAAATAGTTCATTGAGGGTCGCATGGGTCGCATGGGTCGCATGAGTTCACTGGAGAAATATTACATTAGCAGAGAGTGACCCAACACCGTCACCTACGACATCTCCTGCCATGTATTTGGTCTTCCAGTGAACATTTGAAGAGTGACCCAACACCGTCACCTAAGTCACCCCCGTAACTCGTTAGTGACTGCATAGACCCTGAGTCCGCCGATTACCAAGACCTTGAGTAACAAATAGACAGCACGATGCCCTGCGTCGACAATGGTGACTGCGCCACGCAGGTCACAAAGTTAAAAAAGATTTTTCATAGAAATATGGGTTAGATACGCATACTAAGAGAAGAGACGTAGACGTTAACTTATATACATGGGTCGGAAGGGTCACATGGGTCGGCAGACAGGAGTCACATGGGTCGGAAGAAAAGATTCGGACTGCAAAACGACAAGTCCATGGGTAGGAAGGGTCACATGGGTCGCATGGGTCACATTGGTGGCAAGACAGGAGTCTGACAGCAAAACGACAAGTCGCACCGAGTCGCATAGGTCGCATGAGTCGAACAAGGGTATTATGTGGTCGCATGAGTCGTCCATGGGTTACAAAGGTCACAAAAGTTATTCTGATGATATTCTATGAGATATTCTGGATATTTTCTGATATCTTATTTAAATCTGGAATATTTTCGAAGATTGTATAATATTATGCGATATTATATTTCCTTTTCCGTATAATATTTTCGAAGATTGTATATTGATTCGACTTCTTTCATAATCTTACGAACAATAGATGCAAAATAAGACATTTTCAACGTTTAAATATTGATTACATAAGGTCTCAAAGGTTACAAAGGTCACAAGAGTTACATAAGGTTACATAAGGTCTCAAAGGTCACAACGGTTAAAACAAGGAAAGAAAAAAGTTGAAGCAAAAGAAAAAGGCAAAAAGAAGTTCGAGAAAGAAGAAGGCAAAGTTCGAGAAAAAAAAGGAAAGAAAAAAAGGTCAAATTTGCTGAAGATTAATGACTCTTTCACCGCAAGAAATGCTCCATTGACATTTCGGGCTTTGAGTCATGTACGGTGAGTTCCACGGTAGCAAATGACCTCCAACCGTGACCTTAGGTAACGCGGATAGAGCTTGATGCCTGAGTCCGCCGATTACCAAGACCTTATGTAGTGCAGATACATCACAAAGTACTCCATCCATGTTGTAAGTACTTGTGTGTATCTGCATACAGACTGAGTCCGACGATTACCAAGACATTGAGTAACAAATAGACAGCACGATGCCCTGGGTCGACCATGTGACCTTAATGGTCACAAAGGTAACAAGGATTTTTCAGAGAATTAGATGTTAGAAATCGCCCTTTTGGGAGAATGAAAGACTCGAAACAAGAGATGATTTGGTGCTTGTTGTTGTAGCTTTCCTCCTCTATTTATTACGAAAAATAAATGGACTCCTAAAATCCAGAAATACAATAAATACAAAGAATGACCAAGGTGCATTCATTGGTAAAATAAAAAGCATAGCTAGAACCTGGAAAAGGCAGTGTAGTCTGACATTGAAAAGACTAGTCGGAAGGGTCGCAATGGTCGGAAGGGTCGCAATGGTCAAAAGGGTCGCAGGGGTCGCACGGGTCGCACGGGTCCAACATATTTTGATTTGAGCTGTATTTTCAAATTTTATTCATATTATGTGTAAATAATTTGTAAATAATAAATTAGTATCGCAGGGGTCTAAGGGTCGCAGAAGGACAAGGGTCGCAGAAGGACAAGGGTCGCAGAAGGACAAGGGTCGCAGGGGTCCAAGGGTCGCAGAGGAACAATGGTCGAAGAGGGACAAGGGTCGCAGGGGTCCAAGGGTCGCAGAGGAACAAGGGTCGCAGAGGGACAAGAGTCGCAGGGGTCCAAGGGTCGCAGAGGAAAAAGGGTCGAAGGGAGACAAGGGTCGCAGGGGTCCAAGGGTCGCAGAGGAACAAGGGTCGAAGAGGGACAAGGGTCGCAGGGGTCCAAGGGTCGCAGAGGAACAAGGGTCGAAGAGGGACAAGGGTCGCAGGGGTCCAAGGGTCGCAGAGGAACAAGGGTCGAAGAGGGACAAGGGTCGCAGGGGTCCAAGGGTCGCAGAGGAACAAGGGTCGAAGAGGGACAAGGGTCGCAGGGGTCCAAGGGTCGCAGAGGAACAAGGGTCGCAGAGGGACAAGGGTCGCAGTGTCAAACTGGGTCGCTGGGTCGAACTGGGTCGTAAAGTCGCAGGGGTATTTTGGGAATATCAACATTTATACGGGTACTTTTGAAGTTAGAAATTTTTTCTTTTCCGGGAAGGGTATTTTTGAAGTGTTTTAGCCCTACGAGGGTATTTTTGAAGTTACCCCCTAAGATTGTCTTCTTAGCTGAATTCCTGGCCAATTTGAATTGCATTATCCATATAGGCGTAAGTCATTGGTTGCTCAATTTGCGTATCTTTGCAAAAGAGACCGCGTGACATGTTCATATAAATATGTTCTTTGCATATCATCATGAAGAAAATGCAATGAACATTCATTTTGTGCGATATCTTGCATTTTGCAATTGTTATGATTAAGAACATCCTAACATGTAGCAGTTATCCACTGTTGCAAATGTCTCCACAAAAGCAATGCCTTCCTCATATCGAATTCCAAGGATCACCTGTCAAGTTTTGTGTTCTTCAATGGATCCGTCAGCGTTCTATTTCACACAATCCATAATCAAGCTATAGGAAGACGTTTTCTTGGTTCTCTTTGTGAAGAAAAATTTATTTGTTCGTTGTTAACAATGTTGACATTTTTTATTCAATCATCTATGCTTTGGGTTAATGATGTCCATCCTTAATGAGCACAGCATAAACACACAAATATGTAATGAGTAATCTTGTATTTTCCTTAAAACTTATTTGTTCGTTGTTAACAATGTTGACATTGTCTATTCAATCATCTATGCTCTGGGTTAATGATGTCCATCCTTAATGAGCATAGCATAAACACACAAATATGCACACATGTGAAGATGTTAGAAAATTCCATAGCATTACAGGCTGCCTCATCCTCTCGGAATCTCGGACAGCTTCCCGGTGATGAGTTATCAAAGTTAAACAAATAACCTAAACTACCCGCAAGTGCACGACACGTGTGTAGTACTTCAGGTGTCGATCCCACAGAGACTATGCAACGCAACTTAAATTCGAACTACAAATCAAACTTGCTAACGAGCGAAATATGGTTCTAAGAATGAAATACTAAAAGCAAATAAACAAACTAGTTCTTAAGAATGAGACAAACGTTCCAGGAAACCGGTTTCACCACAAGACTTCCGAAACCAACAATCAACCCATCTATCATGCAATCCTAGTCAAGTTATCTAAGACAGTCCTAATATGATATCTACCCTCCCTCGAGGCATAGACACGTGATCTAGTCAAGTTACCCCCTACTTTTGTGGCTGACACCTCGAACTAAACCCATAAGACCTGTGATTCATCTGTTTTACCTTCAACCACACTACCCTACTTTCGTGGCCTAACCTCGGTTGTTCTAAACCTGATCTTCTAGGACTAGAATTCTCCTTTCGGTCCTTCTCCTAACCCCTAACACATGCATCTATGTGGTCATCGCCAACACAAGTAAATTAAGCACTCCGATAAAGAATAGATAAACGAAAACGGGAAGATGCATTCAAAGATAAATCGAAAGTGGTTCCGAGATAGCCAAGGGCTAATGCCTTCTCCTAGAACAAACAAACTACTTGCTCATGCGTCCGTAAACAATCATAAACGAAATAGAAGGTTTAAGGAACATGAAAACCAAATGAAATCGAAGTGTGAAGTTGATCTCCAATGCTCCTCGTAAGTCTCCTTCGCAAGAACCTTCTTCTTCTCTCTCTCTACGTGTGCTCTGTCTTTTTTCTCTTCATTTCTGTACGAATTGGGCTGCTGAAGCTCTCCCTTTTTTCCCTCTTTCTCCCCTTTCCTTTCCTCTAATCTTTCCTCTTTGGCCGTCCCCTTTCTTTCCTCTCTAGTGGCTGAAATTTTCTATTTCTTACAGCAACTGCAATTTTCCTTTTCCGAGTTTTTCCATCTCTTGTTTTTCAATTCTTGTGTAATTTTCAACATTTCCTCTTTATTTTCCAGCCATGTAGCTCCTCTTCCTCTTCTTTAACCATATTTCCATTTGGGTTAAGTAGCCAACACGTTCCTTTTCTTGTTTTGCTAAATTTCCTTTTTCACTAGTTTCTATTTTTTCGGTTTCTATTTTCTTCATCAGCTTGTATTTCCTTTTCCTCTTGTGCAACAACAATTTCCTTTTCCTTTTTCCTTCTTTTACTCTTTTCTTTGCTGACTTCTTTCTTGTTCTTGCATTTCCACTAATTTTTCTATCAACCATTTCCATTTTCTATCTTTGACGGTTGGTGTTTCCAATTCTAGTGTAGGTGGCAATCTTTCCATTTTTGTGTAGGCGGTTGGAAGTTTACATTTTGTTCTAGCAACTTGCTCCTATTTTATATAAACCATGTTTCATTTTCATGTTCCTACCGTGGTCTTCTTACTTTTGTTCTAGCAACCAAAATTTTCTATTTTTGCTCCAACCACCGAATGTTTCCATTTTTATAAGCAGCCATTGTTTCCATTTTTTTGTAAGCGGCCATTGCTTCATTTCTCTTCTCCGGTTTATGATTCTTCGGATGCTGACTGTGCATAGTTGATAGGAGAGTGGTTTTGCTTAGTTTTTCTTCAGTTACTCGTGTTTGTATCCTGATATCTTCATTCACCGCGCGGGTAGTGGCTATTCCTTGACAATTCTCTTCTCGTTTCTCCAATGATGATCCTCGATGTTGGTACTTTGTCTCGTGCACATCTTTTAGCTCCGAAATGAACCGAATACGCATAAAAAACCTGTAAGAACATGAAAACATGAAAATAAGTAAAACATATACGGAATCATATGTAAAGCATCACATATATATCATAAACATCTCTAAAATCGTGCAAGAAATACGTATGAAAACGAGATGATCACCCGGTAAACCCGATCTTAAGCCGAGAGAGCACGTGAACGCCATCACTTTGCGGAGTGGCAATGTGATCGAGAATCCACCACCTAAAGAGCAAGAGAAAGCTGCTGGAAAATATGTGGATAAAGGAAAGGGCATTATTAATGAGGGAGGAGCTGAATCAGAATTGGAGAAACCGTACGCTGCTCCACCGGCGTACAAACCTCCAATATCGTTTCCTCAACGGTTGGTGAGCAGCAAGAACGAGGTAAGGTGTGGACGGTTTGTAGAGATTCTCAAGAATCTTCACATCAACATACCGTTCGTAGAGGCCCTCCAACAAATGCCCACGTACGCCAAATTTCTCAAAGAAATTCTGTCCAACAAACGGCGTATCGAAGAGAGTGAGACGGTAGCAATTACTGAGGAATGCGGCGCCATTATTCAAAACAAGCTGCCCCCAAAGTTGAAGGACTCCGGAAGCTTCTCCATTCCGTGCACAGTAGCTAATATTGATATTGATAAAGCTTTGTGTGATTTAGGAGCAAGTGTGAGCCTCATGCCATATTCGGTCTTCAAGCGGATGAACTTCGGCGACCTCAAACCTACCAAGATGTCTCTCCAACTCGCTGACTGTTCGGTAACATATCCGGTGGGATTGTTGAAAACATTCCCACCAAGGTATGTAATCTTTGTATACCCGCTGACTTTGTTGTACTTGATATTGAAAAGGATGCTAGGATACCGATTATTCTTGGTAGACCGTTCTTAGATAATTCAGGTGCGATGATAGACGTACAACAAGGAAAACTTTCCATACGTGTCGGAGACGAAACGATGTGTCGGAGAGAAACGATTGAATTCAAATTTTTCAAATCCATGAACGGACCCTCTATCAATGAGTCTTGCTTTCGAATTGACTTGCTAGACGAGTTAATGAACGATACGTTTGATCCACTCGTTAGATGCTTAATTCAAGTTTGCAAAGATGCAGGATTTACTGATGAAGAAGTTGAGGCGTACGCAGAATTTATGAGTGCTATTGAAGCACTAAGAGACGTCCCATGTGAGGAGCTAACACAGGAAGCACACGCTGACTTCGCACTGGAGAAGGCGCCCAAATTCGAGTTGAAACCTCTTTCTTCTTCTCTTCTGTATGAGTTCCTTGGACTTAACGATATATATCCCGTTATTGTTAATGCTGACTTGAGTGCAGATGAGACGCAAAAGCTGCTTGAATGCTTAAGGAATTATAGGAGAGTGATCGGATACACTATCGACGATATCAAGGGACTAAGCCCTTCGTTATGCATGCATCGAATACTCATGGAGGACGGGCATAAACCATCAATCGAAGCGCAAAGGCGGCTAAACCCCAACTTAAAAGAGGTAGTGAAAAAAGAGATACTAAAGTTTTTGGATGCAGGTAACATATATCCTATCTCGGACAGCGAATGGGTAAGCCCCGTGCTTGTCGTACCAAAGAAAGGAGGAATAACGGTAGTACGCAACGATAACAATGAGCTGATTCCAACAAGAACCATCACGGGATGGAGGATGTGTATAGACTTTCGCAAGCTCTACAAGGCAACGAGGAAAGATCACTTCCCTCTCCCATTCATCGATCAAATGTTAGAACGGTTAGCGAATCATGCCTATTTTTGTTATTTGGACGGATATTTTGGTTTCTTTCAGATTCCCATTCACCCTCAAGACCAAGAGAAGACGACTTTCACGTGTCCTTATGGGACATTCTCTTAGCGTCGTATGCCTTTTGGCCTCTGCAACGCTCCGGCTACTTTCCAGCGTTGCATGATGGCAATCTTTTCCGATTGAAATGAACATATCATGGAAGTGTTTATGGATGATTTTTCTGTTTATGGCTCTACATTCGATGATTGCCTCATTAACCTTTCTAGAGTGTTACAGCAATGTGAGGAAGCGAATCTTGTGCTTCATTGGGAAAAGTGTCACTTTATGGTGAAGGAAGGCATTGTACTCGGACACATGATCTCATTGAGGGGCATAGAAGTCGACAAAGCCAAAATTGAGGTAATCGAAAAACTTCCTCCACCCGTTTCAGTTAAAGAAATTTGTAGCTTCCTAGGGCATGCAGTTTTTTTTATCACAGGTTCATCAAAGACTTCTCAAAGATTACAAAACCGTTGACGGAGTTGCTGGCCAAAGATGCTACATTCGATTTCTCTTGAGAGTGCCACGACGCCTTCAACACCATCAAGACAACATTGGTTTCGGCGCCTATCATTCAACCACCCAATTGGAGCCTACCATTCAAGATTATGCGTGACGCTAGTGACTACGTCGTTGGGGCTGTTTTAGGAAAGCAAAGAGACAAGGTCTCTCATGTCATCTCCTACGCTAGCATGACACTAGACGACGCTCAAATCAACTATGCCATAACCGAAAAGGAGCTCCTTGTCGTCGTCTTCGCCTTTGAAAAATTCAAATCCTATCTTGTAGGGTAAAAGGTAATCATTTATACTGATCATGCCGCACTTAAATATCTTCTAGGGAAGAAGGACGCCAAACCATGCCTCATCCGATGGACTTCTCTTACAAGAGTTTGATCTCGAAATAAGAGATAGGAAGGGGTCCGAGGACGTCGTTGTAGACCACCTCTCTTGCATCATTATGGATGATGAGAGACCTATCGACTATTCCTTGAGAGATGACATCATATGCGCACTTACTTCAGGTAACCCCGCTCCTTGGTATGCTGATTTTGTTAATTTTCTTGTGAGCAGTATACTACGCCCCGATCTTTCTATTCATGAGCGCAGCAAGTTCTATGCGGACGTCCAACATTACCATTGGGACGATCCAATTCTGCTCAAGAGATGCGCCGACGGGGTCTTTAGAAGATGCATCCCCGAGGAAGAGGTAGAGAGCATGCTTTTCCATTGTCATGGATCGGATTATGGAGGTCAGTTCAACAAGTCCAAAACCTCTTCAAAGGTGCTACAAGCGGGTTTTTTATTGGTCGAACCTCTTCAAGGATGCCCATAGGTACGTTTCCTCTTGTGATAGATATCAAAGAACGGGAAATATAGGTAAAAGGAACGAGATGCCACAGAACTACATTGATAATGTCTATTTTGTTCTAGTATTTTCTTCTATTTTCATAGTTAGTTTCATCATTCATTTGATTTTACCAAGCATTAAGCATCATTATCATCCCCTTTTCAGTCATTTTGGAGCTAAGGGACATACCAAGATAAAGTGCAAACATCGAGGATCATCACAGCACAAACAGGACAAGAACCGGCAAGGAAAAGCCATATCCGAGCGGGTACTTCCCTAGCCCGAGCGGGCAAAAGTTACAGCGATTTTTTCCAGCAAGTTTTGCACGATTCGGGCAAGAAAAACCACGATCGGGGCCTCTACCCAAGTGGGTGATCATCTCGTTTTCATACGTATTTCATGCATGAATTTAAGAGACGTTTTCGATATATATGTGTTGCTTTACGTGTGATTCCGCATCCGTTTTACTTGCTTTCGTGCTTTTCATGTTCTTACAGGGTTTTACGCGTATTTGGATCATTTTAGAGCTAAAAGGACATGCACGGAGCTAAGGAGCAACTTCGAGGATCATCACGGGACAAACGGGACGAGGTTGAGCAAACTTGTGCACCATTTGCACGACCGGGCATAGTCATGCCCGACCATTTGCCTTGTGCCTGAGCGGGCACACATACCATGCCCGATCGGGCATGCCCGATCCGCACGACTCGCCGTAGCCGCACCCGAGCGGGCACACTCAATGCCCGAGCGGGTACCGGCCCGAAACTACCTTTTTAGGTAAGTAAACTTAACTTAAAACAAAGGGAACTCGTGGGGGAAATTTAGGAAACATCTAGACCGACTTAGGAGGCTTAAAAGGAGGCAAAAGACGTGATTGAAGCAAGCTTACATTGGAGATTAGTTCCGGAGAAGATTAAGGAGATTCTTGCGAGGAGTATTGGAGATCGAGCACCACCACTTCGGTTTTGTTTGGTTTTCATGTTCCTTAGACTTTCTACTTTGTTTATGTTTCTTTACAGACGCATGAGCGAGTAGTTTGTTTGTTCTCGGAGAAGGGATTAGCCCTTGGCTATCCCAGAACCACTTTTGATCTATTTTGAATGCATCTTCCCGTTTTAGTTTATTTATTCTCTATCTGAGCGCTTAAATTTACTTGTGTTTGTGTTGGCCACGTAGATGCATGTGTTAGGGGTTAGAAAAAGGACCGAAAGGAGAATTCTAGTCCTAGAAGATCAGGTTTAGAACAACCAAGGTTAGGCCACGAAAGTAGGGTAACAACGGTTGAGGGTGAACGGGTGAATCATAGAGTCTATGGGTTTAGTTCAAGGTGTCAGCCACGAAAGTAGGGGGCAGCTTGTCTAGATCATGTGTCTATGCCTCGAGAGAGGGTAGATATCATATTAGGATCATCCGCCTTAGATAGCTTTAACAGGGATTGCATGATAGATAGATTGATCGTCGGTTTCGGTAGTCTTGTGGTGAAACCGGTTTCCTAGGACGTTTGTCTTATCGTTAGAACCCAAGTAGTTTATTTACTTTCAGTATTTCAATTCTTCATCCACATTCTTTCGTTAGCAAGTTTGATTCCTAGTTCGAGTTTAGGTAGTGTTGCATAGTCTCTGTGGGATCGACACCTAAAATACTACACACGTGTCGTGCACTTGCGGGTAGTTTAGGTTATTTTATTTAACTCTGATAATGCATCAGTGGGCACAAGCCATGCCCAAGCGGGCAACATGCCAGCCCTAGCGGGCACACCATCAGCCCGAGCGGGCTCCCCTTTTTCATCGCGTTTTTGCGCGATCGTCTGCGTCGTACCCGAGCGGGTCATTTTCCTTGCCCGAGCGGGTCGCGGTCGACACCTGCAACTTTAAATAAGTTAATTTGACTTAAAACAAGGGGAAGTTTGTGGGGGACTTATACAATAAGGAAAACACCCTTAGAGAAGAGGAATAAAGTCATATTTCGCTGGAGGAAGTAATAGAAACGTTGCCAACTTAATCAAGATTTGGAAAAACTCAAGAAATGGCAACAAAGTGAGGTAGCTGCTGTAACGAAGGGGGAGAGATTCAGAGGGACGAATTCAGACAGAAATTGAGAGAGAATAGAGAGCACACGAGAGGGAGAAGGAGAACCGAACGCACACACAACGGCAAGGACGGAGCGACGAGGCCGGACCGGGGAGGAGCTGTTGAAGACATCGGTAATTGAATAGGGAGGAATCTTATTCGTTATCAATGTTGAATATAGTTATCTTTTGTGTTTCGTTTTCTAAGTTCATGTCCGAGTAGGTCCATAGCCATAGGTTAGAGAGCTTGGCCGATATGTAACGAAGTCTTGTTCTTAATGCTTGGTGGTTCTTAATGCTTTTGTTCTTGAACGCCACTTGAATGAATGATTTTTGTATTTGATCGTTTTCAGATTGATTGGTTGTTCTTAATGCTTTTATTCTTGTACGCCACCTGAATGAATGATCATAGAAGTTTAATGAATCTACGCCAGGGGATTAGACTTTGGAACTTAGCCATGATTTAGGTTTAAATCGGTTTAGAATCTACGCCAGGTCGATCGATTGAATCTAGGAATTAGGATAGCGGTTTTAATACGTCTAGTAGGTGAGATACACAATTGGGAGATTGGTATACCCATGCTAGATAGTGGACAAGTCTACGCCAGTCAGTTCCTATATTAGAGCTTGAATTCCCTTAACTCGTGATAATATCTGCGACCATGATCTTGTTAGAACTTCGTTGCGTCATCGTGCATCTCTCGAAACCTGTGGTATCTAGTCTATCGAGTTTAATCCATTAGTTAGTTAGATAGTTTATCTTCATTCGCATTCCATTTACCTATTGATTTTACACATTCTATTCATTAGTTACTAGCTTTAGAGTTGCATCGATTCCTTATGTTCGACCCTGGAACTATACGATCCGTATTCTTGCGGAAGCGTTAGTCTAGGTAATTATTACTTGAGATTAACCACATCAAGTTTTTGGCGTCGTTGCTGGGGAATTGATTACGACTTAGAGTTAGGATACTTGTGGATCACGACATAGTCCTTTCCAGAGTCTTATTTGCTTTTTCGTATTTTTGCTTTCTTTATTTTGAGTAAAATTCGTTTACTTCTTGGAACTCACACGAATTTTGTGTTTTGTTTCTTCATCTTGTGCAGCTCATTTGTGCATGAGAGGTACCAAAAGTGCTGATCTAGTTTACGACCCAGATATTGATAGAACGCTCAGAGAATTAAGGAGACAAACGAGAGCTAGTGCAAGCCAACCGGTCGATAACACGCAAGTGTACCTAGACCTCCAAAGAGAGATAGTAAACGAACAAAAGATTGTAGACAAGAGCGAAGAAGAGCTAATGGCAGAACGTCGAGACTTGAACATGCCAAATGATCATCTCGTTTTCATACGTATTTTTTGCACGATTTAAGAGACGTTTTTGATATATATGTGTTTCTTTACGTATGATTCTGTTTCCGTTTTACTTGTTTTCGTGTTTTCATGTTCTTACAGGTTTTTACGCGTATTTGGATCATTTCAGAGCTAAAAGGACATGCACGGAGCTAAGGAGCAACTTCGGGGATCATCACGGGACAAACGGGACGAGATCTAGCAAGAGGAGCCTCCACCCGGTCGGGCACAACTCATGCACGATCGGGCAAAAGCTACGGCAAATTGCTTGCACAATTCATGCACGACTCGGGCAAGAAAATGCCCGACCAGCTACCTCATCCCCGAACGAGCGCACACCATGCCCGATCGGGCATCCCTTGCAGCCACATGACCCGCGCGTTCTGCCCTAGCCGCACCCGAGCGGGCACATTCAGCGCCCGAGCGGGTCGCGACCCGAGAAACCAGCAAAGTTAAGTAAAATTAACTTAAAACAAAAGGGAACTCGTGGGGGCAATTAAGGCAACACTTAGACCGGCATAGGAGGCATAAAGGAGGCAGAAGACGACATTAGAAGAGGACCTTTCATTCGGTTCGTGATTGGAGAAGAATTCCTGCGAGGAGGCAAGGAAGGAGCATTGGAGATCAACCCGATACTTCGGTTTCGTTTGATTTATGTTTGTTTACAGACACATGAGCGAGTAGTTTGTTTGTTCTAGGAGAAGGGATTAGCCCTTGGCTATCCCGGAACAACTTTCTATTTATCTTTGAATGCAACTTCCCGTTTTAGTTTATCTATTCTCTATCTGAGCGCTTAATTGACTTGTGTTTACAAAGGCCACGTAGATGCATGTATTCGGGATTAGGAGAAGGACGGAAAGGAGAATTCTAGTCCTAGAAGCTTAGGTTTAGAACAACAGAGGTTAGGCCACGAAAGTAGGGTAGCAACGGTTGAAATCCCCGAATGCATTCCTATCGACGACTATCTCTGAGATGATGCTGTAATGTCCTTGACTTGCACTTCCATTCCGTGTTATGCTGACTTTGTTAATTATTTAGCTTTTCAAGTATTACCGGAAGGGCTGAATTACAATGCGAGAAAGAAATTTCTCCATGACGTCAAGGCATACTATTGTGATGAGCCGTATCTTTTCAAAATAGGTGTAGACGAAATCTTTAGACGCTGCATCCCCGAAGAAGAAGCTCCACACATACTCTCACGTTGCCATTACTCAAGCTATGGAGGATATTTTGCTGCATCTAAGACCGCTGCAAAGGTGCTGCAAGCGGGCTTCTATTGGCCTACACTCTTCAAGGACACCCACAGATACGTCACATCGTGCGACAATTGCCAAAGGACGGGTAATATTTCTAGACACCATGAAATGCCACAACAATATATTCTAGAGGTCAAACCTTTTGATGTATGGGGAATAAACTTCATGGGCCCCTTCCCATCCTCGTGCGGAAACCTCTACATACTAGTCGCGGTAGACTACGTAACGAAGTTGGTAGAAGCTGTGGCATGTCCAACAAACGACTCCAAACCAGTAACCAAGATTTTCAAACGTGTCATATTCCCACGTTTGGAGTCCCGAGGGTTGTGATCAGCGATGGGGGTAAGCATTTCGTGAACCGCATCATAGAAGGGTTGTTGAAGAAGTACGATGTTTGACATAGGATAGCAACGCCATATCATCCTCAAACCAGCGGCCAGGTTAAAATTTCTAATCGTGAGATCAAGTTGATTTTGGAGAAGACGGTCTCCAAATCTAGGAAGGAATGGGCACTGAAACTCGACGACGCATTATGGGCTTATCGTACAGCATTCAAAACGCCAATCAGAATGACTCCGTTTCAGCTAGTGTACGGTAAGGCATGCCATCTACCGGTCGAGTTAGAATACCGAGCGTATTGGGCAATCAAAGCACTTAATTATGATTACAAGTTAGCCGCTGAGAAACGGACGCTACAGCTCCATCAGCTAGAGGAGATGCGCCTCCATTCGTACGAGAATGCAAAGATCTACAAGGTGCGCACGAAGAAGTGGCATGATAGACACATAGTCCAGCGGACATTCGAGGTAGGTGATCGTGTATTTGTTTTCAATTCACGCTTGAAACTTTTTCCAGGCAAACTCAAGTCACGCTGGTCCAGACCGTTCACAATCCAAAGCATCTCACCACACGGAGCAATCGAGCTAATAGGAACCAATGGTCCATTTAAAGTGAACGGCCAACGCATAAAGCTCTACAACATGGATAACACGGATTATACTCAAGCTACACTCGCTCTTTCAGAGCTAACACATGAGTAAGAGTGTTTTGGTCAGGCTCGCGACCTTAAACAAGTGCTTCTCGGGAGGCAACCCGAGCTCCGTATCCTTTAGTTATTTCATTTTAGTTTTTTTAGAATTCGACTCTTATTCTTTTCAAAAGCATGCTCCTTACCAATACCCCCGATGTATCGTACTGTCTCCTTTGGATTGTGTGACTTTTGTTACAGGTTTTCAATTTCGAAATCATCCACAACATAAGGAAAGACGCGTACCCCCGGCTGTATCAACTCGGGACTGCAAGCACGCATAAGATGCACACGTTCCTATTTATAATATTTTTCCCCGAGTTTTTGCATGTTAGTCCTTCTCTTAGGTATTGAACACCAGGACGGTGTTCCGTTCAAGTCTGGGGGGTATTCTTTGAACGTCATGATTGTGATTAGGATTTAGATGTTGAATTATTCATTTTGTTTTTTTAGGATTAGACGGATGGATATCTAGTACGAAAAAATTCAAACTTTAGTCACCTTATGCAACTTTGTCGAATCGGGAACAAAAGTCTAGGTTTTCTGAAACATACCTTTAGATATCGATTTGTTAGTGATCATGCGTGAACCCATGGCCTAATGTTGTATTCCTTTCCTTAGGCTTCAATCCCAAGCACTTATATCTCCGAGCATACCTTTCATTCTTTATTTTGTTTCGATCATTATATTTCCACGCACTTACACTCCGCTGTCAATAGACTAAGTTCTTTAACTTTTTCAGCTCTACATTGACATGAGTGCATCAATATTGATGGTTCGGGTCTAAGTGGTGGGTCGAGGCCGTTTTTCTACGTCCTAAGAGTTAGAGTCGATGCGTATTCACACAAGTTAATCAAAAAGAAAAAAAAGAAAAGAAAAAGAAGGAAAATAAATCAGCAAAAATGCAACCTCTTCACTCCGCTAAGGTTACGAGACCTTATGAGTGTGCCAATTGGCAACCTGGGTCTAAGTAGAAGGCTGTCCTCTTCAACTCCGACGTCCTAGAAACCGAGTGCAAATTTAAAAAAAAATGTGTGGAAACCGAAAAAAAAAGAAAAAGAAAACCGAAAAAGAAGAAAATAATTGTCTTAAGAATGGTATTTAACTGTTTGCGCATTAGAATATGTATGGAGATTGCTTGGATGTTGTCTAGGGGTTAGTGAAATGAACTCAGGACATGTGTAGGATTGCATGATTAGTGGCTTTCGGTAGATAGGGGTCTAAATTCGGTGCGCTTAGATCTATGTTTGTGTGATGCGTTGTTGTGTAGGGTGGCTGACTTTTCGAGTTGATTATGCTAGTTTCTGATTGTTGTCTAACTCCTCTCCTGCTTGTTTTTAGTCTTGCTCGAGGATGAGCAAAGGTTCAAGTCTGGGGGAGTTTTGATAACGTCTATTTTGTTCTAATATTTTCATCTATTTTCATAATTAGTTTCATCATTCATTTGATTTTACTAAGCATTAAGCATCATTATCATCCCGTTTTCAGTCATTTTGGAGCTAAGGGACGTGCCAAGACAAAGTGCAAACATCGAGGATCATCAAGGGACAAATGGGACAAGAATCGGCAAGAAAAAGCCATGCCCGAGCGGGTACTTCCCTAGCCCGAG
>CM071863.1:35940933-35958877 GCA_036759665.1 Gynandropsis gynandra | reverse complement strand
AGCCAAAGCGGGCACACCATCAGCCCGAGCGGGCTCCCCTTTTTCATCGCGTTTTTGCGCGATCGTCTACGCCGTGCCCGAGCGGGTCATTTTCCTTACCCTAGCAGGTCGCGGCCGTCACCTGCAACTTTAAATAAATTAATTTGACTTAAAACAAGGGGAAGTTCATGGGGGACTTATACAATCAGGAAAACACTTTTAGAGAAGAGGAATAAAGTCATATTTCGCTGGAGGAAGTAATAGAAACGTTGCAAACTTAATCAAGATTTGGAAAACTCAAGAAAAGGCAACAACGTGAGGTGGCTGCTGTAACGAAGGGGGAGAGCTTCAGAGGGACGAATTCAGACAGAAAGTGAAAGAGAAGAGAGAGCACACGAGAGGGAGAAAGAGAACCGAACGCACACACAAGGGCAAGGACGGAGCGATGAGGCCGGAGCGCGGAGGAGCTGTTGAAGACATCGGTAATTGAATAGGGAGGAATCTCATTCGTTATCAATGTTGAATATAGTTATCTTTTGTGTTTCGTTTTCTAAGTTCATGTCCGAGTAGGTCCATAACCATAGGTTAGAGAGCTTGGCCGATATGTAACGAAGTCTTGTTCTTAATGCTTGGTGGTTCTTAATGCTTTTGTTCTTGAGCACCACTTGAATGAATGATTTTGGTATTTGATCGTTTTCAGATTGATTGGTTGTTCTTAATGCTTTCATTCTTGTATGCCACTTGAATGAATGATCATAGACGTTTAATGAATCTACGCCAGGGGATTAGACTTTGGAACTTAGCCATTATTTAGGATTAAATCGGTTTAGAATCTACGCCAGGTCGATCGATTGAATCTAAGAATTAGGATAGCGGTTTTAATGCGTCTAGTAGGTGAGATACACAATTGAGAGATTGGTATACGCATGCTATATTAGTGCTTGAATTCCCTGAACTCGTGATAATATCTGAGACCATGATCTTGTTAGAACTTTGTTGCGTCATCGTGCATCTCTCGAAACCTGTGGTGTCTAGTCTATCGAGTTTAATCCATTAGTTAGTTAGATAGTTTATCTTCATTCGCATTCCATTCACCTATTGATTTTACATGTTCTATTCATTAGTTACTAGATTTAGAGTTGCATCGATTCCTTGTGTTCGACCTTGGTACTATACAATCCGTATTCTTGCGGAAGCGTTAGTCTAGGTAATTATTACTTGAGATTAACCACATCATACATCCTTGAGGTAGAATTGTTTGATGTTTGGGCATAGATTTCATGGGACCTTTTCCCTCATCGTGTGGCAACCTATATATTTTGGTAGGTGTAGATTATGTCTAAGTGGGTAGAAGCCATAGCAACGCCGACTAATGACGCTAGGGTAGTGATGAAATTTGTAAGAAGATCATATTCCCTTGTTTTGGAGTTCCTAGATTAGTCATTACTGACAGAGGTTCACACTTCATTGCAAGACAATTTGTGTCCCTCCTTAAGCACTATGGCGTGAAACTAGCGGACAAGTAGAGGTTTCGAATATGGAGACTAAGAGTATACTAGAGAAAACGTGTCTAGGTCCCATAGAGATTGGTCGATGAAATTAGATGATGCGTTATGGGCCTATAGGACTGCGTTTAAAACTCCCATTGGCATGACTCCTTTTCATCTTGTTTATGGCAAGTCTTGCCACCTACCTGTCCAGCTAGAGCACCGCGCCTATTGGGCGACAAAGCTCTTTAACTTTGATCTTAAGAGTGCAGGTGAGAAACGACTTTTGAAGGTGAACGAGCTCAACGAGCTCTATCTTGATGCATACGAGAATTCTAAGATCTACAAGGAGCATGCTAAGAGATGGCATGATAAGAAGATCCTACCTCATGACTTTCAGCCAGGTAACTTGGTTCTACTATTTAATTCTCGTCTTAAGCTTTTTCCGGGCAAACTACGGTCCCGTTGGTCTGGTCCTTTTTAGGTACGAGAGGTATTCCCGCATGGAGCAGTAGACCTATGAAGCGATTCGAGTGGCACATTCAAAGCTAATGGACAGTGGCTAAAGCTCTACCAAGCCGCTCAACTGATAAAAAATGGAAACTCCATTTCCCTTTCCGATCCACCCATCGCGCATGCATGAGGAATAGAGACGTCAAAGCTTAAAGACCTTAAATAAGCACTTTCTGGGAGGCAACCCAGCTGTTTCTTTTCTACTTTTCTTAGTTTTTAGTTTAAGACTCGGTTAATCGTTTTAAAAGAATAAAAAAAAAAACACAAAAAAATACCACCACAAACGTGACTTCACTTCCTTTCCCTCCATCGGAGCTTCACGTCGAGGACACCATTCAATTCAAGTCTGGGGGAACAACTCATGTTTGTCAGGTGATTTCGTTTCATTTTCTTTCATTTTCTCTTTCATTTTGTAGTTTTTAGTTTGTTTTTGCTTTCGTGAGTCAGAGTCGTCCTAGGTGCTTGTCCAGTGCCACGTGCTGAGATGAACCCTGAACCTAGGATACTTAAGAAGTTAGCCTTTTCCATGAGATTTTGCATGTTTGAGCTAGGTTTTTTCCTAAGCGTTAGAGCTTTTTAGTCGGCTGAAAAACAATAGGTCGAGCTTATTTTGGAGATGAAGAGCGCACACTAACACTCTGCCGTCGATAGAAATAATGCCTAAAAGCATGATCTAAAGTCGATATGAGTGCATCGACCTTGATACTCTTTCGATAGTTCGGGTCTAAGTGGTGGGTTTGCGATCATCTTTCTACGTCCTCAAGGCATGGCACAATAAAACGTCGCCTACTCCGTTGCACTCTTGAATGAGATGCATGAGTATACCGTCATCGGTAGTCTGGGTCTAAGTAGAGGCTAGATCCCTTCAAATCTGACGTCCTAGAAGCCTAGTGTGTCTGCATAACATAGAAAAAAAAAAGAAGAAAAAAAAAACAGAAGACATAAAAACAAAAGAAAAGAAAAAGAAAAGAAAAAGAAAAGAAAAAAAGAATAAAGAAAGAAAGAAGCTCGGAAAAGAAACAAGTATCCTCGGTTGTTCTAGGTTTCACATTTGTCTGAAGTCTTGTTTGGTGGAGAGAGTTACGGTGGCGTGTCTAGTTTACCTTCGATTTACTTTCTCGTGGGTAGCCTTGGGTAACCTAGGATGAAGATTGAAAACTTAATCAGGCAAAATTTGCTCTCGACGTGCTAGTTGATCGGTTAGATTCGCTTTAGCGGTATTTCTAGGAGAAGGGGGAATTCTCGGATTTTGTATACCCCACGTGTTCCACATTTAAGTTTGCTTAGATACAAGCAAACATTCAAGTCTGGGGGATTTTGATCATCTCGTTTTCATACGTACTCGGTTAATTTTGGAGCTAAAGGACGTACACGAGACAAAGTGCCAACATCGAGGATCATCACGGAACAAACGGGACGAGAATCGGCGAGGATTAGCATCAGCCCGTGCGGGGTACACCCTTGCTCGCGCGAGGCGTTAAGTCGCCAATTTTGCCAGCGACTTGAGCACGAGTCGGGAAAGCAAGCAGCACGGTCGGGGCACCAGCGCCGCACCCGAGCGGGTCACACACTAGCTCGAGCGGGTCGCCTTGTTTTTTATCGCGATCATGCGCGCCGCACCCGAGTGGGTCACACACTTAGTCCGCGCAGGTCGCATCCGTTAAGTACAACTCCAGATAAGTTAATTTGTGTTAAAATGAATAGAACTTTGTTGGGGACTTATAGAATAAGGAAAACGACTTTCGAAAAGAGGAATAAGTGATATTTTTCTGGAGAAAGTAATGGAAACGTTGCCCGACTTAATCAAGAATGGAAAACTCATGAAAAGGCAAAATTGGTGGCTGCTGAAACAAAATGAAAAGAATGAACGGCCAGAAGGAAAAAGGGAGGAGAAAAGGAAAGAAAAGAAGAAGGAAAAGGAAGAACATGAGCTAGGGGTCGAAGGAGCTTCAGTTAGAGAGTTAGTTGGGAGTTTTAGATCCAAGGAGAGAGAGTAAAGAGAAGAAATAGACTCTTGCGAATGAGGCATACAAGAAGCATTGGAGATGGATTCAAGACTTCTATTTCGTTTGGTTTTCATGTTCCTTAGACTTTCTACTTCAATTATGTTTGTTTACGGACGCATGAGCGAGTAGTTTGTTTTGTTCTAAGACAAGGGAATAGCGCTTGCCTATCCTGGAACCACTTTTGATTTATCTTTGAATGCATCTTTCCGTTTTCGTTTATCTAAGATAGGTTGATTGGTTGTTTCGGTAGTCTTGTGGTGAAATCGGATTCCTGGAACGTTTGTCTCATTGTTAAGAACTAATTTGTTTATTTCTTTTCAGTATTTCATTCTCAAATCCCATATTTTGTTCGTTTACAAGTTTGATTCACAGTTAGAGTTTATGTTGTGTTGCGTAGTCCCTGTGGGATCGACGCCTAAAGTACTACACACTTGTCGTGCACTTACGGGTAGTTTAGGTTAAATATTTGTTTAACTTTGATAACGCATCAATACGTCCGTCATAGCGAAGTATTTTATCATTACGTTTATTTTTATTTCGAATTTTAAATTTTTGTTCATTTAAACTACAAGCCTCGCATGGCTTGCATGAATTTATGGTGGCATTGAAGTCTTGCATGACTTTTTCCTTCATATGGCCGCCCACCCTCTTGTACACACAACAACCATGATTTTGAATTTGAATTTCGAATTTCTCTTTGAGAAATACTCCATTGTTGGTGTGTCATATCCCACAAATTGTTGGTGCGTAATATCCAACAATCATTCATTCTTCTTAGGTGTGTCATATCCTCAAATACGAGCTTGGTAAATTGAGATCTTTCTGCCACTCTTGTGTGACCTATCGATCCACGCGCCTTGTGTAAGGAGTCTTTCAACTCGGCTGCAGCAAGGGTTACCAATCCTACCAATCGAGAGCCTTCCGCAACTCTCGTGTGACCTATAATTTCACACGCCTTAGGTAAGGTGTCTTTCAACTCGACTGTAGCAAGGGTTACCCCTCTTACCAATCGAGAGCCTTCCGCAACTCTTATGTGATCTATCTATCCTTATGCCTTGTGTAAGGAGTCTTCCATCTCATCTGTAGGAAGGGTTTCCATTATACCTTCGTTCTACAGTGTTGTTCTAGGGAGGATCGCGTCAAGTGGTATCAGTGCTCACTCTAGAAAAGGTTGGTCCATCTTCGAATAATTGGTTGTTCTTAGACCGGTAGCTAGTGATTGAACTGTGCGTAGTTTCTGTTCGTTTGTTACATATCGTTTGTGATACGAGTCTTGGCTGCTCGTATGCTATTTGTTTTAGTTATGGGCTACTTTGGTGTGTTACTTGTGAAGGTTGTCCGTGTGGTTGTTGTACATTTAATCATGAAAACGCAATGGGAGATAACGGTGCAGAAACCAGCCGAGTAAACAAGCTTTTGGTTGCAGCTTTGGCTGCTCGTTTTGAGTAAACTCTTAGCACCAAAATGGAAGAGTTTCAGTAAGAGATTCGATACGAACTTCAGACCCGACCGAGAGCAAATCCTACTCTTAATCAACGAGAAAAGATTAAGCAAGATGAGGCTAGTAACTATTATGAACGAGGAAGTTCATCTTATTCCCAAAGTAGTCAAAGACGACGCTGAGAGGTGCGGGAACGTAGGGATGACCCGAGGTACGACCTTGGTGGTCTTAAACTCAAAATCCCTCCGTTCCACAACAAGACTCATCCGAACGCTTATTTTGAATGGGGAAGAAAATCAAACTCGTGTTTGGTTCCCAGCACTACACCGAGATCAAGAAGGTTAGGGTTGCTGGAATGGAGTTCTACGAGTATGCTTTGAGTTGGTGGGATCAGTTAGTGACTTCTAGACGGCGTAATGGAGAGAAACCTATAGAGAGGTGGCTTGAATTGAAAGCTATAATGCGTAAACGGTATGCTCCAAATCACTATCTTCAAGAGCAACACAAATCACTTCTAATTGAACAACAAATCCAACGGAAAAGGAGTTCTCATTCGAACTTTGGAGCTGGAAAAATCAGCCATCACCGGGAGGAAAAGCCGAGTTATCCTAGGAATGACAAGTCTGTTCCAACATCCAAAGACAAGGTAAATGTGGTTCCAACGGCTCACAGAGACAAAGGAAAAGATGAGGCCAGTACATCGAGAGCTCGGGACATAAAGTGCTTCCAGTATCACCGAATGGATCATTATGTGGATGAATGTACGAACAAGATATTTATGATTATTCGTGAGGATGGTGAGATTGAATCCGAGGACAAGGAATCTGAATCTTCGACCGAAGAGTATGAAGAAGAACTCGGTTAAAGGTCAAGAGCACCCGAGGCCTTATACACTACAATGGCTCCATGAGAACAACAAAATGAATGTGACCAACCAAGTCGCCGTTGGTGTAGGAAACTGCTTGGATTCTCGCATGTGTGCCTGATGTAGTAGATTAGTAATGTACTTCATTTGTGTAAGAAAAAGACAGTGAGAAGTTCGAGTATCTTCCACATCAATGAAAAAGGAGATGGGCCCGACATCTTTAATGGGGAATCAATAGGCAAGGTCCATGATGAAATTTTGAGCTTCAGTGGAGCAATTTCTTGTAATCACAATATCATCAACATAAACAAGAACAAGTAGGTGAAGTTCATTAGTATGGAGAATAAATAAGGAGGTATATCCAATAGAGTTCTTTAACCCCTGTTGAAGAAGAAATGTGCTAAGCTCAGAGTAACATATATGTGGCGCTTGTTGAAGGCCATAAATCACCTTGTGAAGCTTGCAAACATGGTGAGACTTGTCTTGATCAACGAACCCTAGAGGTTGAGACATGTAAACTTCCTAAAAAAGGTGGCCTTGGAAGAAATAATTATTGACATTGAGATGTCGGAGAGGCCAAGCAGTGGAGAAAGCAAGACTCAAGAAAATGCAAAGGGTCGTTTGCTTGACGACAGGACTGAACTGTCATCATAATCAATAGTCGGATGTTGATGAAATCCCTTAGCCACTAACTGTGATTTGTACATGTCAACTATTCCATCAACTTTTGCATGATACGATAAACCCAATGACTTCCAACAATGTTGCTTGTTTTGGTCGATGTATTGTTGTTTTGTAGTGCTCGAAAATCCGCTGTCATAGTTTCAAGCTAACGGAAATCTTTGAGTGCATGTGTGATATTTGCCGGTTTTTTCTCGGATTGAGCAAGAAAACTCACTTTTGCCTTGATTTTGACAATGTTATTATTGAAACGAGTCACCATGGGATGTATATTGTGAGTGAAAGGGACGATAGACTTAACAAATTTGAAGTGGCGAGATACAAACACCCGGGATATGTCCAAACATCGAAAAAAAGTATTTCGAGGGGACGGATTGTAGAGAGAGTAGAGGAGGGAAAAGATAATTTGTTTCTTTTGTTATGAAAACAATCATAACAAATTAGACAAGGAAGAATCCTGAGATAATGGTAAAGTATATGTAGACAAGATCTAATGCAGAATAAAAGATGATGGATGACCTAAACGAGAATGCCATTTGGAAAGAGTTATTTTTACACAAGGGAAAGCTTGAAAAGACAACTTGGAAAGTTTTAGTTGGCCACACATAAACTTCATCTTCAGGACAACCTTTCAGAATAGTCGCCCCGGAGCTATCATTGGCAGCCATGAGAGACTAAGAAAGCTTGAAGTCGGGACGACGACAAACAAAGGAGGAGTGCGGTGTCGGCGTGATGCAAGTGGAAAAAAGCAAGGTTTTTTTTCATTAGACTTTTAGATTGATACCATGTGATAAGAATGGATTTATTGATTTTCTAATGACAAATTACATAGGTATATATAAAAGGAGAAAAACGATATACGAGGAGACGTGTATGTGGTACACAAAGAAGAGATATGTATGTGATACAGGAGGAGACAAATACAGAGATGCCCTTATAGATTTTTGCCATAGATCACATGGCACGTAATGGGATTTCTTTGGGCGGCCTCCATTGCAGAGAGAAGGCATTTAGATTTTTTAACAAGATTAAATCTTTCACATTCCGTTTACCGAGTTTTTTTCTTGATGTTTGCAGACAAATTTTATGGTCTTATTTCTTTTACTGACCTTTTTTAATGTTTTGAAAGAAAACTTTGGGTCTAATACGCATTGTCAGATTATATGTATACCCTATCACTTTTTCGTAAAGAAATGATGCTTTTCAGACGCGTATTCTGTCGAATTCCAACTGGACCAAAACAAATAATAGTATATTAATGAGAAAACAACAAATCAAGCCACAGATGTATTGACTTCGGATCTGATTGTTCTACCTGTCAGTAAGAATGTGATATTATTTATGATCTGTTGGTTTTTTCAAGCTTTTGATTTCATTAATGTAGATCAGTTTGGTCGGCTATTCAGTATCACGTTTTAACGCTAGTCGCCAAGTTGTAACATCCTTTTATAGGATGGGATAGATGGGAAAGCTATCCTTTAGACCAATATAAATTTCTAATTAATATAAATTTATAGTTAGATATGAATTATCAACTATAGATTCTTGTATTAGACCATTTTAAATTTTGAATTAATATTTCGTCAAATTATATCTAACTTTATCAATATGATGTCATATTACAATTTGTACAAATTAAAGTATTATAACATTGAATCTTTAAATTCTATATATCTCTTTAGTGATCGAATTTAGGCGTATTTAGAAGTAAAAACATATATGGTGTTTTTACATTAGATAGAATATAAATTCATTAGGCATATATGGATTGAATATGATTTAATTGTTAAATTAAATGTTAAAATTTTTTATTAAAATTTGGTTAGATATAAAACTATATATTTTAAGGATTTTTTGTTTTGACCAATAAACTTAATAATCCATTGGTCATCAGTGCTCTGATGGATGCGTTCATATAAAACATATAAATAATTAAAGTATCCCTCACACTTGAAAGACTAGGAGAGTCAATACTAAAAATATGAATCGTAACAACATAAAGGTTGAACCGTTAACATGCTCGGCGATACGCAGTCTTCGTCTTCATTATAGATTGTTATGTTAGAATTATGACTATATATATTGAATAATGTTTTGAAAAAATTAATAATGTTAAAATATTTTAGTTGATTCTAAATGTTTAATGAGTTTTATTAGTTGATTCTAATGTTCCTTTACTAAATTGGAGCTTGAATACATGTTATTAAGTTATTCATGGTTAGAACCTTTGTTTTTTTTTTTTGTGATATAACCTAATTTTTTAAAAAGAAAAGTCATAAGGTTTGCGTCTTTATTGGATATCCTTATGGATATAAGTAAAATAAACTCCTTGATCTTGAAACTAACAAAGTATACATTTTAACAAATGTTTAATTTCATGAAGATATGTTTCAATTTCATTCTAGTGTGGCTTTTCAATTTATTCAATATTCTATTACAATCTATTTACCACAATCAATTTTGCCTCTTTTTATACAAAACTTTTCTAACTCAAAGGTTAAAGCTTCTTCTCATTTTTTCCCTTATTCTCTAAATGGTGTTGGTTGTTCTACTTCAATAATTCTAAGTCTTCGTTATTTTATGTTTCAATTGTTTTAAAAATAATGTTCCTAAGTGCAATTAACTGATAAACACAAGGATCTAAAATTGATTAATCAAATATTAATTATTTATTATTTGGTCACTAAAATTAAAACAATAGTATGTCTTAAGTTTCTGCAATTAAAATAATCGGTCTTGAGGTCAAATCACGTGACGTCACGTGTAGGTTCTCTACCGTACTAATGGTTGTTGGACTAAAGAGAATCTACGGGGCAAAATTTCAATTTCAGTTGAGCGATGCTCGACCGAGCATTTTATCATAGCTGAATTTCTCAACTGTGTGTCTTGATTATGGAGTCAGCAAACATATGGTCGAGTTAAGCGAATATACTTGGTAAAAATGTTAGACGCTGGCAAATGGTTGTTCAAGTCAAATGGTTCGTGGTAGATAATTTCTCGATCGAGCTGCATGCAAAACTCAAGTTGAGCAAACATACTAGACAAATCAAAAAATGGTAGAGCACCAGAGGAAAGGGTTCTTCAGACCGAGGAATTTCAGTAGATGGTGCGCTTGACCGAGCAAACGTTTTGCTAAGGTCGAGCGAACCCATTGGAAAACATTGGAATGTCATGTTTGGGTTGAGCAAACCTTTGCCGAGCCTGAGCAATGATCAAGGTGATGGTCGCGAGGACCGAGAGAGTGATCGGGTTGAATGTTTCCTCTGTGACTAAGAAATCGGCTAAGTAGTATGACTCCTCGATCCATCGACGCGTCACTATAGCAAACCATCCTTTATAATTGATTTTTAAGGATTAAAATCGTTTTAACCAAGTGATTATCCCATTATAAGGGGATACACTTGTCAGGATCTAGTTTATGTGGTGCAACCACACTATCAGAAGGCACATAAACCGGGATTTGACATGTTTAGTCAGTTGCATAGATGCATCTGGGAATCATTGATTAGATCGTACATGTATCAGGACTACTTTGGGGTACATATCTACATCTAAGATAACCAATGATGACGGGTGAACTCAAATACATCTAAAGGTCTGACCTAACTACAAGGGAATATGTGATGTAAGTTCACCGCGATATTACATATTAATCGAGTGAATATGTTAGAGATGCGACCTACCTAAAAGGGAGCTCATTCATTTTAAAAAGGTTAAGAAACTGGTAATAAGAAATAAGACTTATAATGTTATAATTGCATTGGTTAGTGATTCTTTTATTTAGATGAACTCCATCTCTAGATAGGGAATCCATTATAAAAAATGTTTTTAATTATTGAGTTTTTCCATGTGTATGTGAAATCTTTTCGATGAGTGAGGAAGAATTGATTCCATTTCACTACGATCGTTACTGGAAGTAAAGAAGTTGGTAAGAACCAACTTTGGTGATTGGTACCATAACCTACGACTGGTTTTCTTTCATGAGAAACTTATCGATACGATCCATGAACTAGTTAAGAGAATATTCTCTACTAATGACGATGATGTGATGGCTACCTATTTGATACAGTTGGATGATATGATCACCACACAATACATCTTTTTGGCATCCACGATTCCTTAATTCGAGCATCATCACCTAGAAATGAAAGTAAATGACATCATCATACATCTTGAAAAATTATATTTGACTCAAGCTATGACAGCTACGTTTCAGTTCTCCAATGCTTTATTCAAGTTCAAGAAATAATCCTCGAGAGAGGGTTGTTCGACCAATCCCAAAGGAAAGGACGGCAAGGGCAACCATGTTGATGAAAAGTACCTCATCTCCAAGAATAAGGGGCAAAAGAAATGAAATTAGAATGCATCTCTAAATGCAAAGAAACAAGGTATGAAATTCATGGAAAGTGTATTCAGGATTTCACTTGCTACTATTGATTTTGCTATGTGGATATTAGATACCAACAGTAGTTTCAATATATACAATGTGATGCAGGGATTGAAAATCAATAGAAGGCTGTGGAAATGAGACTTTAACCTACAAATCGATGGTGCAAGCGTTGCAGAAGCGGTAGGAACAGTCTCACTTAGTATGCCTAATAGCAATATGTTATCTTGAAAAGATGTTTACTATGTTTCAATATTTATTATGAACATAAATTTAATTTCTATGTGGGATAGATGTATATATAAATCCTTCTTTTGAAATAACATTTGGTCCATATTTTATAGTGATGAAACCTTCGCAAATGGTTGTTTGAAAAAGTTAATTTGATTAATATACATGTTTCGAGTCAAAAGAGGGCAATGGATGATCATTTGAATCAGAACTTCATCGGGCATTGTGGGCTCAGTTATATAGGAGAGACGGAGATGAACTCGTTTCATTGAGATGGATATCGTAGAAAATATGATTATGAATCATACACAACTTGTGAATCTTGCCTCCGTAGCAAAATGACCACGTCTCCTTTTACGAGAAGATAAAATAGATAAATATGACTTTTAGGACTCGAACATAAATATGTATGTGAAAGTGTCATGAAAGTGTTCAAATCTAACCATGTAGAGGAATACTTCAGTTACGAATTCATTGATTTTCGACGAAAAAAACCGATTTTTCACGGAGCATTTCTCATGAAATAGCGTAGCATAATGATATTTCATAAAGGAAAATTTACATTTTATTACATATGGTCTAATTCACGATGAGGTTCGCTTATCTTCCCATCACCTCGTGCGGTTACACTTTAGAAATAGGTGCCTATTTACGAAACAAAGTTTTCACGAACAAAATTTCTAAAATCCATATAAGATATAGAGAGCACGTAAGCAAAATATGAAATATATAGGAGTGTTGGCTTGTCCAAATTTCATCAAGAGACTATAATCGATTAGGCTTGAGGTTAAATCCGAAATGCTTCATTTTATAGGATATCCGTAAAAAATTATGGGATATTATTTATATCACCTGTCTTATCAAAAAAGTCTTCGTAGCTTGAGGCACGATCTATTTAGAAAAGGAGTTCATTAGTGAACGAAATATCAGTATTGAAATATTAATAGAAATATTTTGTCTTGAGGAGGACCTATTTCGGAACCCGTTAAGGAATATGTTCAACTACAAAATCCAAGAAAGAATGTACCTTCCGTACAAGTTCCGCTCATAAGGCCTACATGTTCTTGACACACATCCATTAGTTTGAACCTAATGGTGCAAGGGAATGAGGGTAATTATTGTGATGATGACCAAATGTGTTTTGAGGAAATGACGTAGAGTGCCAATTTTGAGATGTGATGTAAGGCCTTGCAATCCAAAGTGAATTCGATGAGGGTAAACGAAGGTTGTAATTTGGTTGAACCTTCACTAGACTCTAGACCAATCATTTGTAAATGGATTTATAGGAAGAAGATTGGAGATTACAGGAAGGCGAAGACCTATAAAACCTTATTTTTGCTAACATATATAGTCAAATTAAAGGCATTCACTATGAAGAAACATTCTCCATGGTAGCAATATTGAAGTCTATTCATATTCTACTTTTGTTTGTGGCCTAGCATTACTATGAGTTATGACAGATGGACATGAAAACAACTTTTCTAAATTGAGAGGTCTAAGTAAAAGTCTATATGACTCAACCTCTGGATTTTATGGTCCCTTCCTTGTATAGTATTGTATGCAAGCTGCAAAGATCCATTTATCGACTTAAGCAAGATTCTCAAAGTTCTAGTCTTCGCTTTAACAAGGTAGTTGAAATGTTCAACATGATTAGATGTGAAGAAAAACCTTGCATGTACATGATATACTACTAATATGAAATGAAGTAGAGTCGTTGTTGGAAACCAAAACTTGGTTATTCGAACCATTCTCCGTGAAGGTCTTGGAATAAACGGCCTATATTCTCATAAAAAGGATATATAGGGAGAGATCCAGAGTCTGCTAGGACTATCTCAGTCTACAATGATACCATCATGTGAGGGTATAACATGGTGAAGTCTAAGACGAGCTAGTTTCACATCTGACAAGGACACTAAATCCATGTTAAGTTATGTCTTTTGCTTGAAAAATGGGGTGTTCAGTTGGAAACGTTCCAAGTAGGCTACGTTCGCTGATTTAATCACATAAGTAGAATATATCACTACTTGATAAGCGAGAAAGGTGATGATCTAGATGAGGTAGTGCATCTGTGAACGCGATGTGTTCCTTTCAATAAATGAGTATGTTCCTCTATTATGCGATAATACCAGAGCGAAAGCTCAAGTGAAGGAAATAATATCACAAAAAACGATTGATGCATGTTATGCAGAGTATTCTCTCATTTATGAGATTATAGAGCGATGAGATATTCAGAATTTAAATGATCAAGAAAAGAACCTCCCCAACTTTTGGCTGCAATAGTGGCACTAAATTCGTTCTTGTTGTTGACGGCGAAAAGCACAAACATGTAGGGTTCCACGGATGGGCTGATAAAGCTCTGAACGCTCTTGGAACCTATTTTACATTGAAGCCAACACACGGATGACAAAGTTTGGTAAAATATCATTAAAATTTGTGATATATATATATATATATATATGTTAAGTTGTTCTTTCTTTTTTTGGTATGATATTCTTAAACTTCATTGTATCTATCATCCTTTTTTATCCAATGTTTGCTTTATCGAATAAATATATTTTAAAAATTTACAATACTATTTAACTTTGATTGAAGTAGTGCAAACTTTAGTTTAATTTTTCTGTAAAAATTAAAATTCTATTATTAACAAGATAAAGATCCATTTATTTTCTTTTTTTATGTAAACATTGACGATAAATAAAAAAGATAATATTAAACCATGAAATAGTTTGAAATAATACTCCTCACGGAAGGAGTTACGCAGAACGAATTACGGTAAAACTCATGTTTCGATATTTAAATTGACAAAATAGGAAAAATTATTATTTTAAAGGTTTAAAGATTATGCGGAATTTTTCAATGTGTATGCATCTAACACTAAAAGGTTTGTTGACATCACAACGAGAAAGTTATTGGGAATGGATTTTCAAAATTACTTTCCATATTTTTTTTCGAAATTAATTGAAAAATACACATGAAACCATTGCAGGTATTGTTTTTATTAAAGTACACTTTTTATTAATTTAAATCTAACAAAGTTTCTTAATATTTATACAATACTTTAATATTAAGTCTTGGACATTTTTTCGATATTTATATTCAACGAATTTAGGTGTGAATTTGGTTTTTATACTGGAACGTAAAATAGTTAGTATACTATGTTATACGATCCTAGAACGAATGGTGAGTCGTTGACTTAGCTAAAGATACAACAACATGTATTCTAGTGTTGATAAGACAATTAACACTCAAAATATCTCCATGAGTTCGATAGTTAAATATGAAGAATTAGCATTAAAGAATACACTCTATTGATTAAAACTTTGTTCTCAAAATTCATACATTATGCCCCTATTTAGAATGACCAAAAATTGATAGAAAGTCAAATAAAATAAACTTGATCATCTCGTTTTCATACGTATTTCTTGCACGATTTAGGAGACGTTTTTGATACATATGTGATGTTTTACGTATGATTTCGTTTCCGTTTTACTTGTTCTCGTGTTTTCATGTTCTTACAGGTCTTTACGCGTATTTGGATCAATTTGGAGCTAAAAGGACATGCACGGAGCTAAGGAGCAACTTCGAGGATCATCACGGGACAAACGGGACGAGATTGAGCATGGAAAGCCTCCACTCGGTCGGGCACAACTCTTGCACGACCGGGCAAAACCTACGGCCAAATTTGTGCACAATTTGCACGACTCATGCATGAATATGCCCGACCATTTGCCTTGTGCCCGAGCGAGCTCACATTCCATGCCCGATCGGGCATGTATTGCAGACCACAGTCCGCGCGTTCCACCCTAGCCGCACCCGAGCGGGCACACTCAATGCCCGAGCGGGTCGCGACCCGAGAAAACAGAAAATTTAAGTTAATTTAACATAAAACATAAAGGAACTCGTGGGGGCAATTAAGGCAACAATTGGACCGACTTAGGAGGCTTAAAAGGAGGCAGAAGATGTCATTAGATAGAAGCTTACATTGGAGATTAGTCCAGTAGAAGATTAAGGAGATTCTTGGGAGGAGACAAGCGAGGAGCATTGGAGATCGAGCACTACCACTTCGGTTTTGTTTGGTTTTTATGTTCCTTAGACTTTCTACTTTGTTTATGTTTCTTTACAGACGCATGAGCGAGTAGTTCGTTTGTTCTAGGAGAAGGGATTAGCCCTTGGCTATCCCGGAACCACTTTTGATCTATTTTGAATGCATCTTTCCGTTTTAGTTTATATATTCTCTATCTGAGCGCTTAAATTTACTTGTGTTTGCGATGGCCACGTAAATGCATGTGTTAGGGGTTATGAGAAGGGCCGAAAGGAGAATTCTAGTCCTAGAAGATCAGGTTTAGAACAACCGAGGTTAGGACACGGAAGTAGGGTAGCAACGGTTGAGGGTGAACGGGTGAATCATAGAGTCTATGGGTTTAGTTCAAGGTGTCAGCCACAAAAGTAGGGGGCAGCTTGTCTAGATCACGTGTCTATGCCTCGAGATAGGGTAGATATCATATTAGGATCATCCGCCTTAGATAGCTCTAACTAGGATTGCATGATAGATAGGTTGATCGTTGGTTTCGGTAGTCTTGTGGTGAAACCGGTTTCCTAGGACGTTTGTCTTATTGTTAGAACCCGAGTAGTTTATTTACTTTCAATATTTCATTCTTCATCCACATTCTTTCGTTAGCAAGTTTGATTCGTAGTTCGAGTTTAGTAGTATTGCATAGTCTCTGTGGGATCGACATCTAAAATACTACACACGTGCCGTGCACTTGCGGGTAGTTTAGGTTATTTTATTTAACTCTGATAACTCATCAAGTTTTTGGCGCCGTTGCTGGGGACTATTGTCTACGCGTCTTAGATTCGAACCTAGAGTCCTTCTTGCTTTATTTTTATTTTTGTTTTTATTTTTGTTCGATTCTTTCTACCTGATTTTCTTTCGTTCGTTCTTTTTGGTGTATGACCAGGTCGCAAGGTACTTCTAGTCTACTCAGAATCGACCCAGAGATCGAGCGAACTTGCAGACTACTGAGAAAGGGTAGGGAAGAAGACCACACAGAGCCGTCAGATCAACAGAATATGGATAATCAGATCAACATGCTCAGTTACCTCTCGGTAATTTGGGGCAAATGCAACAACAGCCACTCGTGCCTCAACCACGAGAACCACAGACTCCTCCACCACGTTGTCTGAGGGATTATGTGGTGTCGAACATGAACAACGTGCAAACAGCCATAAGGATGCCTGCTGTTGCAAGAGAGCAATTCGAGATTAAGTCAGCAATGATAAACATGCTTTATCAGAACAATTCATGGGTGGAAACCATGAAGATCCCCATCAGCACCTCAGAGACTTCCTCGAACTTTCAGGTACGTTCAAAATTCACGGAGTCTCTGAGGATGCAATCTTGCTGCGTCTTTTCCCCTTCTCTATTGGGGGAAAAGCGAAAACTTGGCTGAAATCACTCCCCACCGGATCTATCTTTCCTCCGAGCAAGACGATTCAGATGAGGGGGGAAATCACCACATTCAGATGCAGATATGGAGAGACTTTGTTTGAGGCGTGGGGTAGATTCAAGGATCTTCTACAGTTATGTCCACACCATGGTCTTGAGCAATGGTACGTTATCCAAACTTTTTATAACGGAATTTCAGATGAGCATCGTATGACGTTGGATAACGCAGCCAGAGGATCATTCATGGACCTAAGCGTCGAGGAGGCATTTGAGCTGATTGATAACCTCGCCATGAACCACACCATGTGGTCAACTCCGAGAGGTATGCCTAATAGCACTCGTCGTTTATATGAGCCTAACCAGAAATATGATCCTAATCAGAATAGAGCCATGGGTAATGCAGCGAATGCCATGTACTGTGCGAATTGCGGAGATACGGAGCATGTAGCGTATCAATGCACGGTACATGAGGACTACGAACAGATGAACTACGCCCAGCAGCAAGGTAATACTCAATTCGGGAACACCTACAACCCGAATTGGAGGAATCACCCGAACTTGTCATATCGAACGACTCAACCCGGTAAAGTATCGGGGTTTCCACAAAGGCAGAATAATTTCCAGCAAACCAACCAGCAATTCCAGCAAGCACAGCAAGCTCCGCAAGCCCCTCAACCTCCTCAGGCACCTTCATCAAACCTTGAGGCAGTGATGCTCGAATTTATCAAGAAGCAGGAGCAGCAACAAGCTAAATTTGGCGCAGATGTGGGGTCAGCGATTAGTGAGCTTAGATCTCAGGTAGAGTCTCTAAGTACACATGTGAAAATGCTGGAAAACTCCGTAGCACAGCAGGCTGCCTCATCCTCTCGGAATCTCGGACAGCTTCCCGGTAAGCCCGATCTTAACCC
>CM071863.1:35915545-35935471 GCA_036759665.1 Gynandropsis gynandra | reverse complement strand
GAAACTGCTCAAAACTTAAGTTAAATTAACTTAAGACATAAGGGAACTCGTGGGGCATTTTAGGCAACAATTGGACCATTTTAGGAGGCTTAAAAGGAGGCAAAAAGACGTCATTACAGAAGCTTACAGTGGAGAACAATTGAGGAGAAGATAGAGGAGATTCTTGCGAGGAGACAAGCGAGGAGCATTGGAGATCGAGCACTACCACTTCGGTTTTTTTGGTTTTTATGTTCCTTAGACTTTCTACTTTGTTTATGTTTCTTTACAGACGCATGAGCGAGTAGTTTGTTTGTTCTAGGAGAAGGGATTAGCCCTTGGCTATCCCAGAACCACTTTTGATCTATTTTGAATGCATCTTCCCGTTTTATTTTATCTATTCTCTATCTGAACGCTTAAATTTACTTGTGTTTGCGATGGCCACATAGATGCATGTGTTAGGGGTTAGGAGAAGAACCGAAAGGGGAATTCTAGTTCTAGAAGATCAGGTTTAGAACAACCGAGGTTAGGCCACGAAAGTAGGGTAGCAACGGTTGAGGGTGAACGGGTGAATCTTAGAGTCTATGGGTTTAGTTCAAGGTGTCAGCCACGAAAGTAGGGGGCAGCTTGTCCAGATCACGTGTCTATGCCTCGAGAAAGGGTAGATATCATATTAGGATCACCCGCCTTAGATAGCTCTAACTGGGATTGTATGATAGATAGGTTGATCGTTGGTTTCGGTAGTCTTGTGGTGAAACCGGTTTCCTAGGACGTTTGTCTCATCGTTAGAACCCAAGTAGTTTAGTTAAACAACCGAGGTTAGGCCACGAAAGTAGGGTAGCAACGGTTGAGGGTGAACGGGTGAATCATAGAGTCTATGGGTTTAGTTCAAGGTGTCAGCCACGAAAGTAGGGGGCAGCTTGTCCAGATCACGTGTCTATGCCTCGAGAAAGGGTAGATATCATATTAGGATCACCCGCCTTAGATAGCTCTAACTGGGATTGTATGATAGATAGGTTGATCGTTGGTTTCGGTAGTCTTGTGGTGAAACCGGTTTCCTAGGACGTTTGTCTTATTGTTAGAACCCGAGTAGTTTATTTACTTTCAATATTTCATTCTTCATCCACATTCTTTCGTTAGCAAGTTTGATTCTTAGTTTGAGTTTAGTAGTGTTGTATAGTCTCTGTGGGATCGACACCTAAAATACTACACACGTGCCGTGCACTTGCGGGTAGTTTAGGTTATTTTATTTAACTCTGATAACGCATCAAAACTAAATTAACAAAAATTGGCAAAATCATTGGATCAAGCGTTTAAATCGCTGAGTGTTTTCTTGCTCAAGCCAAGCATTTTAGTTGTGCACAGTTGTGCACAGTTGTGATATAGTTAAGCATTGAAGAATACATATGTCAACATTATTAAATCTTAACTTCAAGAACTTAAAAAAAAAGTTTTAATAACATAGATCATACAATATGTCAGTAATTTATCATGTAGGAAAATATATTAAATAGTTAGTATATTATATAAGTTATTATAACAACATTATTTATTGTGATATCAAAATGGGAAATCACCCATTATGGTTGCAAGATCTTACTATGGGATTGATTGCACAAGTTATGACATGGCTAATATATTTTACATGTGATTATAGGTTTAACACTTTTGACATGGTAAGTTACATTCAACGATGAAGTATAGTGTATGTGTGAAAGGTGAAGATTATTTTGAGAAGAGCAAAAAGCTTGATTTTTAAGGTATGTTGAAGAAAATCTTGTAGTTGGAGTATCTAGGTTTGCATTTGATACTAATCTTAAGTTTCCCATTAATATTATAGCATGACTAATTATAACAATATTTTTCATTGTGCATATGATGTCGAGTCAAAGGTGATGTTATTATGATGTGATTTGTTTGATCAAATAATCAAATGAAGAACAACAATAAACAAGTTAGATGTCGTTGTATTCAACTCAACATAAAGATATGCAAAATATGAGTCTTTTATTCTTGCATCACAAGGTGATCAAGTTTGTTACATTACATATCTACACACTAGACAATCTTCTGGTTTGCATGCAAAATGAAGATACTTCCAAAGGGCAAATACATAGATAACATTGACAACCAACAATTTGCGATGCAAGCTGAAAATACTACAAAGATTGTTTTGATAGATGCGATGATCATTCAAGAACCTTGTCAATGAACAAATTAAAAAAAATGAACCAAATGTAGAAGAAATAGTTCGGCGATAGAAGAAGAATAAGATTTTTTATCTAAATAAAAAAAGGATTGACGAAAGAATTATTGAAATATGAATAATATTCGCAATTAATGTTAAATTTTAACGTGTATACAACTCTTTAATTTTAATATCATTTCATTTCAGCTAATAGTTTTTATATTCTACCGATAGCCAAACAACAATCATCTGAAATTACACAATGATAGAGGTCTGTTTGGAAATTTTCTATTGGACTTATAGAAGGTTGTCTTCATTTTTTTTCTGTAATTTCTAATCGATGTCTCACATTCATTTGTAGATTTCCAAACTGAAGCCTTAACATCAAGAATTGTAGAGGAATAGACACTTGTATGTCCAAAATTACAAAGGAATCAAAACTTGATCGTAAATGCAGATAGAATACGTACGGATATATAAAATTTTCTATATTTGTGGGTTTTGTAACGAATACATGTTCATTATGTCATTTCCATAAGATGTTTCTACTTCGTCTGCCGCTTGTATCCACTTTTGGCTCAGCTCGTATCCACTGCCTCTACCATTCGTATCTAAAGTTGTTGTCGATAATCATCACTGAAACCCTATGACCTCCCTCTTCGTCATTACAATCACCATCTTAAATACAAAATCTAACCCTTTCCTTTTTTGATTTTCTTGGTTGGTGGTCTTTGCCACCATCGTCGCATGGGCACTTTTGCGTCAACTAGCCGTTCGTATGACTGTTTCATAGTCCTTGTGTCGCCTTGTCATTTTCTAATAATATAAAAATCTATTCTAGATTTTTTATAGGTTTAGTATAATTGGTTTTTGTCTCACAACTAAAACGATGAAAGCTAATTTTTATCTACATTGTTACAACTAGACGTAGACTAATTTAGAAAACAAAAAACATTGGTAGAAGGCGTTTGTGATACAAAAAGCATTGAATCAATAACATTTCATGAGATCTAAAACAATAGGAATCTTTCTGTGTGAAGCCTAGAAAAGAAGCTCCTCGATCGACGATATGAAAGGAGGATGATGGCTAGTATCTAATGGGAAGATATGGTCGTTATTTCCTTGTTGTAGAAGAGATTTACAAAAAACAAAACATAAAATCTTTAGGCGAAGGCATGTGTCAAACTCAAATTTTATCACGAGTCTAGAGTCGTTTCATAACTATTAGACATGTTAAAAAGGCTAGTTTTGGAATAGCGTGTCTAAACCTAAATAGCATTGAGCTAAGGCACAAACGACTCGTTGTTTTGAGTGCTCGTCAAATTTGCTTTGTTGAGAATAAAAATTTAGTATTGTGATGAACGGAAAAAAGTAGGCATTGTTTCTAGCATCAATCAGTGAAGGCAAAAAATTAGAGAAAGTTATGAATATTAAACATAACCTTACACCTAACTGAAGGAAAAAACCAATCCTAATTTTGCATTTTATCAATCATATGACCTTGGATGGGAATACCTAAATTCATTGTACCACCATTACCGATTACAAGAATAAGAATGTCTAAAAGAGTTATCGAATTAAAGAAAAAGGAAAAAGGAAAGGAAGATAGAAACAGAGCCCAAAATTTTATTATGACTGAGGTGATAAGCTAAGGAACGATTTTTAATTATCGAGGAAATTGAACTTCTTTCGGATAGTAAGCTACAGAATCGCATAACCGTTATGCTTGAAATGACGTGGAAATAGAGAGAGGCCCAGGTACATGATCAGGAAAGAAGAGTAACACACGCCGAGATGGCTAGCTGTGGATATAAGATCATCATGAAAAACCCTAACCTTAAAGAGAGTGGTTTTAAGTTTTTTTAATTTAAAGGCTCGATATTGCATGAAACTAGTAAAAATGTTCAGGAGACTGTGTAGCAACTTAATAGAGTCATTTGTTAAGACAAACAATCATCTGCAAAGCATAAATGTGATACATGTGGATCTGTAGAGTTTTGGGAATGGAAAATGAACCATTCTAAGGCGAATTGTTGAGAGTGAAGGAAAATATCTATTACCATAACAAAAAAAAGTATGGAGATAGAAGGTCGATTTGATACAAACCCTTTTTCCATTTAAGAATTCATTTGAACGTCCCTTTAAAGCTAAACTTTTATGAGGTGGAAGTTATACACTGCATGATCCAATTGATGAAAGAATTAGGTAACTCTATTGTCAAGAGAATAACATGAATGAAATTTTAGTTAATCGAATCAAACGCTTTGAATATGTTTAATTTTAGAGTGAATCTCTTGTGTTGTATTTGGCTAGTGAAAAAGCAATAGAAATTATATGACAACGATGACATTCTCGAAAAGGTAACAACCTTTCTAGAAAGTCATCTAATTTGATGAAACGGATCAGTTAGAATAGTTATCAGCGGATGGGTAAGAATGGTCGAGATGATCTTGGAGGTGGTAATACACAAATTATAGGTCTGAAATCGCTAAGAGAATTTGTGTTTCAAAAATTTGGAGTTTAGGAGATAGAAATAATGTTCTACTGTTTCTGAAATTTTCTCGAAAAAAATTCTTGAATATTTGAAGTAACATCATCCAAAAATAATACCAAAAGAAACTATGATAAATTCGGCAAAATAGCAATCCAGACCCGAAGACTTATTCCTAAGAACTAGAAGCACCGCATCATGGATTTCGAGACCGGAAGGGAGCAAGTAAGGCATGCCTCAAGATCTGCTGGACAATGAAAGGGAATGAGGGATTTTTTGTAGCACTTGACACCCATAAAATTGAAGTAATAGTTGTTCCCAATATGTTTTTAAAATGTTGCATAACCCTTTTGTTTCATAGAAGTAATTTCATCGATTGTCATTTTCTGAGTTGAGATAAAAAAGGGATAGAAAGAGAACATGATATACCATTCATTAAAAAATTTTAAGGGTATATTTGTAATCATCATAATCTAAATAGATATCTACACCAAATATGTGACAAATAATTTTGGTCAGCTTTGTTACTAGACTCAATCATCAATTGAACTTCCAAATAGTTCACACGAAGTTCTTATTGTCCTCAAAAGGCAATATATGTAGTATATTCAAGCTCAAGCTTTATCAAGGTGGTTCCGATACACCTTGCGTCCTTAAATATTGTATGATTATGTTCTCACCTAATATTTCAAGAGTCCATATTCTTTTTGAAAGATCCACTTCACAAAAAATTAGATATTGATGCATTCAAGAATATCTCACAAAATAATTGAGACAAAGATAGTCCACACTTAAGAGGACAATGAGTCAAACTGTATTTTGTACATTGTAGAACTTTGAGAGATTAAAAAAAATTAAAATCTGAACTACTTTAATCCCAAAAGAATATCTTAGAATTTCTTATTATTATAATAATAATTACTTTATTTTAGTGAAGCAAACAATGGATGAAGAAAAGACTATACTTTGAAGATAGTTTTATTCAATACAATTTATATACTAATGGTACTTTCAATTGTTAATGAAGAACAATTAATTTCTCTTGTTGTGATATATTTATTTGGACATCAACTTGGTTATCCAAGTGATGGTTTGGATGAAATCGGTGCAAAATAGGCTCCAATAGCATCAAGAGCTTCACCTGACCGTCCATGGAACCCAACGAGCTTGTTCTTTTTGTCATCAACCTCAAGAACAAATTTCGTACCACTTGATATACCAAACGTTGGGGAGGTTCTCTTCTTGGAAGTTTTGAAGGTAAGAGAAGTAACAATGTTATTGGCATAAACGTCGATCCAATCGTAAGTACCTTCCACAGATGTGATGTATTCATGTGGATGTTCGAGGATAAACTGCACGAATTTTGGATGAATAAAATTTTAATCATAAGAAATATGATGAAATCACATTTAAATTATTATTTTGTCTTAGAAAAAATATAGTCTACGTTAAATCTTTAGACCTCTTGGGGTTGTTCTACTTGCATGCCATGCTCACGTGTTTCCACCTTCTCGCCGTTGTCATACTCGAACTTGACATAACCAATGCATGAATACCAACTCTTCGCCACATATACTTTCTTTATATTGTTGTAAATATTATCATCCCACACGATTCCGCCAGGGCCACCTTGGGATTCCACTTTAGTAACAGTCGATTCCTGTTTTTCCGACATTGCTTCATAACAAAATAAAATTAGAAATAAACAACAAAAAAGTGTTCGAGACATCTCTTATTACTTGTTACACCTAAACAAAGTTAAGATCTGGTCACTTTGTGCAAAAAAATCAATGATAGAGAGAAATAGAATATGATGGATGAGTTAGTCCATGCATGAAACTATATATAGGATCCAATGATGATATGATTAGAATATAATATTATTATATCATTTTTGTTTTCTGAAAATACAAACTCAACTTTTTTAATTTTTAATTTTGACTTATAAATGAAGTCCTTTCGAATACGACGTAAGGCGTAGAAGCTTGAGCTAAAGTAGTACCCCAATTTATAATTCGAAAACGAAAGGAAAATATCGAAAGAACTAAACATAATATTTTAATATCCAAGCAAATTTTTTATATATCTTTCTTCCAAAACAATTTTGTTATATATCTTTCTTCCTAAATTACGTGGCAAGTAAAGCAAAACTACTTGGCCACTAGCATTAAGAACCTAATAATAATTAACCGACAAAAAGTTGGTCTAAGTACTTTGAAATTAAGCTATGGGAATCTACAAAATTACGTAAAAATAGTTTTTGAAAAGTCAAATAAATTATTAGCAACTAGCGTGTCAACGTCAGAGTTCTTGACTACTATAGCGTAAACTTGTATTTGATTGTATCATGTATAAAATTTAAGAAATCAATATTAAACGATACCTAAATCATATAGAGAATATTTTGTAATATTCTCTACTGTTCTTTGTTTTGAGTTGGAACATGTAGATTATAGATGCCGAATTTGCCACGTACGGTAGAGAATATTTCAGAGCCAACCATCCATCTTGGTGCAACTGTTATACGGTTGGTCCTCAATTCGTAAACAGAACGGTTGGAGTTGTTGTTTTAGTATCTCATGTTAAAAAAGTGGCCATTTAGTTCAATATTATCCATCGGATTGTGGAAATAATAATTGTAACCACTATTAGTTCATAGGTCAACGTCGTCATATATTAGTATTCTCCTTCAGGCGGAGAGTATGCCACAGTAGGTTTTTTTTCATGCAATTTGTGAATTTTCGTGCAAGACAATATGTATGCTCAAAGATTGTCTGCTTAGTCGAATTACTGCTCAATTAGAATTGCATTATCCATATAGGCGTAAGTCATTGGTTGCCCAATTTGCGTATCTTTCCAAAAGAGACCGTGTGGCATGTTCATATAAATATGTTCTTTGCATATCATCATAAAGAAAATGCAATGAACATTCATTTTTTGCGATATCTTCCATTTTGCAACCATTATGATTAAGAACATCCTAACTGTTAGCAGTTTATCCACTCTTGCAAATGTCTCCAGAAAAGCAATGCCTTCCTCATATCGAATTCCAAGGATCACCTGTCAAGCTTTGTGTTCTTCAATGATCCGTTAGCGTTTTATTTGAACATATTAAACAACGTGAGGAGTCTAGTGATTAGCGAAGGGTGTCATTAGGGCATGATATAAACCATAATCAAGCTATAGGAAGACGTTGTCTTGGTTCTCTTTGTGAAGGAAAACTTATTTCTTCGTTGTTAACAATGTTGACATTTTCTATTCAATCATCTATGCTTTGGATTAGTGATGTCCATCCTTAATGAGTATAGCATAAATACACAAATATGTACTCAGTAATCTTGTATTTTGCTTCATAGTATCTCATACGATATTTTTTCGTTGTGTATTAAAGTTGGTGTTCGAATGATCAAATAAGTTGCTGGAGACACGAATTTACCCCAAACTTTTGTTGGCAGCTCAATTAGAAACATGATTGCCCTCGACATATTGTGTATATGGCAATGCTTTTGTTTATCTCTGAAATTATGTTGAGGCATGTATGAATGGAAAATGGTAACGAAAACAATTTGTTTGTGTTTATCTTTGATTTGGGTCATTTTTTGACTAAGAGGAGAGTTGTTCAGATATCATGTTAAATTTTTTTAAACTCGTGGTAGATCGGAAATTGGAAAAGAAAATAACCCATTTATGTTTGTTTTTGTTTTGTTATTTTTTTCGAGTAAGAGCATAGTTGTTATGATACTATGTTATATTTATATATAAAAAAATAAAATTCCTAGCACTTCATGCTACCACATAAACATAAATATATTAAATTTTGTTTTTTGTTATTTATTTCAAAATGTAATATTTGTTTTATATATTAAATGATAAAAAAATTTAGCGTGTCCTTGAATACTCTCTTGTCCATGTCCACTAATCTAAATATTAATAGCGAGTCTGTAGATTTCTCTAAATACATAAGCCACCATCAACGAACAAAACTCTCGTATCCTGGTGAAGCTCATTGTATACCTCATTGGAGAATTTATATGGCTCAACAGTGACAAGCATTTTTTTCTCCACTTACCTCCTTGTTTGGTGCTATCCCACCGTCTATTCACTCGCCTTCTTCGTCTCTTGTTGAACAGATCTCTCTACATCAAGACCAGGTTACAAAACCAATATCTATGATGTATTTCTTTACATCATTGTCCCTAAGACATCACTTCCCCGTTTTAGTTTGCTATTGACTTCGGGACAGTATGTGTACCTTCTCACTATTATCGAGAGTGCAATATAAGTTTAAGATGAATGATACAAGATAGTAGGAGCATGGAAGATTACTACAATGAGGTGGTCTTCTTGATGATTTGAGCGAACATCAAGAAAGAATGTGACATAATGATGGTTCGGTTTCTAGAAAATCTCTATTCTAACATATAATACCATGTATATATTCATCATTATGCAGACGTGGAAGAATTCTTTATATAATAGTCAATATTTTGAAACAATTAAAAAATTGAATGTGGGACAAAACGCTAAACACAAAGTGGAGACAACTCAACAAAAACAACTAGGTACCCCAACAATTCAATATGTAACAATAATATTCATTGTTTTATGTGTCAAGGTCGAGGACACTATTCTCAAGACTGTCTGGAAAAGAAGCCCATGATAATACGAGCTCATGGATAGTATGAGATTACACTAGAGGAGTTCGAGTTGCAGAACTAGACGATGATGATAATGGTGATGAGGCAGTGAAGAGCAAGTTGTTAATAGCTGATGCGTTATCAAAGTTAACCAAATATTTAACCTAAACTACCTGCAAGTGCACGACGCGTGTGTAGTACATTAGGCGTCGATCCCATATGGATTATGCAACACAACCTAAACTCAAACTGTGAATCAAACTTGCTAACGAACGAAATATTGGAATTGAGAATCAAATACTAAAAACAAATAAACAAACTTGTTCTGAACAATGAGACAAACGTTCTAAGAATCCAGTTTCACTACAAGACTATCGAAACCAACGATCAACCTATTATGCAATCCCCGTCAAGTTGTCTAAGGCAGACGATCCTAATATGATATCTACGCTCTCTCAAGGCATAGACACGTGATCTAGTCAAGTTATCCCCTACTTTCGTGGCTAAAACCTTGAACTAAATCCATAAGATCTGTGATTCATTCGTTTTACCCTCAACCGCTGCAACCCTACTTTTGTGGCCTAACCTTAGTTGTTCTAAACCTGATCTTCTAGGACTAGAATTCTCTTTTCGGTCCTTCTCCTAATCCCTAACACATGCATCTACTTGGCCTTCATAAATACAAGTCATTCAAGCTCTAAGATAAAGAATAGGTAAATGAAAACATGATGATACATTCAAAGATAAATCAATGTGGTTTCGGGATAGCCATGTGCTAACCCCTTCGCTAGAACAAAACAAACTACTCGCTCATGCATCCGTAAACAAGCATAATTGAAATAGAAAGTCTAAGGAACATTAAAACCAAACGAAACCGAAGTCTTGGGTTGATCTCCAATGCTCCTTGCACGTCTCCTCCACAAGAATCTCCTTCTTCTCTCTACTCTCTCTCCTCCGACCCCTTGCTTCTGTTCTTCCTTTTTCTTCTTCTTTTCTTTCTTTTTCTCCTCTCTTTTCGTTCTGGCCCGTTCTTTTCCTTTTGTTGCAGCAGCCACCAATTTTGTCTTTTCATGAGTTTTCCATTCTTGAATAAGTTGGGCAACGTTTCCATTAATTTCTCCAGCAAAATATTACTTATTCCTCTTCTCTAAAATCGTTTCCTTGTTGTATAAGTCCCCAACAAAATTCTATTCGTTTTAAGACAAATTAACTTATCTGGAGTTACAGGTGACGGACGCGACCCATGCGGACTGAGTGTGTGACACGCTCGGGCGCGGCGCGCATGATCGCGCAAGAACGCGATGGAAAACAAGGTGGCCCGCTCGGGCTTGGGAGTGCCCTGGTCGGGCTGATGCGTGCCCCGGTCGTGCACAAGTTGCTGGATAAACTTGCCGACTAAACGCCCTGCGCGGGCAAGGGTGAACCCCGCGCGGGCTGAGCTTATTCCTCACCGATTCTCGTCCCGTTTCTTCCGTGATGATCCTCGATGTTGGTACTTTGTCTCGTGTACGTCCTTTAACTCCAAAAAGAATCAAATACGCATAAAAGCCTGTAAGAACATAAAAACCAGAAAACGAGTAAAACGGATACAAAATCATACGTAAGCATCACATCTATATCATAAACATCTCTAAGATCGTGCAAGAAATACGTATGAAAACGAGATGTTCAAAATCCCGAGACTTGAATGTTTGCTTATCCCTAAGCAAACGTAAACGTGGAATACGTGGGGTATACAAAATACGAGAATCCCCCCTTCTCCTAGAAATACCGCTAAAGTGAACCTAACCGATCAACTAGCACGTCGAGAGAAAATTCGACCTAATTAAGTTTTCAGCCTTCATCCTAGGTTCACCAAGACCACCCCACGAGGAAATAAATCAAAGGAAAACTAAACAAGCCACCGTAACTCTCTCCACCAAACAAGACTTTAGACAAATGCTAAACCTAGAACAACCAAGGATAGATTGTTTCTCTTTGAGCTTCTTTCTTTCTTTATTCTTTTTTTTCTTTTTTTTTCTTTTTCTTTTCTTTTTTTATGTCTTTCTTTTTCTTTTTTTCTTTTCTTCTCTTCTCTTTTTTTTTCTCTGTGCATACACACTAGGCTTCTAGGACGTCGGATTTGAAGGGATCCAACCTCTACTTAGACCTAGACTACCGATGACGGTATACTCATGAATCTCGTTCAGAAGTGCAGCGGAGTAGGCGACATTTTCATTGTGCCATGCCCTTAGGACGTAGAAAGATGATCGCCAACCCACCAGTTAGACCTAAGCCATCGAAAGAGTATCAAAGTCAATACACTCATATCGATGTTAGATCATGCTTTTAGGCATTATTTCTATCGACAGTTGATGTGGTTAATCTCAAGTAATCATACTTTTAGGCATTATTTTTGTTTTATGTTTTAAATAAACCAATTCGAAAAATAAACAACTACTTTTTAACTCCCCCATCTTAAGCTTAAGGTCTCCATGTCTCATGTGTTCGCGAAGGGTTGATCGTATAGGGAAATGGAGTTTCCAGTTTCGATCGATTGTGCGGCTTGGTAGAGCTTTAAGGGTTGTCCATTGGCTTTGAATGTCTCACTCGTCTCCTCCAATGTTCTACTGCATCATGTGTGAATGCCTCTCGTACCTGAAAAGAACGATACCAACGGGACCGTACTTTGCCCGAGAAAAGCATAAGATGGGGGAGTTAAAAAGTAGAAATAAGTCACCTGGCTGAAAGTCATGAGGGAAGATCTTCGTGTAGTGCCATCCTTTAGTGGGGTTGTCGTTTGCATTGCGCCCTTCTATCATTGCTCCTTTGTTTGGCACGCCATACATGGGGCTCACTCATTCGATACTATATATATATAATCTTTATTGTAAGACATTAAAGCGAAATTTTATCTAATAGAGAGAGTCTTTTTTGTTAAATTATTGAGATTTAGCTATTCTAAGTGTTCACCGACGTATGTAATATGTTTTTTAATTGGGGATGTTCCAAAAACAATTCTAACTCATCCTTTTCCAAGGCGTTATGCAATTCTTCAATCGTCTTTGCTTTACATTTTCACTTGATGTGGCATGTCAAACAATAGAAATAAAAAATTTAATAACATGTAATTGTGCGGTAGCATAACACTGCGTAGTCTAGTTGGAACGTTTCGAACTCATGTTATAAAACAAAACATGTCATTGGGTTTCGAAGATATTGAACCTAAGAACATAAGTTTGGTGAACAAGCAAAACATTTCGAAAAAGTGATGAAACATGAAAACGTTTAGAAATAAAGCATATTGTACATAGTGGAACCTTAAAAGTTACTAAGCATAAGTTTGAGGTTTCATGTCTAGTGATGAGGTTTCATAAGTTTGAGAGATTATTTGCCACATTGAAGAATGTTTAAGGGACTTTTGATTTTTTTTGTCGAGTTTTAGGGAAGTCAAGCAATTATTTTACAGAGTTCTAGAGGGCCTCAACGGCTGGTGAGCAACAAGAACGAAGAGAGAGTAGGCAAATTTCTAGAGGGCCTCAAGAAGCTCGACATCAATATCTCGTTTGTGGAAGCCCTAAAAAATGCATAATACCAAACTCATCAAGGAGGTTCTTTCCAACGAGAGGCATATCGAAGAGAGTGAGACGGTAGCACTCACCGAGGAATGCAGTGCCATTCTTCAAAACAAGATGCCTCCGAAGTTGAAGGACCCCAAAAGCTTTTCCATTCCATGCACAATAGGTAATATTGACATTGACAAAGCTTTGTGTCATTTAGGAGCAAGCCTGAGCCTCATGCCACATTCGGTCTTCAAGCAGGTGAACTTCGGAGATCTCAAACCTATCAAGATGTCTCTATGACTCGGGGATTGTTCGATAAGATATCCAGAGGGAATTGTTGAAAACGTTCCCACCAAGGTAGGTAATCTTTGCACTCTAGCTGATTTTGTTGTATTTGACATAAACGAAGATGCTATGTACCCATTATTCTTGGTAGACCTTTTTTAGCTACTGCAGGTGCCGTGCTAAACGTACAACAAGGAAAGCTCTCCTTGCATGTCGGAGATGAGAATATAGAGTTCAACTTGTCCAGCTCTATGAATGGACCTTCCTTCAAATAGTTTTTCTTTATAGTTGATTTACTAAACGAGTTAGCGAATGACACGTTTTATCAAGTAAGTATTTCCCATCCTCTTGTGCGATCCTTAACACGAGTTTGCAAAGATGCAGGACTCACCGACGAAGAAGCCGAGGTCTACGCAGAATTTATGAGTGCTATTGGAGCACTAAGCGACGCCCCATGTTAGGCAATACCAAGCAAAACACACTCTGATTTTGCAGTGGAGAAGGCGCCCAAACTTGACCTCGAACCTTTTCCTTATTCTCTTTTGTATGAGTACATTCAATACAATAAAACATATCCTTCCATTATAAATGATAACTTGAGCGCAGATGAGCCGAGGAAGCCATCCTCTCGTCTAAAAAAGCATAGGATAGTAAGCTCTTCAATATGTACGCATATAATTTCTATGGAAGATAGCCACAAACCTTCCACCAAAACTCAAAGGAGGTTGAACCCGAACTTGAAAGAGGTAATGGAAAAAATAACCATAAAACGTTTTGATGCAGATATCATTTATCCAACCTCGGGCAGCGAACTAGTGAACCCCGTGCATGGCGTGTCAAATAAACCCAAAACCCTAAACCCTAAACCCAATTCTTTGTTTCTATTTTTCGTAATTGTTTAGTTTAGGACTCGGCAAAAAACCATAAACGTGACTTAGCTTTCCTTACCCTCCACCGGAACTTCACGCCGAAGATGTTGTTAAATTCAAGTCTAGGGGAGCAGCTCACGTTTGTCAGCTGACTTCATTTCATTTTCTTTTATTTTTCTCTTTGATTTCGTAGTTCTTAGTTTATTTTTTAGTTTTTTTTGTTTTCATGAGTCAGAATCGTCACAGACACTTGTCCAGCACCACGTTTTGAGATTAACCCTGAACCTAGGATACTTAAGAAGCTGGCCTTTTCTGTGATATTTTGCATGGTTGAGCTAGGTTTTTCCTAAGCGTTAGAGTTTATTAGTCAGCTGAAAAAAAATTAAATAGGTCATAATTCTTTGGAGGTTTAGATGAGGCTGCTAGGATAGTTTCTCGTTTATTCTTTTTGTCCATATTGTGATACATTGTATAAATGATGCTCTACTTCTTTTGATGAGGTTTATTATATTATATAAAAATGAGCTTGTTTTCCTGAATAAGAGCACACAGTAACACTCCGCTATCGATAGAAATGATGCCTAAAAGCATGATCTAAAATTGATATGAGTGCATCGACCTTGATACTTTTTTATGGTTCGGGTCTAAGTTGTGGATTGGTGATTATCTTTCTACGTCCTAAGGGCATGGAACAATAAAAACGCCACCTACTCCGCTGCACTCTTGAACAAGATGCATGAGTATACTGTCACCGGTAGTTTAGGTCTAAGTAAAGGCTGGATTCTTTAAAATCCGACGTCCTAGGAGCCTAGTGTGTCTGTCCAACATAAAAAAAGAACAAGAGGGAAAAAGAAGAAGAAAGAAAAAAGAAAAAAAATAAAGAAAGAAAGAAGCTCGTAAATGAAACAAGTATCCTCGTTTGTTCTATGTTTAGCATTTGTCTGAAGTCTTGTTTGGTGGAGAGAGTTCCAGTTTCTTGCTTAGATTGCCTTTCATTTGCTTTCTCGTAGGTAGTCATGGTGAATCTAGGATGAAGACTGAAAATCATTAGGCCGGATTTGCTCTCAGTTTGCTAGTTGATCGATTCGGTGGGCTTTAGCGGTGTTTCTAGGAGAGAGGGGAATTCCCGCTTTTTGTATGCCCCACGTCTTCCACGTCTATGTTTGCTTAGGGAAAATCAAACATTCAAGTATGAGGGATTTTGATCGTCTCATTTTCATACGTGAATGCGGAATGATTTTAGAGATGTTAATGTTATAAATGCCAATGTTTACGTGTGGTTTTGTATCCGTTTTACTTGTTTTTGTGTTTTCGTATTCTTACAAATTTCAATGCGAATTTGGTTCATTTCAAAGCTAAAGAACGTACATGGGACAAATACTAGCATTGAGGATCATAACGGAGCAAACGGGACGAGAAACGGCGAGAAACAGACAAGATGTGAACATGCTCGGTCGACCCTTTTGCATTGCATGACCGAGCCTGCTAAGAATAATATGCCTGGCCGATCACTCTCACAATGCATGGTCAGGCACTTCAAAGAACACAATGCACGGTTGGGCTAGAGAGCATGCACAATCGGGAACTAATGTCACAATTTACCCCTAAGAGCATCGCAGGACCCGGGCTCTTGCACTGCACGCTCGGGCATGGCCTTCACATTGAGCACAGTCGGGCATCCTCAAGAACACGGTCGGGTTTCCTTAAGATCACTGTCGAGCTTCCTCAAGTGCACGGTCGGGCTGCAAGTTAGAAAAAATTCCCATGACTTCAGCACGGCCCGTGAGCATTCTTGGCAAGGAGACATTCAAGGAGCATTGAAGATCGAATCAGGACTTCAGTTTCGTTTGGTTTTCTATATTCTTTAAACTATCTATTTCGATTATGTTGTTTGTTTTCAAACTCATGAGCGAGTAGTCGTTTTGTTCTAGGAGAAGGGATTGGCCCATGGCTATCCCGGAACCTCTTTATTTATCTTTGAATGCAATTTCTTGTTTTCGTTTATCTATTCTTTGTATGAGTATTTGATTGACTTGTATTTACGAAGGCCAAGTAGATGCATGTTTTAGGGACTTAGGAGAAGGATCGAAAGGAGATATCTAATCTCGGATGATCAGGCTGCCAACAACCGAGACTAGGTCATGAAAATAGAGTAGTAGCGGATGAGGGTTAATCGGATGAATCATAGAACTTATGGATTTAGTTCAAGGTATCCGCCACGAAGATAGGGGATAACTTGACTAGATCATGTGTCTATGCCTAGAGAGAGGGTAGATATGATATTAGGATTGTCCGTCTTAGCTAACTTGATTGGGAAGGCATGATTAGATACGTTGATGGTTGGTTTCGGAAGTCTTGTGGTTAAACCGTATCCTAGAACGTTTGTCTCACTGTTAAGAACTCATTTTAGTTTATTTTTTTAAGTAATGTCATTCTTAAAATTGATATTGCGTTGTTTGCAAGTTTGAGTCGTAGTTTGAGTTTAGTTTGTGTTACGTAGTTCCTGTGGGATCAACACCTAGAGTACTACACACGTGTCGTGCACTTGCTTGTAGTTTAGGTTAATTTTGTTTAACTTGGAACACATCATGCCTTCTACCTCGTGAGTACTACATGAGAAGCCATGAGCCCGAGCGGATCCTCCACACTTGCTCGCGGGGGTTACACGTTTAGAGCAAGCTGCTCGTTGTGGGGTTCAATCCAACACGCACGTGTTACCTCAAAGATGAAGAGTAAGTGCGGGTCCTCCACTTGTTTCCCCGCGGGTCGTATGTTGTAACAGAATCTTTAGAAGCATTCAAATGAAGGAAAATATTTAAAATGACGCCTCAATTAATAGAGGGACGACATATAACTTTAAGGGGACGAAAAAAATACATATAGGAGGCGAAGGAAAAGGTGGAGAACAAAAGAGACAACATCGAAAAAAACGGGTGACGAGATAGGGAAGTCAGAGGCCCCGTATTCCTTACTATTTATCATGTCTAGTGTTATTCTCTCTTGTTTTGTATCAGAATATATGAGTGAGTAGGTATGTTTCTTTGGGTTAGGGACACCGGTTTTGTAAGGGATGCTTGTGGTTATGCATTGATGCTTAGAGCTTTCGAAGGTTTTTTTTTGTATTTTGGTTCTAGAATAAACACAAGGAATGTTCTATACTTGTATTGTGCGCTTAGTAATTTAGGATATCATATTTAAGTGGGAGGTTAGATCATGAATCCGAAAATATTGATAATTGATTGAGTTCGATTGATAAACATTTGATCGGTCGGTTAATCGACTCAGTAATTAGGCTTGCATGCTTAATGCTACCGTATTTACGTGTTAATCACTAGTAGGAGGTAGGATTGCATGTTTTATTCTGGTTAGGAAATTTAGGAGTTGAGAGAACCATTCTCTATTTATGAGCATGAATGTCCCGTTTTCAAGATAATTTTATTAGTTTATGATCTTTTTTGGTTGCGTCTTTCATGTAGTGTACTCAAATCTTGTAATGTTCTTAACTTGCAAGTCTTTCATGTGTCGTTACGGCTTTCATAATTTGTTTATCAATCTTAGACTTTACCCCTAATAATCGTCACTTTCATCCATCTTAGTTTAGTTATATTCTTAGCTAAGGTTGCATTAGTCCCTAGAGTTCGACCCTTGTAATACACTGATCCATATCCTTGCGGTAATTGAGTATTAGATATTTTATTTTCTTGATAATTCGCGTATCAAGTTTTTGCGTCGTCGTTGAGGACTAATTACGGTCTAGATTAGGAATTTGCTAGATTAAGATTTATTCCTTTTAGGAATCGTAGTTATTTTTCTTGAGTTTTATTTCTTTTTATAGAGTTTCCTTATCTACATCCAATTTATAACTTTTGTTTGGTTGCTCGTCTATTTTTGTGTAGGTACAATTATATGAGACATTTCACACAAAAGCTACTTATATATAATCCCAAGAATGAAAGAATAGAATAGGATTTATGCAAAAAGAGGAGAACTAGACCAACAGATTTGAAACCAAAAGAGACAGAGAGAGCATATCAGAAGCACACGGTCTCGAGGAGGTAGGAACTGAGAGTGTAAGCTCTAGCACGAGCAGCAGAGAAGGGAACACTACTGAGCTTGAAATGGACACGGCCAAAGAAACCAATGGAGTTTACACAGCTCCACAGCACACCTATGTGCTATCGTGTATAGCCTGTCTTACGGCAAACCAAGTTAAGCTACAACCGACTTTTGTCCAAATGCAGAGTAATTACTCTTTCAAAAGAATGGAGAATGATGACCAAAATCCACACCATACCGAATTCAAGATACTCTGCGACACTACTAAATTCTTGACAAGGGTCACACGCGAAGCCCTATACATATCTGCATTCCCATTTTTACTCAAGGACGCAACACAAAGTTGGTTGTTCAACCTTTTCACCGCTTCCATCAGCTCTTGGAACCATCTAGAGCGATGGTTCATGCATCAGTTCTTCCCTTATCATTGGACATTGCTAGCCAAGAGCCCAATCAACTTGTTCCTTCAAAAAAGAGAATAGAGTCTACATGATGTGTGGGAGTGATTCAGGAGATATCAACGCATTTGTTCACATCATGGTATTGACAAGAAGTACCTCATCACCAATTTCATTGAAGGATTTCAAGAGTCCACACGCTTCATGATTGTAGTAGTGGGTTGTGGCTCTCATAGCAACCTCACTTTCCAACAACTTGATACCCTGATCGAGAACATGGCAAGGGAAGGAGGCAAGAATGTTGGAGATTACAACAGCGATCACCCATCCAAAGTTGATCTAAAGGAGGTAGGTGTTGTGAATCCTGATTTAACTGATATATAGCAACAAGTTGTTGAGATCTATAAGATGATGGTGGGACTACACGTAAAGCGACAAGACGCATCCATAGGCCAAGGAATAGAGGAAGTCAACTTCTTCAACAACATGCCTTACTAAAACCACTACATAAAGAGCCATCTCAACCTCTCTTATGGCAATACAAGTAACGTTACGAATCCACAGGAATTTCAACCGCGGATGACGATAAGAAAACAAAACCAAGGATTTCAAAAGACGAGGAGCGACCAGAACCTAGGCTATCAGCAATGCGCACAACCCTCGAGTGACTCCATGGTTCTTTCAATGTTGCAATTCTTGTTGTAGGAAGAAGAGACTCGCAACTACACTTTTAGAGAAATCAAGGCTGAGCAAGATGACGTGAGGAAGCAGTTGGAGAGCTTCCAAACACACTTTAAAATACCTCGAAACCAAAGTGGCCCAGCTTGCCAAGGGTCTAGTCGACAAGATGGACAACTCCCCGCGAAGCGTGAGACAAACCCCCAGGAGCATATTAGCGCCATCAATTTGAGTAATGGCAAAACGGTAGAGTAACCCATGCCTTCCAGAGTCGCGAGAGAAGAGCCTCCGAGCAATACAAGTGAACAAACCATTGCTCAAGGCATGGAAGACGAGGAAGAGGATCGTAAATTGAGCAATTCGCTAAATTCATTGAACTCCAAACGAAGTTTCAAGTCGCCATCCCATTTCGCGAGGCGCTTATAAAGATACTGATAACACGTAATCCGTAGTAGTTTTTATATCATTCTTAGGTCTAGTTTTTAGTAGATTTATTAGATTTCATTCATTTATCGAGTTTATTCGAGGACTTCATCTACATTTCGTGTTTTGTGTAGGAAACGAAGACATGACGAGAAAGACGAGAAATATTGGCAATTTAACCCCAAAATGACAAGGTTCAGCTTGTGCAAGACCGTGGATTGAAGAGAACGTGCAAACACCGAGCGAAAGGAGCGAAAACAACACCTCAAGTCATGCACGCTCGGGTGGATTGGGAGTGCCCGGTCGGGCTAATTGCTACCAAACATCCCCGTAGCTTTGCACGACTCGGGCACTCAAGGAACACGACCAGGGAGGTGTGCCCG
>CM071863.1:35904858-35915445 GCA_036759665.1 Gynandropsis gynandra | reverse complement strand
AATGGGCTTGCACGAGCGGGTACAAGCTGTGCCGGTCGGGTCCTTGGATCTCAACAAACTTTCCTAAGATCTAGAACGGCCAAATCAAGGGAAATCAGATCTATTTAAAGGGGAATCGAACCAAGTTGAAAAGGGGGGGACTCAAGGACAATTCAGTGCCATAGAAGACACACTTGGAAGGATTGAGACGGACGGAACGAAGGATCCGAATCATGGAGGATCTATTGAAGACATCGGTTGATGAATAGGGACCACTCTCTTTCTCTATCTATGTTGAATTTAGATTTCTTTTATGTTTTGTTTCTTGAGTTCATGTTCAAGTAGATCTATTGCCATAGGTTAGAGAGAATTGCCAACATGTAGTGAAGTCTTGTGCTTAATGAATGGTGGATCTTAATGCTTTCATACTTGTACGCCACTCGATATGAATGAATTCGGTATTTTATCATGTTTTCAGATTTCATGGTTGATCTTAATGCTTTCATTACTTGTACGCCACTCGAATGAATGATGTTAGAAGTCTAATAAACCAACGCCAGAGCATTAGACTTTGGAACTTAGCCATGATTTAGGATTTAATCGGTTTAGAATCTACGCCAGGTCAATCGATTGAATCTAGGGATTAGGATAGCGGTCGTAATGCGTCTATCCATGTAAGATGCGCAATGGATACATTGGTATATGCATGCTAGATAGTGGACAAGTCTACGCCAGTCAGTTCCTATAGGAGAGCTTGAATTCCCTGAACTCATGATAGTATCTAAGACCAATTATCCCGTTAGAACTTCGTAACATCGTTGTGCAACTCTTGATACCTATGGTGATTTGTCGCTGAGTCATTCCCATATTTAGTTTAGTTAGTTTGCATTTGCATCCCTTCTACTATTGATTTCACACATCTTATTCATTAGTGTAATAGCTTATAAGTCGCATCAATTCCTTGTGTTCGACCCTAGTTGCTACACGATCCGTATCCTTGCGGAAGCGTTAGTCTAGGTAATTTATTACTTGATATAACGCACATCAGATACCCTCTTACTCCAAATTCTTCAAGGATATACTTACGTGGAAGAGGATCGTAGACAATGAGGTAGTAATGGTCACTAGCTCTCTCATGCAACCGCCCACCATGGCTAAAACGATGCTCGATCCAGATATTTTTGTCATCCTTATAAGATTTATGATTATAATACTAAGCATGCACTAATCGATATAAGAGCGAGTGTGAGCTTGGTACCACTGTCACTTCTTAAGAAAATCATCGAATTGGAGATCTACCGCCAACGCGAATGTTGATTACATTTTAACCGATCAGTTCGTATAAAGACCCGAAGGCATATTGATGAATGTCGTAGTGCAAGTGGGAACATTCTGGTTCCCGACAGACTTTGTAGTAGTGGAAATGGAAATGAGCCAGAAGATTCCCATCACTTTGGGAAGACCATTCCTCAACACGGTGAATATGGTTATATAATACATTGAAGGCATACTGGTCATGAAGTTCGAAGACAAGTCCATTGATTTCAAGCTCGACAATACACTCAAGAAGTCATACATGACTAACTCGTGATGCACATTGATACGGTTGATGAAATAGCTGAAGAAGTTCAACATGAGTATCAAGACATCCACCTCGTAGAGTAGCACTATAAGCATGCACATGGAGCCTATTTCAGTCACCTGAAGTCGTCGAGGAATGTATTCAACTCATGGAGGAGTTGACAGCATTTGAAACGAGCTCCAACTTGTGCATGCCCATATTGCAACTCGTGCGGGCTACACCCGGATTTCAAATCCGGGCGGGGTAGATCATAACCCGTTGCAGGCAAACTTTTAGAGATAGAAGACTCGCACAGGCAGATGTTCGAGCATGAGCAGGCTAAGGTTTTTCATATTTGTCCATCATCTTCTACACCCTCGATCGTCCTTCTACGGACGGATCTCGACTGGAGCAGCGAGAAAATACCAAAGATCTACAAGGAGCACACAAGGAAATGGTGTGGCAAGCACATCATCCAGTGCTCATTTAAGATAGGCGATCATGTACTACTTTTATTTCCCACTTGAGATTGTTTCCAGGGAAGGTCAAGTCATGATGGTCAGGGCATTTCACCATCAAAGGTGTCTCACCACATGGAGCCATAGAGTTGGACAAGGGAAATGGAAGATCGTTCATGGCATAAGCTCAGAGGGTAAAGCAATACTATGCTGACCATGTAGAGTATGGAAGAGGTATATTTCCTTTTTTCGATCCCACAAATGCCTAGAACATAAGGATCAACCTAAAGACCGTAAACAAGCACTTCTCGGGAGGCAACCCGAGCTTTAATAGGCGCACATAACACCCAGTTGTAGCGGCAACTCGGGAAAGACGAATACTCCAGTTGTACATGTCCTCCACTTTCTTTATCATGTCCCAAATTTTGTTAGAGTTAATGTGTGACCTTATGGTTCGGGTCTATATGATTCTTCCGTAACGCAACCTTTTCACTGCTCTAAGGTTACAAGACCTTGTGAGTGTGCCAATTGGCAACATAGATATAAGTAGAAAGTTGTTCTCTCCAATTCCAACGTCCTACAAATGGAGAAAAGAATATCCTATAAAACAGAAAAAAAGAGGGGAAATAAAAAAATAAATTAATTTGTCTTTAGGAACGGTGTCTAACGTATGCATGGCTCAATTGTTATTTAGATTTCTTGGATGTTTTTTAGGGGGTGATGAAATGAACTTTGGTGATGTGTTGGATTGCACAGCTTGTGGCCTTCGGTCGATAGAAATCTAAACTTGCTTTGCCTATGTCTATGTTCGTGTGACTCGTTGTTGTGCATAATGACTGATTTTTCGAAATTCTTGGGCTAGTATTTAACTGTTGTTTGATATTCTTATGCTTAGCTCTAGTTTTGTTTGAGGACAAACAAAGGTTCAAGTCTAGGGTGGTACACGAGGAGACAAGTATGTGGTATAGAAGGAGATTGTATGTGGTACACGAGGTGATAAGTATAGAGATTCTCTTATACACCCCGGCAAGATGAAGCAACGTTGGTGACTCCAATCTTGCTACAAAGATGGCGAAATGGTAGACGTAGGAGAGGCTTCGTAAGAACGTTAGCAAGTTGATCTACTGATTTGAAATACCTGGTTCATGTTGAGATACATAGCCCCAATGTTGTCACAATCGATAGTCGACGTGCTTGTTAGAAAACATTCAACTTCAGTGGACAATCGAGAGAGACCACTTTGTTTCTTAGATGACCAAGAAATGGGATGTGAACCAAAAAAAGACGATATATGGTCCAGTGCACTACAAGTCACGAGTGTCTACAACCCAATTTGCATCCGTGAACACGTGAAGGGATAGAGGGTTTGTGGCCGAGGCGTAGATATTGTGATCTTCCGTGCTTGCTAAGTAGAAAACATGCTCTTCGCATCTTTCCAATGATCATCAAATGGAGCATGCATGAATTGAGATAGTTTATTGAACGCAAAATTATGTGCAGACGAGTGAGATGAATATTGTAAACCTTCAAAAATGGACTTGGACTCGGAAGGATTATTTATAGGGACTCAGAAGTCAAGAATTAATCGACAAGATGATGCCAATTGTGTAGGAACCTACTTGGATTCTTGCATGTGTGCCCGATGGAGTAGATTAGTAATGTATTTCATTTGTGTAATAAAAAGACCTTGAGAGGTGCGAGTAGCTTCCACATCAATGAAAAAGGAGATAGGCCGAGATCTTTAATGAAGAACTGAGAGGCAAGGTCCATGATGAAATTTTGAGCTTCAGTGGAGCAATTTCTTGTAATCACAATATCATCAACATAAACAAGAACAAGTAGGTGAAGTACATTAGTGTGGATTATAAATAGGCAGGTGTCTCCAATAGAGTTCTTGAACCCCCGTTGAAGAAGAAATGTTCTAAGCTCCGAGTAATATGCATGTGGCGCTTGATGAAGGCCATAAATCACCTTTTGAAGCTTGCAAAAATGGTGAGACTTGTCTTTATCAAGGAACCCCAGAGGTTAAGACATGTAAACTTCCTCAGAAAGGTGGCCTCGGAAGAAATCTTTATTGACATTGAGATGTCGGAGAGGCCAACGAGTGGAGACAACAAGACTCAAGAAAATGCGAAAGGTCGTTTGCTTGACGACAGGACTGAACTTTCATGATAATCAATAGTCGGATGGTGATGAATTCCCTTAGCCACTAACTGTTGTTTGTACTTGTCACATATTCCATCAACTTTTCATTTGATACGATACACCCAATGACTTCCAACAATGTTGCTTGTTTTGGTCGATGTATTGTTGTTTTGTAGTGCTCGAAACTCCTCAGTCACAGCTTCACGCTATCGGAAATCTTTGAGTGCATGTGTGATATTTACCGGTTTTTGCTTGGATTGAGCAAGAAAACTCACTTTTGCATTGGTTTGAGAATGTTATGCGAGTCACAATGGGATGCAAATTGTGAGTGATAGGAGCATCTATATATTGTGAGCGAAAGGGACGATAAACTCAACAAATTTGACGTGGCAAGATACAAACACCCGAGATGTCCAAACATTAGAAAATAGTATTTCGAGGGGACGAGTTGTAGACAGAGTTGAGGAGGAAAAAGATAATTTTTTGCTTTTTCTACGACAACAAGCGTCACAAATTAAACAAGGAATAATCATGAGATAATGGTAAAGCATGTGTAGACAAGATCTAATGCTGAATTAAAGATGATGGATGACCTAAACGAGAATGCCACTTGGAAAAAAGTGGTCTTTACACAAGGGAAGCTTGAAAAGACAACTTGGAAGGATTTTTTTGCTCGAACATAAACTTAATCTTTAGAACATCCTTTCAAATGTGGCTAATCTCAAGTAATCTTTGTGTTCGACTCTGGTACTATAGTACCGATGTACCGATGTAGGAACCTACTTGGATTTTCAAATTCTCGTGCAGGCGGCAATCTTTTTATTTTTGTGTAAGCGGTTGGAAGTTTACATTTTGTTCCAACAACTTGTTTCTATTTTATGTAAACAATGTTTTCTTTTCATACTCCAACCATGCTCTTCTTACTTTTTTTTTCTAGCAACCGAAATATTCCATTGTTGTTCCAACCACCAAAAGTTTCCATTTTTGTAAGCGGCCATTGTTTCAATTTTTTGTAACCGGACATTGCTTCCATTTCTCTTTTCTGGTTTATGATCCTTTGGATGTTGACCGTGCATAGCTGATAGGAGAGTGGTTTTTCTTAGTTTTGCTTCATGTACTCGTGTTTGTATCCCGATATTTCATTTCCTGTAATAACACGAGAAAACGCTACAATAGGACTAAATGATGCTTTAATGCTTGGTAAAGTTCAAATGAATAATGAAATTAACTATAAAAAGAGACTAAAATACTATAACAAAATAGACATTATCAGACATCCTTTCAGAACAGGCTCCCCCGTAGCTATCATTGGCAGCCATGAGAGACCAAGAAAATTTGAAGCCGCGACGACGACAAACAAAGGAGGAGTGCGGCGTTGGCGTGATGCAAGAGGAAAGAAGCAATGTTTTTTTTTCATAGACTTTTAGATTGATACCATACGATAAGAATGGATTTATTGATTTTCTAATGAAAAATTACATAGATATATATACGAGGAGAAAAACGATACACGAGGAGACATGTATGTGGTACACGAGGAGATATGCATGTAATATATGAGGAGATATGTATGAGGTACACAAAAGATAAAAATGTGATACACGAAAAAGAGATATGTATGTGGTACAGGCGAAGACAAGTACAGAGATGCCCTTATAGATTTTTGTCGTATATCACATGGCACGTAATAAGATTTCTTTGGGCGGCCTCCATTGGAGAGAGAAGGCATTTAGATTTTTTAACAAGATTAAATTTTTCACATTCCTTTTACCGAGTTTTTTCCTAATGTTTGCGGATAAAGTTTATGGTCTTATTTCTTTTACTGGCCTTTTTTTAATGTTTTGAAAGAAAACTTTTGGTCTAATACTCATTGTCAGATTATAAGGGGAGAATATAAGATGTACATACCCTCGTAGGGCTAAAACGGGAGAATATCAGATATACATGATAACACTGAAAGTGTATGAATTTTAGATTAGGTTTTAGTGCCATTTTCGCATATAATTCATAGTTAGGTTTACATATCCGATACGATTATTCATTACATACACCCGTTTTGTTGGTTTGCAGGTTTATAGGCGACACGACCTAAATGAGCTTAAAAAGACGAATTCCTGAACAAAACCACGTACATTGAAGATAAATCAACTCAGAGCCAAGATCAAGCCTTAGAACTCAAAGGAACACCCGAGCAACGAGCGGAAAAGAGAAAATTCAAGGTTTCAAGGGTGCCCGGTCGGGCACTGATAACACATAATCCGTTGTAGTTTTTATGTCATTCTTAGGTATAGTTTTGATTAGATTTATTAGATTTCATTCATTTATCGAGTTTATTCGAGGATTTCATCTACATTTCGTGTTTTGTGTAGGAAACGAAGACATGACGAGAAACACGAGAGATATTGGCAATTTAACCCCAAAATGACAAGGTTCAGCTTGTGCAAGGCCGTGGATTGAAGAGAACATACAAACACCGAGCGAAAGGAGCGAAAACAACATTTTAGGTCATGCACGCTCGGGCATCGGAAGTGTGCCCGCTCGGGTAATTGATGCCAAGACAACCCCGTAGCTTTGCACGACTCGGGTGCTCAAGGAACATGGTCGGGCATGTGTGCCCGATCGGGTGGAATTGGAGTGCCCGCTCGGGTTAATTGTCATCAAGATGCGCCGTAGGTTTGCACGACTCGGACTGAAGAGGAACACGCTCGGGCATAGTTGCCCGCTAGGGCGAAAACGGGTCTACACGGTCGGGCACAAGGCCTGCACGAGCGGGTAGAAGCTGTGCCCGCTCGGGCCCTTGATTTTCTCAACTAATTCCCAAGATTTAGAACAACCAAATCATGAGAAATCAGATCTATAAAAAGGGGGTCAATCGATTAGATCTAGGGATTAGGATAGCGGTCGTAATGCGTCTATCCATGTAAGATGCGCAATGGATACATTGGTATATGCATGCTAGATAGTGGACAAGTCTACGCCAGTCAGTTCCTATAGGAGAGCTTGAATTCCCTGAACTCGTGATAGTATCTAAGACCAATTATCTCGTTAGAACTTCGTTACATCGTTGTGCAACTCTTGATACCTATGGTGATTTGTCGCTGAGTCATTCCTATCTTTAGTTTAGTTAGTTTGCATTTGCATTCCTTCTACTATAGATTTCACACGTCTTATTCATTAGTCTAATAGCTTTAGAGTTGCATCAATTCCTTGTGTTCGATCCTAGTTGCTACACGATTCGTATCCTTGCGGAAGCGTTAGTCTAGGTAATTTATTACTTGAGTCTACGCACATCAGGCACCATAGTCCACCCGGGCACGAAGGCAACGAGATCGGGTAGTCTTACCCGATCAGGCGCTATAAGGATACCCGCTCGGGCGTTAGTTCATCCCAAATATCCCCGAGAGTTTGCACGACTCGGGCCGCTCAACCACACGATCGGGTGCTGATGCCCGATCGGGCATGAAGAAGAACACGACCGGACGCGCCTCTACACGACCGGGCAAAAGTGGTGCCCGAGTGGGCCGCGTATTTCGCAACAACCTAGATCTTGCATTCAAACGACCTAATTTATTGACCAGAAGAGATCTAGAGCAAGGGGGCGACGTACAGGGCAAGGAAAGGCTTGGAAAACATCTTAAAAGGCTCGGGAGACGTTGGAGAAGACGATAAGCATCAATCCTCACATCAGTAACACGATAGGGAAGGTCAAGACATCGAATTTCCTAGAGTCTATCATGTTTAGGATTATGTTATCTTCGTTTTCTGTATTCTCCATGAGTGAGTAAAGTCCCAACTACGGGTAGGGATATCGGATTGTAACGGATGAACAATTATTTGCGTTAATTAATGCTTAGATTTATTGATCTTATCTTGATTATCGGTTCTACACTTGACATTATCACTCTTACACTAGTGTTGCCCGCTCAGTAACATAGGATTTCAGACTTTGCTGGAAGGTTAAAGGATGAATTCGAACCTGTTAAATTGTAGGTTAAGTTCGGCTAATAAGAATCTGACCGGTCAGTTAGTCGACTTAGGAATTATGATTGCATTCGTAAAGCTGCCATGGTACGGGTTAATCACTGCTGGAAGGTAGGGTTGCACGTACTCATGGTTAGGAGATTTAGGCTCGGAAGAATCTCGACACCCGTAGTGTTCGTCATATCCGAGTTTATCCCAACCTAGTATCGTTGTCACCACTTAGGTTAGTTTTAGATATTTAGGATCACACCTTCATCTATCTCCATTTGTCTTATTTTAGTTTTATTCTTAGTTTTTGGCTGCTTTAGTCCCTAGAGATCGACCCTGGTACTACACGATCCGTATACTTGCGGTGAACTGGTCTAAGAAAATTTATAACTCGTGTTTTCCACACATCAAGTTTTTGGCGCCGTTGCCGGGGACTAAAAACGGCCTAGACAAGGAATTAGCTAGATTAAGATCTAGTCCTTTCCGGAGTCTTTGTTTATTTGTTTGTTTTTTTGTTTTTTGTTTTTGTTTTTCCCTTTTATCGAGTATTTTCTATCTACCGCGGATTTACGCTTTGGTGTTTTGTTTCTTGTTATGCAGGAGACTTGTATGAGAAGCTCTACTCAGAAACTTCTCATCTACGATCCCGAGGTTGAACGCACTTTAAGGAGCCTGTGCAAGAAAAGGAGGATTGGAATAGTGGATTCCGAATCCGAGGTAGAAAGAACGAGCAACCACGAGCAATACGCCTCAAAGGAGGAAGATACACATAGTGCAAGCAGTGGAGAAGACAACGCAAGTATTCCCGACATGGTTGTTGCCGATGAGACTTATGGAGCATACACGGCTCCTAAGCACACGCAGTTACTTTCGTGCATGGCCCGCACGATTGATAACCATGTTGAGCTACAACCGGCTTTTATACAAATGCTCAACAATTTGGCCTTTAGAGGAATGGAGAACAAAGATCCGAACTACCACCTTACGGACTTCAAGATGTTGTGTAGCACTACCAAGGTTGATACGAGAGTTACTCGGGAGGATCTTTATTTGATGGCGTTCCCTTTCTCACTCAAGGATGCGGCGCAACATTGGCTCTTCAACTTGTCGGCTGCATGAATCACGTCGTGGGATGATTTGGAGCAAAGATTCATGCAGCAATTCTTCCCAGATCACAGAACGCTTCTCGCCAAGAGTCGCATAAATTCTTTCCTTCAAGAAAGAGGCGAGACGCTACATGACACATGGGAGCGATTCAAGCCCACACCACGTGATGGATAAGACGTATCTTATCACGAGTTTTATCCAAGGTCTCCAAGAAACCACCCGATTCAGGATCGTGGCAGCGGGTGGCAGTTCCCTCAGCAACCTTACGTTCATTCAGCTCGAGAACTTAATCGAGAGCATGGCGAGGGAAGGAAGCAAGAAGGTAGGGGAGTATAATCGCGACTACCCATCAAAGGCTGCAGTAAATGAGATTGGCATTGCCAACCCGGAGTTGACGGACCTGAAGCAACAAGTTGGCGAGATTCATCGGATGATAGCTGGACTTCATGTGGATCGACATGACACATCCGTAGGCCAAGGGATGGAGGAAGTGAACTACGTCTCCAATCAGGGCTACCAACAAGGTTATATCAAGAGCCATCCCAACCTCTCATATGGCAACATGAATAACGTAGCGAATCCGCAAGACTTTCAGTCGCGGATAATGGCGAGAAACCCGAATCAAGGTTTCCAACCAAGAGGTAGTGGCCAAGACTACGGATACCAGCAACGAGCACAATCTTCGGGTGATTCCGAGATTCTTTCGATGCTCCAATTGATGCACAAAGAGCAGAAGAGTGCACTTGGAGAGATTAGGGCTGAGCAAGAGGACATGAAGAAGAGGATGGATGGAGTTCAGACGCATTTGAGACTTCTAGAGATGCAAGTGGCGCAGTTAGCCCAAGGTTCGAACCGACAACCCGGACAGCTTCCCGGGAAACCCGAGGCGAACCCCCGCGAGCAAGTGAATGCTATTTTTCTAAGGAGCGGGAACACGGTAGGGCAACCAATGCCACCCATGGCTGCAAGAGAAGAGTCTATGAGCGATAAGATCGAACAACCAATCGCTCCAGCCATGGAAGAGAAGGTAACCGAGGAAGAGGAGAAGGAGTTACCCTATGTAGCCCCTCCCCCGAGGGTAGCACCATTGCCCTTTCCGCGGCGTCAAATTCAAAAGAAGCAGAGTGACGAGACCAAATTCTCTCAATTCGTAGACCTCTTGAGGAAGCTACAAGTCACTATCCCATTCTACGACGCGCTCACAAAGATCCCATCATATGCGAATTTTTTCAAGGACATCATAATGAGGAAGAGAACCGTGGACAACGAGATGGTAATGGTCACAAAATCACTTATACAACCCCCTACAATGGTCGAGAAGATGCCCGATCCAGGTAACTTCGTCATACCATGCAAGATTTATGATTA
>CM071863.1:35888897-35901181 GCA_036759665.1 Gynandropsis gynandra | reverse complement strand
GGAGTTCGAGAACCTTAAACCGACGAAGATGTCTCTACGCCTCGCGGATCGTACGGTAAGACATCCGGTGGGAATCATTGAAAACGTTCCCACCATGGTAGGTAAGCTTTGCATTCCCACTGATTTTGTTGTACTTGAGATAACGGAAGACACTAGGACACCTATTATTCTTGGTAGGCCGTTCTTAGCTACTGCAGGTGCGACGATAGACGTACAACAAGGAAAGTTGTCCTTACGTGTCAAAGACAAAACGATCGAATTCATCCTGCCCAGACCCATGGACGAATCACAACTCAAGGAGTCTTGCTTTACAGTAGATTCACTGGGCGAGTTAGAGAAAGACACGCACGATCAGGTAAGTGTTTCCGATTCTCTTTCACGGTATTTGACACGAGTTGGCAACAATGCAGGATTTGCGGACGAAGGAGCTGAGGTATATGATGTGCGTTTAATCAAGTAATAAATTACCTAGACTAACGCTTCCGCAAGGATACGGATCGTGTAGCAACTAGGGTCGAACACAAGGAATTGATGCGATTCTAAAGCTATTAGACCAATGAATAAGACGTGATGAATCAAATCGTAGGGGAATGCAAACTAATCTAAATGCAAACTAAACCTAAAGATGGGAATAACTCAGCGACAAATCACCATAGGTATCAAGAGTTGCACAACAATGTATCGAAGTTCTAACAAGATAATTGGTCTAAGGTACTATCATGAGTTCAGGGAATTCAAGCTCTCCTATAGGGAGTTCAGGGAAAAGTTTTAAGAACAACCAATGACTGGCGTAGACTTGTCCACTATCTAGCATGCATATGCCAATGTATCCATTGCGCATCTTACATGCATAGACGCATTACGACCGCTATCCTAATCCCTAGATTTAACCGATTGACCTGGCGTAGATTCTAAACCGGCTAAACCCTAAATCATGGCTAAGTTCCGAAGTCTAATGCCCTGGCGTTGGTTTATTAGATTTCTAAGATCATTCAATCAAGTGGCGTACAGGTAGAGAAAGCATTAAGAACAACCATGAGATCTGAAAACATGATAAATACCAAATTCATTCATTCAAGTGGCGTACAGGTAATGAAAGCATTAAGATCCACCATTCATTAAGCACAAAACTTCTCTACATGTTGGCAATACTCTCTATCCTATGGCAATAGATCTACTTGGACATGAACTCAGGAGAAGGGGGATTCTCGTATTTTCATACCCCATGTATTCCACGTTTACGTTTGCTTAGGGACAAGCAAACATTCAAGTCTGGGGGATTTTGATCATCTCGTTTTCATACGTATTTCTTGCACGATTTAGGAGACGTTTTTGATACATATGTGATGTTTTACGTATGATTCTGTATCCGTTTTACTTGCTTTCGTGCTTTTCATGTTCTTACAGGTTTTTACGCGTATTTGGACCATTTTGGAGCTAAAGGAGCATGCACGGAGCTAAGGAGCAACTTTGGGGATCATCACGGGACAAACGGGACGAGATTGAGCATGGAAAAGCCTCACCCGGTCGGGCACAACCCTTGCACGATCGGGCAAAACCTACGGCCAATTGTGTGGACCATTTAGCACGACTCGGGCAAGCATTTAGGACCATTTTGCCTTGTGCCCGAGCGGGCACACATGCCATGCCCGATCGGGCACCATTCCAGCACCACAGGACGCGCACGAACTGCCCTAGCCGCACCCGAGCGGGTACACTCGCTACCCGAGCGGGTAGCGGCCCGAAACTGCTCAAAACTTAAGTAAACTTAACTTAAAACATAAGGGAACTCGTGGGGCAATTAGGGCAACAATTGGACCGACTTAGGAGGCTTAAAAGGAGGCAAAAAGACGCCGTTACAGCAAGCATACAGAGGAGAAGAATTCAGCGAAGTTAGAGCAGATTCTTGCGAGGAGATAAGCGAGGAGCATTGGAGATCAAGCAGCACCACTTCGGTTTTGTTTGGTTTTTATGTTCCTTAGACTTTCTACTATGTTTATGTTTCTTTACAGACGCATGAGCGAGTAGTTTGTTTGTTCTAGGAGAAGGGATTAGCCCTTGGCTATCCCGAGACCTCTTTTGATCTATTTTGAATGCATCTTCCCGTTTTAGTTCATCTATTCTTTATCTGAGTGTTTAATTTACTTGTATTTGCGAACGGCCGCGTAGATACATGTGTTAGAGATTAGGAGAAGGACCGAAAGGAGAATTCTAGTCCTAGAAAGTCAGGTTTAGAACAACCGAGGTTAGGCCACGAAAGTAGGGTAGCAACGGTTGAGGGTGAACGGGCGAATCACAGAGTTTATGGGTTTAGTTCATGGTGTCAGCCACGAAAGTAGGGGGCAGCTTGTCTAGATCACGTGTCTATGCCTTGAGAGAGGGTAGATATCATGTTAGGATCGTCCGCCTTAGATAGCTTTAACTGGGATTGCATGATAGATAGGTTGATCGTGTGTTTCGGTAGTCTTGTGGTGAAACCGGATTCCTAGGACGTTTGTCTCATCGTTAGAACCCAAGTAGTTTAGTTTACTTTCAGTATTTTATTCTTCATCACCACTCTTTCGTTAGCAAGTTTGATTCGTAGTTCGGGTTTAGGTAGTGTTGCGTAGTCTCTGTGGGATCGACACCTAAAATACTACACACGTGCCGTGCACTTGCGGGTAGATTAGGTTATATTTAACTCTGATACGCATCAAGTTTTTGGCGCCGTTGCCGGGGACTATTGTCAACGCGTCTTAGATTCGAACCTAGAGTCCTTCTTGCTTTGTTTTTATTTTTGTTTTCTTTTCTTTCGTTCCTTCTACGTAAATTGTTCTTTGTTTGTCCTTTGCAGAACTTTCAGGTCGACAAAAGATGGATAACCAGAACGGCAATGGACGTATGCAATTACAGGCTCCTCCACCACGTCGTCTAAGGGATTACGTGGTGCCGAACATGAACAACGTGCAAACGGCCATAAGGATGCCTGCTGTTGCAAGAGAACAATTCGAGATTAAGCCAGCGATGATCAACATGCTTTATCAGAAGCAATTCATGGGTGGAAACCATGAGGATCCACATCAGCACCTCAGAGATTTCCTCGAACTTTCAGGTACGTTCAAAATTCATGGAGTCTCTGAGGATGCAATCTTGCTGCGTCTTTTCCCTTTTTCAATTGGGGGAAAAGCGAAAGCTTGGTTGCAATCACTCCCCGCGGGATCTATCACCACATGGGATCAGCTCTGCACATTGTTCCTATCACGCTTCTTTCCTCCGAGTAAGACAATTCAGATGAGGGGGGAAATCACGACATTCAGGTGCAGAGATGGAGAAACGCTATTTGAGGCGTGGGGTAGATTCAAGGATCTTCTACAGTCATGTCCACACCATGGACTTGAGCAGTGGTACGTTATCCAAACTTTTTATAATGGAATTTCAGATGAGCACCGCATGAGGTTGGATAACGCTGCCAGAGGATCATTCATGGATCTGAGCGTCGAGGAGGCATTTGAGCTGATTGATAACCTCGCCATGAACCACACCATGTGGTCCACTCCAAGAGGTATGCCTAATAGCACTCGTCGTTTATATGAGCCTAACCAGAATAGAGCCATGGGTAATGCAGCGAATGCTATGTACTGTGCGAATTGCGGAGATACGGACCATGTAGCGTATCAATGCACAGTACATGAGGATTACGAACATATGAATTATGCCCAGCAGCAAGGCAACACGCAATTCGGGAACACCTACAACCCGAATTGGAGGAATCACCCGAACTTGTCATATCGAACGACTCAACCGGTGAAGTATTCGGGGTTTCCACCAAGGCAGAATAATTTCCAGCAAAACAACCAACAACTCCAGCAAGCACAGCAAGCTCCGCAAGCCTCTCAACCCTCTCAAGCACCTTCATCAAACTTTGAGGCAGTGATGCTTGAATTTGTCAAGGATCACAAGGAGCAACAATCGATTCAGACCAAATTCAACGCAGATGTGGGGACAGCGATTAGTGAGCTTAGATCTCAGATGGAGTCTCTGAGCACTCATGTGAAGATGTTGGAAAACTCCATAGCACAACAGGCCGCCTCATCTTCTCGGAATCCCGGACAGCTTCCCGGTAAGCCCGATCTTAACCCGAGAGAGCATGTGAATGCTATTTCTGTGTGCAGCGATGATGAGGATGAGAATCCGCCCTCAAATGTGCGAGGGGATGCTGCTGGTACGTCCATGGATAGAGGAAGAGGTAAGGTTGCGATTATGGAAGGAGTCGAACCAGATTTAGATAAGCCATACGTTGCTCCTCCGGCGTACGTACCTCCGATACCGTATCCTCGACGATTGGTAAGCAGTAAGAACCAAGAGAGAGTGGGCAGATCTATAGAAGGTCTCAAGAAGCTAGACATCAACATGCCATACGTGGAAGCAGTCCAAAAGATGCCTAATCGTGAGGTAATGACCAAAGAGAAGCACACCGAAGAGAACGAGACTGTAGCACTTACCGAGGAATGCAGTGCAATTCTTCAGAACAAGCTGCCACCTAAGTTGAAGGACCCCGGAAGCTTTTCCATTCCATGCACAATAGGTAACCTCGATATCGATAATGCTTTGTGTGATTTAGGGGCAAGCGTGAGTATCATGCCACAAACAGTTTTCAAGCGGATGGAGTTTGGGAACCTTAAACCGACGAAGATGTCTCTACGCCTCGCGGATCGTACGGTAAGACATCCGGTGGGAATCATTGAAAACGTTCCCACCATGGTAGGTAAGCTTTGCATTCCCACTGATTTTGTTGTACTTGAGATAACGGAAGACACTAGGACACCTATTATTCTTGGTAGGCCGTTCTTAGCTACTGCAGGTGCGACGATAGACGTACAACAAGGAAAGTTGTCCTTACGTGTCAAAGACGAAACGATTGAATTCATCCTGCCCAGCCCCATGGACGAATCACCACTCAAGGAGTCTTGCTTTACAGTAGATTCACTGGACGAGTTAGAGAAAGACACGCACGATCAAGTAAGTGTTTCCGATTCTCTTTTACGGTATTTGACACAAGTTGGCGATAATGCAGGATTTGCGGACGAAGGAGCTGAGGTATATACGAAATTCATGAGTGCAATTACAGCACTAGGAGACGCCCCACATGAGGAGATACCACGTGATATGCATGCTGATTTCATAGCGGAGAAAGCATTCGAGCTTGAGCCCGATCCTCCGCCGCCTTATTCTCGGTATGAGTACGTTGATTCCGATAACATATATCCTGCTGTTTTAAATGGTAACATGAGTGCAGATGAGATGAGAAGACAGCCCACACGCGTGAAGAAGCGTAAGAGGCTCAGCTCTTCAATATGTATGTACGGGAATTATAGGGAGGACAGCCACGAACCTTCACTCGAAATTCAAAGGAGGCTGCACCCGCACTTGCACGAGGTAATGGAAAAAGATGTCATTAAACTTTTCAACGCAGATACCCCTTATCCAACCTTGGACAGCGAGCAAGTGAACCCCGTGCATGATGTGCCTAAGGGATGGCACGATAAGAAGACCCTACCTCATGACTTCCAATCAGGTGATTTCGTTCCACTTTCTAATTCTCGACCTAAGTCTTTCTCGGGCGACCTACTGCCTTGTTGGTCTGATCCTTTTCAGGTACGAGACGTGGAACTATGGAGTGATGCGGGTGACACGTTCAACGCCAATGGACAGCGGCTTAAGCTCTACCAAGCCGCTCAACCGATCGAAAGTGGAAACTCCATTTCCCTTTCCGATCCACCCGTCGCGCACGCATGAGGAATGGAGACGTCAAAGCTTTATGACGTTAAATAAGCGCTTTCTGGGAGGCAACCCAGCTGTTTGTTTTTACTTTTCATGTTTAAGACTCGGTTATTTAATTTCCAAAAAAAAAATATAAATAATAACACCACAAACGTGCTTCACTTTCTTCATCCTCCATCGGAGCTTCACGTCGAGGACGCCGTTCAATTCAAGTCTGGGGGAGCAGCTCACGTTTTTCAGGTGATTTCGTTTCATTTTCCTTTGATTTTTAGTTTTTAGGTTATTTTTGCGATTTTTAGTTCGTTTTTGTTTTCATTGAGTCAGAGTCGTCCCAAGGCACTTGTCCGGTGCCACGTTTTGAGATGAACCCTGAACTTAGGAATGCTTAAGAGGTTGACCTTTTCCGTTAGACTTTGCATGATTGAGCTAGGTTTTCCTATGCGTTAGAGCTTATTAGTCGGCTGAAAAACAATAGGTCGTAGTTCTTGGGAATCCTAGTGTTACTTGTGGGGATGTTTAGACGAGGTTGCTAGGCTGGTCTGTCGTTTATTTTCTCTACCCAGATGGTCATACTTCGTGTAGACGACACTTTACTTTTGTCATATTGAGGATTATTGGATCATATAAAATCGAGCTATTTTGCAGATTAAAAAAGCGCACACTAACACTCCGCTGTCGATAGAAATAGTGCCTAATAAGCATGATCAAAAATCGATATGAGTGCATCGACCTTGTTACTCCTTCGGTGGCTCGGGTCTAAGTGGTGGGTTGGCGATCATCTTTCTACGTCCTAAGGGCAAGGCACAAAAAGCCACCTACTCCGCTGCACTCTTACACGAGATGCATGAGTATACCGTCATCGGTAGTCTGGGTCTAAGTAGAGGCTGGGTCCCTTCAAATCCGACGTCCTAGAAGCCTAGTGTGTATGCAAAGAAAAAGAAGAAAAGAAAAGAAAAGAAAAATGGAAAAATAAAAGAAAACAAAAGAAAAAAAAAGAAAAAATTCATAAAAAGAAAAACAAAAAGAAGAAAAAGAAAAAGAAAAGAAAAAGAAAGAAAGAAGCTCGGAAAGAAAGAAACAAGTATCCTCGGTTGACCTAGGTTTAGCATAGTCTGAAGTCTTGTCTGGTGGAGGGAGTTACGGTAGCGTGTCTAGTCTCCTTTGATTTACTTTCTTATGGGTAACCGTGGTGGACCTAGGATTAAGGCTGAAAACTCGAGTAGGCCGAATTTGCTCACAATATGCTAGTTGATCGGTTAGGCTCGCTTTAGCGGTATCTCTAGGAGAAGGGGGATTCTCGTATTTTCATACCCCATGTATTCCACGTTTACGTTTGCTTAGGGACAAGCAAACATTCAAGTCTGGGGGATTTTGATCATCTCGTTTTCATACGTATTTCTTGCACGATTTAGGAGACGTTTTTGATACATATGTGATGTTTTACGTATGATTCCGTATCCGTTTTACTTGCTTTCGTGCTTTTCATGTTCTTACAGGTTTTTACGCGTATTTGGACTATTTTGGAGCTAAAGGAACATGCACGGAGCTAAGGAGCAACTTTGGGGATCATCACGGGACAAACGGGACGAGATTGAGCATGGAAAAGCCTCACCCGGTCGGGCACAACCCTTGCACGATCGGGCAAAACCTACGGCCAATTGTGTGGACCATTTAGCACGACTCGGGCAAGCATTTAGGACCATTTTGCCTTGTGCCCGAGCGGGCACACATGCCATGCCCGATCGGGCACCATTCCAGCACCACAGGACGCGCACGAACTGCCCTAGCCGCACCCGAGCGGGTACACTCACTACCCGAGCGGGTAGCGGCCCGGAACCTCTCAAAACTTAAGTAAACTTAACTTAAAACATAAGGGAACTCGTGGGGCAATTTAGGCAACAATTGGACCGACTTAGGAGGCTTAAAAGGAGGCAAAAAGACGTGATTACAGCAAGCTTACAGAGGAGAACAATTCAGCGAAGTTAGAGCAGATTCTTGCGAGGAGATAAGCGAGGAGCATTGGAGATCAAGCACCGCCACTTCGGTTTTGTTTGGTTTTTATGTTCCTTAGACTTTCTACTATGTTTATGTTTCTTTACAGACGCATGAGCGAGTAGTTTGTTTGTTCTAGGAGAAGGGATTAGCCCTTGGCTATCCCGAGACCGCTTTTGATCTATTTTGAATGCATCTTCCCGTTTTAGTTTATCTATTCTTTATCTGAGTACTTCAATTTACTTGTGTTTGCGCTGGCCACGTAGATGCATGTGTTAGGGGTTAGGAGAAGGACCGAAAGGAGAATTCTAGTCCTAGAAAGTCAGGTTTAGAACAACCGAGGTTAGGCCACGAAAGTAGGGTAGCAACGGTTGAGGGTGAACGGGCGAATCACAGAGTTTATGGGTTTAGTTCATGGTGTTAGCCACGAAAGTAGGGGGCAGCTTGTCTAGATCGCGTGTCTATGCCTTGAGAGAGGGTAGATATTATGTTAGGATCGTCCGCCTTAGATAGCTTTAACTGGTATTGCATGATAGATAGGTTGGTCGTTGGTTTCGGTAGTCTTGTGGTGAAACCGGATTCCTAGGACGTTTGTCTCATCGTTAGAACCCAAGTAGTTTAGTTAATTTCAGTATTTCATTCCTTATCCACATTCTTTCGTTAGCAAGTTTGATTCATAGTTCGGGTTTAGGTAGCGTTGCATAGTCTCTGTGGGATCGACACCTAAAATACTACACACGTGCCGTGCACTTGCGGGTAGATTAGGTTATATTTAACTCTGATACGCATCACGAATTCTCTTATATAGCCTCCTACCACGGTCGAGAAGATGCCCGATCCAGGTAACTTCGTCATACCATGCAAGATTTATGATTACGAAATTGAGCATGCGATAATTGATATCGGCACGAGTGTGAGCTTGCTACCACTATCTCTCGTTGAAAAGCTCAATAGGGTAGGAGATCTTCAACCCACGAGGATGCAAATCACATTGGCTGATCAATCCATACGTAGTCCAGTGGGTATATTGACAAACGTTGCCGTTCAAGTGGGAGAATTTTGGTTCCCCGCGGACTCCACCAGGATTCGAGTCCAAGAACGTTGATCAGAAAGAAGACAGAAGAGGCGTACCTCCTCTATCCGCCACCACAAGCGTATGAAGACGCTATGGTCGAGGTAAAGACCTTAAACAAGCGCTTCTCGGGAGGCAACCCGAGCCCCATATCCATTAGTCGTTTTATTTTCATATATTCGAACTCTTTTTCATTTTTTTTAGTTTTGGACAATTATCTAGGATCTAAGAACTTAGTGATCTATCGGTCTTTGCTGCATATGTTTTCCTCGTTTAATTTTTCGGTTTTGCAGCAGTCGCCGATCGGGCAGACACCTCTGCCCGATCGGGTGTTTTCAGATTCACGAGAACCCAGTCGGGCACCGCAAGACGACCCGAGCGGGTAGGTCATCACGGGAGACCATCCGATCGGGCAACACATGCTACCCGATCGAGCACCGTAATTTCTGCACGTGTATGTTATATTTTGAGTAACCCGAGCGGCCATTCACTTCACATATTCATACCCGATCGTGCTCCCTCACTTCGCGACCCTCTCACGCCGAAATCTTGTCACCGGAGCCGTTCATACGCTGCCGCCGTTTCACCGTCACCGGTTGAAACTCGGTTACTCGAAATCCTTCTCCCCTCTCTAAAAAATCTATCACGAAATCCAGATAAATTCATGAATGATTTTGGGATTTGGACCGCTATGGGTTAGATCTAGGTCTGTTTAGGAAGATTAAGGGTTATTTGACCGATTCGACCACGAATCGCGAACTGCAGGTCGCGATTTCGTGATCTACCCGATCGGGCTAGGTATAGCACCCGGTCGAGCGACCTAGACATTTACCCGATCGGGCGTCTTTCTCGCCCGAGTCGGGCACTACCCACGGTGGTGATATTTCGATTTCGTACCCAACCAGGTAACGCATAGTACTTGATCGGGCATCTGGCAAAACCGAGCCGAATGCTGATTTTTGTCTTTCGGTTGTTTTGCAGATGGCCCTTAAGATCTTCCAGAGTTCTAAGAAGCGCCGATCTGACGCATATGACCCAGAGCAAGGATGGCAAGCGAGGTCGGATGCGATTACGGAGTTGACGCCTTACATGCCCATCACCAACTCCCACCAACAGTACAACTACCGGACGACGACGTTCTTGTCCGGTCAGAAGCAGAAGTTCACGGAACTTCAGCCGCGGATCTTCCCGTCCCGCTTCCTATCAGCCGAAGCGATGACTGCCCTCCACATCGAGGCATACATAGATGACATCTTCAACACGCTAGGATGGACGGGACTGAGGGACGCACAAGAGTACACATACCGCAACCTGACGGCTGAGTTCCTCGCCTCGTATGCAGCTTTCTTTCCCGAATCCGGAGATCGGGAGAGAGCTTTCATGGAGTTCCGCCTGCTGGGGCAGAACTACCGGCTCACTGCGAGACAGTTCGCGGCCATTCTTAACGTTCCACACTGCAATTTCACGAAGATGCCAGATCATAACCACAGTCGTCAAGCAGAATTTTGGGCCCAGATAGCGTACAACGAATACTCGACGAGGTCCAAGGCGAGCCACATACGCCACCCCGCCTTGAGGTATTTTCACTATTTCCTAGTCTCGTCAATACTAGGAAAGGGAGCGCAAGGTGGAGTCAACCACATCGAGTTGGCCTACCTGAGGCGGGTGGTGCAATCAGGCTTTGAGGAATTTTCTCGACATAGCCACCGAGAAGAGTAGCACGGATACAAAGACCATGTGCGGTGGCATAGTCACGATGATCGCACGGAGAGTTGGGATCAACCTTGGCATCCTAACTGAGGACAAGATCGACGAGGAGCCCGAGTTGAACCTCCAGAACCTGCGCAACCGAAGAGCAATCACATTGGAGAGGTACAACGTCATCTGGTGCTACAAGGACGAGCATGGTCGCAACTTGGAAGTCGACCTAAGTGAGATTCAGGTGCCGGGTCTAGATGAGGAGGGGTCCAAATTTCGCATTGATCCAGCCATCGGACACATCGGCCCGAGGCTAGCAGAGATGGATCCACCTCCAGCCGCTGCACCAGGACAGTCCATGTCGAGGTAGTGCAGCCGACGCGCCACACATTCACGCGCGCGCCCAGAGTATCCTCACCGCCGCTCTGACTTCCCTTCGATTGAAGGAGTCTCCGATGCCCTCAGGTACGTAGCGGAGGAGATCAGGTACCAGTCATTCATGGCAGAGCATAGGTACGACATGGAGGCAGCGAGGCACGATATCGAGGCTGCGAGGTATGCATAGCAGCAGCAGTTCCAGGAGCAGTCGATCCAGCATACCTACTACCTCACAGAGTCCGTCCGGCGATTTCAGTAGCTCAGTATGCAGCACTACCAGGAGCCATACATACCGATCCTGCAGGATTATCATACTGGAGCCATCCCGTACCGTCCTCACATCCCTTACGAGCTGGAGTCTTTCTACCTCCCACCTGGGGAAGGAGCACCCGCGGAGCCAACGGACCAACCGGCCACCCGCGGTGGAGAGGATGAGGATTAGATCACTTCTTCCTTTTTCCTTTCTTTCTTTTTCTTTTATCTGTTATGGACCTCTTTTATTGTTTTCTTGTTTTTAGTTTTAGCTATCATGTACGCTCTTTCAGACTTACTTATTTAGTGTTCTTTGTTCTTTTCTCTTGCATTGCATGGTTTTATCTCAGGTCTTTCACGCTAACACAAGCATTAGAGGACAAGAGTCACTCCATCCGGATGAATCACGATTCGAGAAAGCCACACACACACCAGGTGTACTCGTTATCTATTTCTATTTTCTCGAATTTTTTAGCATGCGGGGATCCCTCATAGTTCTCGAACACCGGGACTGTGTTCCGTTCAGGTCTGGGGGGTATTCTTTTATTTTGTGATACGAATTTGTATTGAGAGCAACATATTTGCACTTAGGATTAGGCTTAGGATTAGATTTAGGAATAAGATGAATATCTAATGAAAAATTTTTCGAGTTTAGTCATGTTTTGCGACTTTGTTGAATCGTGGATAATGGTCTAGGTTTTCTTAGATGCCTTTTGATACCGATTAGTCGAGTAGTTGTGTTTGAAACCCTTATCTAGTTGAATTCATTCCTTAGATTTCGGTACCAAGTAGTTACATCGCCGTTTATACCGTCTAGCTTAGCTTTGTTGATATTTTTACGTTCATGAGTTAGATTCCACACGCTTATACTCCGATGTCATCTAGGATAAGTTTTTCACTATTCCGAGTTAGGATTGACATGAGTACATCGATATTCGATGGTTCGGGTCTAAGTGGTGGGTAGAGGAGCTTTTCTACGTCCTAAGGGTTAGAGTGTTGCGTAATCAAGAAAAGAAAGAAAAACCGAGAAAAAGAAAAGAAAAAAAAATTTTAATAAGATCTTCAATAACGCACCTCTTCACTCCGCTAAGGTCACGCGACCTTATGAGTGTGCCATAGGCAGCCTGGGTCT
>CM071863.1:35877352-35888676 GCA_036759665.1 Gynandropsis gynandra | reverse complement strand
TAGATATAAGGCTATACTCGGTACGCTTAGGCTCTTATCCATGTGACGCGTTGATTTGCGGGATGACTAACCCTTCGATATTTTTGAGCTAGTATCCATCGTTATTAGATTCTTCTTGTACTAGACTTTAGTTTTGTTTGAGGACAAACAAAGGTTTAGGTTTGGGGGAGTTTAATAACACTGAAAGTGTATCAATTTTAGGTTAGGTTTTAGTGCCATTTTCGCATATAATTAATAGTTAGGTTTACATATCCGATACGATTATTCGTTACATACACCCGTTTTTTTGGTTTGCAGGTTTTTAAGCAACAAGGCCTAAATGAGCTTAAAAAGATGGGTTCCTGAACAAAACCACGTACTTTGAAGATAAATCCATTCACAGCCAATATCAAGCCTTAGAACTCAAAGGAACACCCGAGCAACAAGCGGAAAAGAGAAAATTCAAGGTTTCAAGGGTTCCCAGTCGGGCACCATAGTCCACCCGATCGGGTAAAACCTACGGGGTTTTATCCGCACACCTTGCACGACCCGGGCACGAAGGCAACGAGATCGGGTAGTCTTACCCGATCGGGCGCTACAAGGATACCCGCTCGGGCGTTAGTTCGTCCCAAATATCCCCGAGAGTTTCACGACTGGGGCCGCTCAACCACACGAGCGGGTGCTGATGCCCGATCGGGCATGAAGAAGAACACGACCGGGCGCACCTCTGCACGATCAGGCAAAAGTGGTGCCCGAGCGGGTCGCGTATTTCGCAACAACCTAGATCTTGCATTCAAACGACCTAATTTATAGACCATAAGAGATCTAGAGCAAGGGGGCGACGTACAGGGCAAGGAAAGGCTTGGAAAACATCTAGAAAGGCTCGGGAGACGTTGGAGAAGACGATAAGCATCAATCCTCACATCGGTAAAACGATAGGGAAGGTCGAGGCATCGAATTTCCTAGAGTCTATCATGTTTAGAATTATGTTATCTTCGTTTTCTGTATTCTCCATGAGTGAGTAGAGTCCCAACTACGGGTAGGGATATCGGATTGTAACGGATGAACAATGATTTGCGTTAATGCTTAGATTTATTGATCTTATCTTGATTATCGGTTCTACACTTGACATTATCACTCTTACACTTGTGCTGCCCGCTCAGTAACATAGGATTTCAGACTTTGCTGGAAGGTTAAAGGATGAATCCGGACCTGTTAAGTTGTAGGTTAAGTTCGGCTAACGAGAATCTGACCGGTCGGTTAGTCGTCTTAGGAATTATGATTGCGTTCGTAAAGCTGCCATGGTACGGGTTAATCACTGCTGGAAGGTAGGGTTGCACGTACTCATGGTTAGGAGGTTTAGGCTCGGAAGAATCACTCCTCATCTTAGGGCATGAATTTCCCATTGTCAAGATAAGTCGATATGTTTATGATCCTTAGTTGCTTCATCCATACGATTTCCGGTATCCCGACACCCGTAGTGTTCGTCATATCCGAGTTTACCCCAACCTAGTATCGTTGTCACCACTTATGTTACTTTTAGATATTTAGGATCACACCTTCATCTATCTCCATTTGTCTTATTTTAATTTTATTCTTAGTTTTTGGCTGCTTTAGTCCCTAGAGATCGACCCTGGTACTACACGATCCGTATACTTGCGGTGAAGTGGTCTAGGAAAATTTATGACTCGTGTTTCCCGCACATCAATACCCTCGTAGGGCTAAAACGCTTCAAAAATACCCTTCCCTAAAATAATTATTTAATTGAAAAAAAACAAGAGAAAAGACAAACTTACCCTTAATTTTCGAACGTGAAAAAAACCACGTTCTACAGTTTTTCGACGTGAAAAAGTATGTAATCCCCAATACTTAAGTCTAGGTCGTTGGAGAAATCTTTCCACCCATCAGTGAATCTGAGCCATCCAACTTGACTTCTCATCTTCTGTTAGACCCATTCGATTTAAGCGTTGTCGTGTTGTTGTCCCTCGTTTTCCCGTATATGTAATCATTGAAGAATATTTTCGGGATTTCCTGTAACAAAAAACGAAAAAACAAGTCAAATCTTTACATTCTCTACATGTAACATACCGACAGAGAGACTGATGAAGAAGATTACACTGTAGTTCTCTTTCACATAGCGCGGAAAAATCTCTCTGAAGAAAGAAGGGAAATGTAACATTTTCGGAAAAATTGATGGAATGAGAGTTAGAGAGTGTGTGTGTGTGTCGTTATTGTAAAAAAGGAAACACTGTAATTCGAAAAGATATGACCTGGATATCGAATCGCTGTCAGATGGAATTCGAATAGACATGACCTGCAGATGTTATTTTTTAAAAAATTTTCAAATATGATGAAAAGTTCGACGTGAATTTTTGTGTTTGAATTTTCGGCGGGTTGTATGGGTGACATGGTCACATATAAGGATCAATACATGCTAAATCGACGAATTTACTGGTTTATAATGATAAAATGTCAAACTAATTAATGGCAATTGAGTGTCGCATAGGTCGCATGGTCGCATATAAGGATCAATATATACGAAATCGACAAATTTACGGATTAAAAATGATAAAATGTAAAAATAAAAACAATCAAAACAATACATTAAAAACGTCAAACTAATTAATGCCATTTGAGGGTCGCATGGGTCAAGCATCAATATATACGAAATCCACGAATTTACTGATAAAAAATGATAAAATGTCAGAAAACAATCAAAACCATACATTTAAAACGTCAAACTAATTTAATCCAATTGAGGGTCGCATGGGTCGCATTGGTCGCACGGTGACATATAAGGATCAATACATGCGAAATCAACAAAATAACGGGTTTATAATGATAAAATGTAAAAGACCAATCAAAACAATACATTTACAACGTAAATCAATGGTTAAAACATATTATGACCCACGTGTCCCTAGTTGAGTTGTGTATAACCAATGCTTGTGCTACAAAAGCGATAGTACTGTTTTAAGAACTCGTCGGATGAGTTTGACAAAATTTCAAAAAATACATTTAATTCAAAATTGATAATGGCGATATTATTTATATTATTATCTATATTGATTCTAAATTGATAATGGCATATTAATAATGGCATGGGACGTATGGTCGTATATAATGATCGATACATACGAAATCGACGAATTTACGGATTAACAATGATAAAATGTCGGATGGATTCTAATTTAATCCAATTGAGGGTCGCATTGGTCGCATGAGTCATATTTGTTCTCATGAGGTTGCATTGGTCGCATGAGTCATATTTGTTTGCATGAGGTCGCATGAGTCGGATGGGTTCTAATTTTATCCAATTTAGGGTCGAACTATAATGAAGAATTTATCGAATTATAACGATGAAAGTCGCAAAAGGTTTAATCAAAAGAATTTATCGAATTATCGGTTGTCACATTCCAAACACTGTCAGTGATGTTGGCTTTTGAAGATGGGGTTTGTAATGATGAAGAACACGGGGTTTGTTTGTATCGGCGAAGAAGATGGGGTTTGTCTCGACAAAGGGAAGGGGTTTGCCTCGACGAAGATGGGGTACTTCTCCGAGCCTCACCGGGTCCAGGATAAAGATTCTCTTTAGGCCTCCCGCTTTGCCTTTTCTGAGCCAGCATAGGAGGTTGAATCGTAAATTCAATCACTGAAGGGGGAATGTCCCAATCACTGCAATCAGGAACTGGATACACGGTTTCTTGGTACGCAAAGTGCCATGTCTTCCGAAGGTAGTAGTTTGAACATAGATCTGGTATCTCGTGACCTTTACCAACCTTATGTGATGTCGCAATTGCGTGACTGCATGGATACTTATCCACATAAAACATTTTGCATTCGTACGTTCTTTTTTGAAGACTCACTACAAATCTTCTACCCATCTCCTTTCTCACCTCAAACTCATCACTCAGACTTTTCAATTTCATAACATCATACTTGGATGCGTGTCCAAACCGTTCATGTACCGTTTTCTCTACGTAAGGTGTAAACTTTTGAGAATCATCACCGGTAGCTGCTTCCAACCTATACCTATTGAACCATTCCAGTGTCTTTCCCAAGCAAATATCTAAAAGCCCTAGGATCGTAAATTTTTTTGACTTCTTCAACGTTGAATTTATTGACTCGGCGCCATTCGTGGTTTGTGCCTTTCCCTCTTAAATTTTCATCTTGCCCACTTAACGAGATCAAGTTTCTCTTTCTCCAAATGCTTTAAAACATTAAGATACCTTCGCAAAGATCAGAAAGGTCAAAAAAGGCCACAAAGATCACAACAGTCACAAAGGTGGCAGGGGGTACAAGGGTCGCAGGGCTACCAGGGTCGCAGGGGGTACAAGGGTCGCAGGGGTACAATGGTCGCAGGGGGTACAATTGTCGCAAGAGTACGAGGGTCGCAACGGTACCAGGGTCGCAGGGGTTCCGGGGTCGCAAGGGCACAAGGGTCATAGGGGTCAAAGGGTTGTAAAAGGTACAAGGGTGGCAGAGGTGCAAGGGTCGCAGGGGGTAAAAGGGTCGCAAAAGTACAAGGATCGCAGGGGTACCAGGGTCGCAGGAGTACGAGGGTTGCAGGGGTACCAGGGTCGTAGGGGTACCAGGGTCGCAGGGGCACAAGGGTCATAGTGGCACAAGGGTCACAGGGGTCAAAAGATCGCAGGGGTCAAAGGGTCGCAAAAGGTACAAGGGTGGCAGAGGTGCAAGGGTCACAAAGGGTACAAGGGTCGTAGAATGGGTCACAAAAGGTAGAATGGGTCGTATGGGTCGAATGGGTCACAAAAGGTCGAATGGGTCGTATAGGTCGAATGGGTCACAAAAGGTCGAATGGGTCGTATGGGTCTGCATAGGTCGTAGGGTCGCATTTGGTCGCCATATGTTTAATGAAGTAAATGTTATGTAGGTGTTGGACCATTATCGAAGGATTTTACGCCATATGTTGAACCTCCGTTGGTACGTAAACGAGTTTTAAGACCACGGAAGGCATATGTTGATCCTCCGCCGGCGAAAAGAGAAAGAATAGTGCGAGGGAGAGGGCGAGGGAAAGATGTTGGTGGAGTCTAAGAATCGGAAAAGAAGGTTGTTCAAGAACCCGAAAAAAGGTGGTTCAAGAACCCGATAAAAAGGTGGATGAAGAACCTTCGTTTTGGTGGACGCCCAAGGGATTAGAAAATGGCTAGATAACCCGAGAACCTTCATTCATTGACGCAAAGGGTGAAAGGTTGACTGCTCTATATATGTTCCTGAAGAAACCTGGACATGAGAGTTGGTGGAAATCTGATCTAGATACTTCCCGGGGCCAGAGTTTTGGGAGAATATATTAACGCCCAACGTATGGTTTCAAGATGATGTAAGTTATTTTAAACCTAAAGTCACAGAGGTCATTTTGTGTCATATGTATTCATTTGTGTTATTTTTTTTATTTTTTGCAGCAATTGGAGGAGGCGTTGTTGATGCAGTACTGTCACATGAAGACATTACCCGCGATATTTAAGAAACTTTACGTTTGTCCTATGTTTTTCACAAAGATCTTCAAGCATTGGTCATACGGGAATATGGACACTTTTCCGGAACTTTTACTGATTGTTTGAATGGCAAGTATCCATTAAGAAGTACGGAACCAGTTAGTGCTTTCGAAGGCTGTGTCGCGGTTCTAAACATTCCATCGATCGAGAGTAGATATATAGGATGTCATTGGGTAGCCATCAAAGCGGATTTCAAAACCCGATGTATCACGGTATACCCAGACGAGGCTTAAGGTAATGCATATCGATCCGGTGATTGAGAATCTAAGAAAAGCTATCCCCAAGATGTTCATTCTCGGAGGGTTTCCTTCTTTGAAATCTGGACAAGGTAAATGGAAATACGAGTATTATGAAGGTGTATAGAACGCAAACGGGAACGACTATGGCGTTTACTCCTACAAATACTTAAAAGCCTCGGTAATGAAAATACGTAATGAGTTGCACTGCATTTGCGACGAAAATATTATTTCCATGCGTGAGAAGATTACGGCTGATGTATTTAGTAATGGAAAATGTATCCTCCACCATGAGATTAACTTGATATTTGGTACATTGTTATTTTTTAAATATTTTGTACATTGTTATTTTTTAAATATTTGGTACATTGTTATTTTTAAATATTTGGTACATTGTTATTTTTTAAATATTTTGTACATTGTTATTTTTTAAATATTTCGTACATTGTTATTTTTAAATATTTGGTATATTGTTATTTTTAAAATATTTGGTACATTGTTATTTTTAAATATTTGGTACATTGTTATTTTTTTAAGTTTCTTCATAATAATAAAAGGATTCGCAGGGGTAAAAGGGTTGCAGGGTCAAGAGTCGCAGAGGTTCAAGGGTCGCAGAGGTTCAAGGGTCGCAGAAGTACAAGGGTCGCGACCCTCGGATCCATGCGACCCTTGTATCTCTGCGACCCTTGTACCTCTGCGACCCTTGAACCCGTGCTACCCTTGTATCTATGCGATCCTTGTACCTTTGCGATCCTCGGATCACTACGACCCTTGTACCTCTGCGGCCCTTGCACCTCTGCGACCCTTGAACCTCTGCGACCCTTGTACAAATAAAATGATTAATTTATTATTTCTTATTTACAAATACTATATTATTTACAAATAATGTGAATATTTTATTATTTATTATTTACATATACAATCATTTACAAATAATATGAAAATTTTATTATTTATTATTTACAATTATTTACAAATCATATGAAAAATTTATTATTTATTATTTACAAATACAATTATTTATAAATAATATGAAAATTTTATTATTTATTATTTACAATTATTTACAAATCATATGAAAAATTTATTATGTATTATTTACAAATACAATTATTTACAAATTATGAATAATTTATTATTTCTAGTCCATCTGCGACCCTTGTCCATCTGCAACCCTTGTCCCTATGCGACTCTTGGACCCGTGCGACCCTTGGACCCCTACGACCCTTGTCCTTCTGTGATCCTTGGACTCGTGCGACCCTTGTCCCTCTGCGACCCTTGGACCCCTGCGACCCTTGTCCTTCTACGACTCTTGGACCCGTGCGAGCCTTGTCCCTCTGCAACCCTTGTCCCTCTGCCACCCTTGTTCCTCACGACCCTTGTTACAAGAATAGTGAATCCACAAAAACAGCGATCCTAAACAATAATACTTACTATTGAATCATTGTCAAATGAAAACCATCCAAATACAAAACACAACTCAAAACCATCCAAATATAAAACACAAATGAAAACCAACCAAATACAAAACACAACTGAAAAATCAAACACTGTTATTGTTAGGGAAAGACTGAAGGATAGGTATGGGAAAGACTGAAGCACATGTATTGGTCCATTCTCATATATTTCGACTACGAGGGTACAACTAACGGTCTGTCAATGGTCGAGACAAAACTTTCTCCAACCCCTTCTGATGGAAGCGCCACCACATGCCACGGGCCTTAGATCTGCCTCCCACGACGTGGAGTATCCTAGCATCATATATATCTTACATCGTCTATGGCAAAGACCGCTCGACCTCGCAAACCCTATCGGAAGTGTCTGCGACATTTGAAGAAAAGAATAAAAATCGTTAAAATCCTTACCATGCAAGGAATACAACCGTATTGAAGTCACTTACCAATGCATCTGCGGCCAGATTTGAACGAGTGACTTGTACCACAGTTTCTCGTAAAATCCTCGGAGCAGGAGTGGCGAAGGTGACGTGAAATACCATGTCGCCTTCGTGAGTGAAAAGTATGCAATCCCCAATACTTAAGTCTAGGTCGTTGGAGAAATCTTTCCACCCATCAGTGAATTTGAAGCCATCCAACTTGACTTCCCATTTTCTGTTAGACCCATTCGATTTAAGCGTTTCCGTGTTGTTGTCCCTCGTTTTCCCGTATATATAATCATCAAAAAATATCTTCGGGATGTCGAGTAACAAAAAACGAAAAAACAAGTCAAATATTTACATTCTCTACATGTAACATACCAAAAGAGAGACTATTGAAGAAGATTACAATGTAGTTCTCTTCCAGATAGCTTGGAAAAATCTCTCTGAAAAAGAAGGGAAATGTAACATTTTCAGAAAAATTGATGGAATGAGAGTTAGAGAGAGAGAGTGTGTGTGTGTCGTTATTGTAAAAAAGGAAACGAATGTAATTCGAAAAGACGTGACATGGATATCGAATCGCCGTCAGAATGAATTCGAAAATACATGACTTGCAGATGTTATTTTTTAGAAAATTTTCAAATACGATGAAAAGATCAGCGGGAATTTTGGTGACAGAATTTTCGGTGGGTCGCATGGATGACATGGTCACATATAAGGATCAATACATGCGAAATCGACAAATTTACGGGTTTATAATGATAAAATGTCAAACTAGTTAATGCCAATTGAGGGTCGCATGGGTCGCATAGTCGCATATAAGGATCAATATATGCAAAATCCAATAATTTACGGATTAACAATGATAAAATGTCAAAAAAAATCAAAACAGTACATTAAAAGCATCAAACTAATTAATGCCAATTGAGGGTCGCAAGGGGCGCATGGGTCGCATGGTCGCATATAAGGATCAATATATGCAAAATCGACTAATTTACGGATTAACAATGATAAAATGTCAAAAAAAATTAAATACATTTAAAACGTCAAACTAATTAATGCCAATTGAGGGTCGCATGGTCGCATATAAGGATCAATATATGCGAAATCCACGAATTTACGGATATACAATGATAAAATGTCAAAAAAAAAAATCAAAACAATACATTTAAAACGTCAAACTAATTTAATTCCATTGAGGGTCGCATGGGTTGCGTTCGTCGCACGGTCACATATAAGGATCAATACATGCGAAATCGACGAATTTACGGGTTTATAATGATAAAATGTAAAATACCAATCAAAACAATACATTTACAACGTAAATCAATGGTTAAAACAGATTATGACCGATGTGTCCCTAGTTGAGTTGTGTATAACCAATGCATGTGCTACAAAAGCGATAGTAGTGTTTTAAGAACTCGTCGAATGAGTTTGACAAAATTTCAAAAAATACATTCAACAATGTTTTCAAATGTCGATATTATTTACATTATTATCTATATTGATTCTAATTGATAATGGCATATTGATAATGACATATTGATAATGGCATGGTTCGTATGGTCACATATAATGATCGATACATACGAAATCGACGAATTTACGGATTAACAATGATAAAATGTCGGATGCGTTCTAATTTAATCCAATTGAGGGTCGTATTGGTCGCATGAGTCATATTTCTTCGCATGAGGTCGCATTGGTCTCATGAGTCATATTTGTTCGTATGAGGTTGCATGAGTTGGATGGGTTCTAATTTAATCCAATTGAGAGTCGAATTATAATGAAGAATTTATCGAATTCTAACGATGAAAGTCCCAAAAAGTTTAATCAAAATAATATACATAATGAAGAATTTATCGAATTCGACGAAGAAGAGGTTTGTCTCGACGAAGATGGGGTACTTCTCTGAGCCTCATTGAGTCCAGGGTAACGATTCTCTTTAGGCCTCCCGCTTTGCCTTTTATGAGCCAGCATAGGAGGTTGAATCGTACAATCAGTCACTGAAGGGGGAATGTCCCAATCACTGCAATAAGGAACCGGATACACGGTTTCATGGTAAGCCAAACGCCATGTCTCCCGAAGGTAGTAGTTTGAATATAGATCTAGTATCTTGTGACCTTTACCAGCCTTATGTGATACCACAATTGCGTGACTGCATGGATACTTATCCACATAAAACATTTTGCATTCGTACGTTCTCTTTTGAAGACTCACTACAAATCTTCTACCCATCTCCTTTCTCACCTCAAACTCATCACTCAAACTGTTCAATTTAATAACATCATACTTGGATGCATGTCCAAACCGTTCGTGTACTGTTTTCTCTACGTAAGGTGTAAACTTTTGAGAATCATCACTGGTAGCTGCTTTCAACCTATACCTATTGAACCATTCAACTATCTTTCCCAAACAAATATCTAAAAGCCCTAGGATCGTAAATTTTTTTCACTTCTTCAACGTTGAATTTATTGACTCGATGCCATTAGTGGTTAATAAGTTGTACCTTTCCCTCTTAAACTTGTATCTTGCCCACTTAACGGGATCAAGTTTCTCTTTCTCCAAATAATTTGTAACATTAGGATACCTGCGCAAAGGTCAGAAAGGTATAAAACGGCCACAAAGGTGACAACAGTCACAAAGGTGGCAGGGGGTACAAGGGTCGCAGGGGTACGAGGGTCGCAGGGGCTACAAGGGTCGCATGGGTACAAGGGTTGCAAGGGGTACAATGGTCGCAGGAGTACGAGGGTCGCAGCAGTACCAGGGTCACAGGGGTACCAGGGTCGCAGGGGCACAAGGGTCGCAGGGGTCAAAGGGTCGCAAAAGGTACAAGGGTGGCAGAGGTGCAAAGGTCGCAGTGGGTACAAGGGTCGCAGGAGTACAAGGGTCGTAGGGGTACAAGGATCGTAGGGGTGCCAGGATCGCAGGGGTACCAGGGACGCAGGGGCACAAGGGTCGCAGAGGCACAAGGGTCGTAGGGGTCAAATGGTCGCAGGGGTCAAAGGATCGCAGGGGTCAAAGGGTCATAGGGGTCAAAGGGTCGCAGGGGTCTAAGGGTCGCAAATGGTACAAGGGTGGCAGAGGTGCAAGGGTCGCAAAAGGTACAAGGATCGCAGAGGTCACAAAACTCACAAAAGTCATTTTTTTTACCTGGCCTTCAAATCATTCAATAGCACTTCAAATTCGTTTTTCGTGTATGTTGCTGCACATCTGAAGAACATTTCCTCCAGAGTATCACCCTTTTAATTCTTTCTACGATGGCCTTTATTGACGTAGCTCTTTATATTTTGCGATATATAACGCACACAAACACCATGATCAGGTTCTTTATACAGTTCTTTGACTGCTTTGATCAAGCTTCTATGGCGATCAGATATCACAACGACATCAAGTCCGTCCGGTATATCACCTGTTTCAATCTTGACATAAACGACGTCCATGATTCGTCCTTCTCTCCAACAGCCATAAAAAGGTATTTGAAGCTTTTTCTATCAATGTCGTACTGAAGATCTGCGACATTTCCGGGATTTCTTTGTATAAACATGTGCAACCACCCCGGGAGCCTCCTATAATGTTGAAAGTCATCACCACGAAAATCCTTTTGAGTACCGCATTTGCCTCTTAATGCCATCAAATACGATACATTGGCACCGTATTTTGCTTTTACTCGAGCCATCAATTCTTGTGTTGGAGGTGTTTCATAATTTCCGGCATTCC
>CM071863.1:35862902-35877246 GCA_036759665.1 Gynandropsis gynandra | reverse complement strand
GATGGTGTGTTCTCACACTAAACCGTTTGGAATTCGGGATCGGGATTGCTCGTAAGTTCCATTTACAGCCATTTCCGGCAAACTTGCATCGTACTTCCTACAGCTTCTTATCAGATCTCAATGTTGTATATCTAAACGAAGCTTCGATTGAACCCTTCCTTACAAATGCATGTACATCCTTCTTGCTATCAAACTCTTGTCCAATTTTAAGATCCAATCCATCTTCGAACACGAAGATATTATTTTCGCTATTGTGAACTACCATTTCGAGTTGTTCTCACCATCACCATACTTATGCTTTGTTGGCACATCAAAATCAACTTTATTACTCCCACAAACAAATCCATCAACTACCACATTCATGGCACACTCACCAGTTTCTATTAACCCGCTTGTATGTTCACTATCTGAATTATCCAAATCCAAAATATCTATTGTTTTCGGATTCCTCTCGACTCTACTTTTGCTACCTAGACCTACAATAACACAGTCAACATAATCTACAACACCTTGATCCTCACCTTCTTTAGCAATGCTTCCAAAAGTAGGAATTAGAGGCTCAATTTCCCTCTCAATTTCGATTTCACAATTCACACTTTTCGATTCTATCTCCACATACAACAATGGTAAAATTCCTCTTTTGCGATCGAATAGATAAAAAATAAGATGTTTGTCATTCATTATATATGTCGGCTTCCTATTTTCACAAATATTGGGCAAATAGCTTAACTTCAACTTTGTTGTGTTATTTCCCACCATCATCTCTGCGCAAAACTCATCAATCAGTTGCAGGTACGTCAGAGTAACCGTAGGACCTAAAAAAAATACTCTCTAGTTTTCCTGAACTCTACCAACCCATTCAAATTCTCCATTTGGGTTTTTTCCCATTTACCATCATACAAAAAATAAATCAGTGTGATTTTCTTATCCACCATATCCATTACACCTGTAACAAAAACATAAAAGAGGGGTAAATTATGTGACCCACTGCGACCGTGCGACTCGATGACACTCTGTGACCCAGTGCGAATGTGCGACCCTTGTACCCCTGCGACCCTTTGACCCCTGCGACCTTTGTATCCTTGCGACCCTTGTACCCCTGCGACCCTTGTACCCCTTTGCGACCCTTGTACCTCTACGACCCTTGTACCCCTTTGCGACCCCTGTACCTCTGCGATCCTTGTACCCCTTTGCGACCCTTGTACCCATGTGGCCCTTTGACCCCTGCGACCCTTTAAACCCTTTGTGATCCCCTTCCCATGCGACCCTTAGACCCCTGCGACCACTTTACCTCTACGACCCTTGGACCCCTGCGACCCTTGGACCCCTGCGACCCCTTTACCTCTATGACCCTTGGACCCATGCGACCCTTTGAACCCTTTGCGACCCCTTTCCAATGCAACCCTTGGACCCATGCGACCCCTTGAACCCTTTGCGACCCCTTTCCAATGCAACCCTTGGACCCATGCGACCCTTTGAACCCTTTCTGAACCCTTTCCCATCCGACCCTTGGACCCCTACGACCCTTTGACCCTTTGCTACCCCTTTTACCCTTGGACACCTGCGACAATCTTTGATCCCTTTGACCCCTCGATGAGACTCTATGACCCAGTGCGACCGTACGACTCTGTGATCGACTCTGACACGTTTGACAATGCAATAAATATGCATCATTTAGACTCGTTTTCAATAATTGCAATAAACTCAAGAAAAACACGAAAAACTCATTATACATACCTGGTTTTATGCAGAACGTGCTTAATTGCAAGGTTCTTTATTGACAACAAACGATTTCAACCTATTGACAGCAAATCTGATGCCGATTTCAAGCTACTCTCGCCGAATCTGTTGCGGTGTGGGGGAACAGTAATTTTCGCGCAACAGGAGAGAGAGAAATAGAGGTGCTCTAGAAAAGAGAGAAAAATTGTCGATAAGGGTTATATGGGATTATCAATATTTGAAAGGTAGATTTGAAGTTGAAACTTTTTGTTTCAACCAAAAATATTTTTGAAACACTTTAGACCTAAAAGAATATTTTTGAAATTTCCCCATTATATGTATACCCTATCACTTTTTGCATAAAGAAATGATGATTTTCGAACGCGTATTCTGTCGAATTCCAACTGAACCAAATAATAGTATAATAATGAGAAAACAACAAATCAAGCCACAGATGAATTGACTTCGGATCTGATTGTTCTACCTGTCAGAAAGAATATGATATTATTTATGATCTGTTAGTCTTTTCAAGCTTTTGATTTCATTAATGTAGATCTGTTTGGTCGGCTATTCAGTATCATTTTTTAACGCTAGTGGCCAAGTTGTAACATCCTTTTATAGGATGGGATATATGGGAAAGCTATCCGTTAGACCAATATAAATTTCGAATTAGAAAAAATTTATAGTTAGATATGAATTATCTACTATAAATTCTTGTATTAGACCATTTGAAATTTGAATTAAAATTTCGTCAAATTATATCTAACTAATATGATATCATATTACAATTTGTACAAATTGATGTATTATAACATCGAATCTTAAATTGCGATATATCCTTTTAGTGATCGAATTTAGACGTATTTAGAGATAAAAATTTATATGAGATTTTTATATTAGATAGGATATAAATTCATTAGACATATATGGATTGAATATGATTTAATTCTTAAATTAAATGTTAAAACTTCTTTATTAAAATTTAGTTAGATATAAAACCAGATATTAAGGTGATTTTTTTGTTTTGATCAATAAACTTAATAATGCATTGCTTATTAATGCTCTGATGGATGCGTTCATGTAAAACATATAAATAATTAAAGTATCTCTCACACTTGAAACAGTAGGTGAGTCAATACGAAAAATTAAAGACTTGACTTTTTATTTTAGGAATCCCGAAAGATATAAGAATACTATATTGAAAAAATGCCATGAACGGTTACCATTTAAATCTCCATGAATGGACATCACCATAGCTTAAGCTTTTTTAGTATTCCTAATTGCTTTTTATGATTTATTGTGACCGTAAAAGGATTCACTTTTCAAGTAAGAACAAGTAATAAGATCAATGTCCCAAAAGCTTTTTTATTGTTTACTTTTTGTTTTATTTTGTTTCCGAGCAAAGTCCGAAAGGTTGGAATTCCAAGGTGGAGATTCCGGAGATGTATGGGACGATGATGTTTACGACGGTTTGAAGAAAGTGTCAGTTGGAGATGGTGACTATGACTGCATTGGTTATCTCAAGTTCGACTACATTCGAGGCAGCCAAATTGAAACACATGAACATGGAAAGAAAGTAAAGAAGCCAAAAGAGGTCATATTCATATATACAAATATTTATATATAATTTGAATGTGTTTGCATTTATCATTACATCATTTTTCTGGGTAAGATATTTAACATTCCAAAATCTATCGGTCAATTCATGATGCTCGGGAGGCACTCAAGCATATATCTAACTATTATTCATTTGCACGTATAATCGTTACTTCTCGAATTACTTACGTTCAAGGGTCCTTTGTTGATTTGATGCAGTTTGGGATCAACTATCCCAAGGAATATATTACTGCAGTGGTGGGCACCTACCACAGATTCGAGGGCTATGCTGATAATATAATTACATCGATAACCTTCAAAACATCTCTGCGGAGATCTTCTCCTACATTTGGATTTGCAGTTGGGACGAAATTTGTACTCGAGCTTAACGGTGCAATACTTGTTGGATTCCATGGACGAGCTGGCGACGCTATTAATGCTCTTGGAGCGTTTTTTGAATGGAACTCGCCTGTTACTAAAGTTGAAGCCCAAGGTGGTCTTGGAGGACACGGGTGGGCCGATGGTTCTTTCGACAGCGTAAAGAAAGTGTATGTCGGAAAGGGTTTGTATCCTTGCATTGGTTATATCAGGTTCGAGTATGGAAATGGCCACAAAATAGACACGCGTGAACATGGAAAGAAAGTAGAAGAACCTCAGGAGGTCTAAATACTTAACATGGACTACATTTCTGAAATCTACATTTATTGATACGTGTGTTTTCTTGATTTGCTTACGATTCATATATTTTTATGCTAAATAATTGCAGTTTTCACTAGACCATCCACATGAATATATCACATCCGTCGAAGGAACGTACCGCTGGATCGACGATTACGGGGATAACATCGTCACATCTCTTAGATTTAAAACGTCCAAGAAGAGAACATCTCAAAAGTTTGGTCACAAGAAGGGTACAAAATTTGTTCTCAAGGTGAAGGCCAAAAAGCATAAACTGGTTGGGTTCCACGGACGAGCTGGTGAAGCTCTTATATCTCTCGGAGCCTATTTTGCACCAATTTCTTCTAACGTAACTCTTCCGTGATCAATGTTGGATTCGAAATGAAACAGGCTATAGATTCACAAATAAAATTCTTCATGATCACGTAAAATCTCTCTTGACATATAATTATGCAAAAGGAAATAACTATTAAAATTTGCGATTCATATTATATTAATATATGATAAGTTCAGTTCTTCATCCGATATTTACATTCTCGAATACTTTTTCTACGTGTTTTAAATATTGTTTTGTTATCTTCGCCTTTATTCAATATTTGTTTTCCGGGGTTCCACATTCAATTTAAAAAAAAAAAAAATTGGTTATATTAAGTTTTTGTACAAAAAAATCTTAAGTTTTATGTTTATATACAACGCTTAATTGTACATGATAAGTACTCAATCGAGATTGAGTACTATAAATTAATTAGAACAATTATGTTGAATAACCAAATTACTAGAATCATCCGAATGGATAATCCGATTGATTGTTTATAATTAAATTGAAAAAAATAAATTCCACATAAAATTATGATTATTTAAATAATTATTACTAATTGGCTAAATTAATATCAAAATTATGGAACTTTGTAAGTCACAAAAGTAATATGACTAATTACAAATTAGATATTAATTAACCAATTTAATGCTTGAAGTCAAATGATGTTAATACGAAGTGTTTCTAATTACATGTCCGGTAAATGTGTAATAATGTGTGTGATTATTTAATTTAAAGGGGCTATAACTAATATCAAGTTTATTGAATGTAATACATGTCCATTAATTGTAATAGGTGTCGATTGCAGTATTTTTTTAGCATTAATGATAATTGTTTGGTTGACTATTTACCGAAGGTTGCTCGAACACTTTCACTGAAAGCTCATATTTTATTAAATTTTAACTGAAAACATAAAATAGTAAGCATATATAATTTATTTCACAACTTCCTTTCGACCGGCGGGGTCGGGGTCGGGGGGATGAATAGCTAGAAAGATGTCGATTGGTTCCAACAAGACGAGTTTATATGGATGATAATGAATCAGACATGGGATTGTCAATCAAAGAAAAGCACACGGCAATCAAATAGTCTTATTATGAAGCTTGATAGCACTATATATTAGGCAATGCTTGAATGTCCTGAGGAGTGACATGGTAAAAAGTTACAACCCATTAATGCTTAATACCAATAATCCTAGAAAATTCATAGATAAAACCAATGAGTATTTATAATCGAATTTGGCTGATAAGTCGATCTCACTAACCACAAAGAAATTTGATCGCATTAAAAATATCCATGATCATGTGATCCCATATCTAACATAGAAATTCATACTAATACGTAGTAGTTAGATTCTAGTACATGTACTCATAGATCCAATATAGAAAAAATATTCTTTGTGGTCTTGGGAAACATGATAAAGGCATAAATATAAAACACTGTGACTTATAGATTGATTTTGGATGTTGGTTGTTAAATGGATCTTAAAGGATATCTATCTGATTCTAAATGTTCATGAAATCTTGTTTTTATAGGAAATTTCATGTATTAGGTTTTTATATTAATCTTGTTTTTGTTTTTTCAACTATATAGATATCAATACCTTTACGGTTTTGAGTGTTATACATAATGTATTAGATAATAGTTTTTTTTATTTTGACATCAAAGATTAGATGATATATCTAAAGAAAGGTAAATGCGGGCACTGAAAATTGAAATTTTACCTTAATTGGATCCTGTTATGTTGGAAATTACATAGACTATATTAAAAGAAATAACACTAAACACATAACAAAATAAAAAACAACCACATGAAGCAATCACATTCTCAAAATCAAAATCAAGGGTATCAGTCACGTGCACCACCGCCGACCAAACCCAAAGCAGCCCTCGAAATTATAGCTATATTCGCCTGTCTCTTCCAAGAGCAACAAAATCAGAATAATCTATTAATAGGAGTGAAAATAGAGCAAAAAAATGCAAAGAAACAGATGGAAAATTTTCAAACTATTTTTGGACACTTGGAGATGCAAGTTACACAATTTGCACAAGGGGCAGTATGCCAACAAGGACAACTACCGAGGAGACCGGAAGTGAATCCGCATGAGCAAATCAACGCCATTCATTTAAGAATTTGTATAATGTTGAACCAGGGCGCCCCCATGACATTTGAAAAGGGTGAATCATCCATCACAGTAGCGGAGAGAGCTGATGACGTTGATAAGCACAAGAAGAAATCCGAGGAGGAAGAGTAGCCGAAGTATGTGAAACCCTATCCAAGGCTATCTCCTTTTCCATTTCCACAACGTCAACGCAAGAAGAACGATTTCAACTTTTAGGAAATATATTAGCTGATAAATAGACTACGAGTGTAATAGGCCGTCGACAAAAGGATCACCCGACTCCCGTCTGCCACAAGCGAGAACGAGAATGGGACCATCATTGTACGGGTGTCAACCGAACGCAGCGATGCCCAATTAGCTAAGTTTTCTAAGATGTTAAAGAAAATGCACATCATCTTTCCATTCCACGAAGCGTTGAAGAAGATGCTTTCATACTCTAATCTCTTGAAAGATGTCCTTGCAAACAAGCAAGACGTGGGGACCGAGATCATAATTTTAACGAATTTGATGTTGCAACCAAACTTACCAAAGAAGATGCCCGATCCAGGTATATTCGTGATGCCTTGTAAAATAGGCGATTATGAAACTAACCATGCACTCATTGATGACGGAGCAAGCGTAAGCGTGCTATCGTTGTCTCTAAATAGGAAAATTGAATCATAAGGGAAGAATGGATCTTCGGTGTACACGAATGGCACTCATTATGGCTGATCGAAACGTGAGGATCCCCGAGGGCTTACTGGAAGACGTACCATTACAAGTCGGGAAATTCTTCGTTCCGGCCGACTTTGTTATCTTGGACATCGAGGAAGACAAGAAAATTTCAATCATCCTCGGAAAGCCATTTCTTAACACCGCAAAGATGATCATACATTATGTGGAAGGAAGACTCACACTTAAGTTTGAAGACGAGGAAGTGGAGTTTAATCTAAATGATACACTCGAGCAGCCATGCATGGGTAATTTGGTGTTCTACATCAACGTGATCATCTCGTTTTTGTACACGATTTTTGCATGGTTTTAGAGAAGTTTATGATGATAGTTGCGATGTTTTAGTCTGATTTTGTATCCGTTTTACTTGTTTCCGTGTTTTTGTGTTCTTATAGGTTTTAATACATATTCGCTTCATTTTAGAGCTAAGGATCGTACACGAGACATAATTCAACATTGAAGGTCACAATGGATCAAACGGAACAAGAAATGGACACGTCATGGCCGAGCATGATCAAGTGCACGACCGAGCATGCATCAAAAGACACAGCGGCCGAGCATGATCAAATGCACGACCCAATGCTCATCCTCACCTTGTGCACGACCGTGCGTCCTAGCCAGCACGGTTGGTCATCATTCTTGGTGAAGCAGCACGGCCGGGCTTTGTGGAGATTATGGTCGGGCATCATCCTTAGTTAATAAAGCACGCTCGGGCTATCATTGGAGCACGGTCGGGTATTTGGTGCAAATTCATCCCCATGGCTTGTGCATGGGTCGGGCATTCCAAGAGCACGGTCAGGCACCTACAATTGATGGCAACACTGTCAGGCTATGCATCCAGTACGGTCGGGCATCATGGCAAAATGGCTTGTCTACACTTACGAAAGAAGCATACCCGACCAGGCATGAAATGAAGCACGGTCGGGCATGACTTTGTAAAATGGTCTACCGAAAATTTTGGTGGAAATGAGTCGGCCAAGAGGTTCCAATTCAAATTATAAAGCCTCAAGGGCAGAAGGCATTCGGAATGAATCTATCTACCATCCAGAATACACCATTCACAACAACCATTACATAGAGCTCTCTTGACTGAAGACACAACAAGGAGTCTGGAATTGATTCGGGATCATCGCTCGTTTGAGATTTCTATGTTCCTTACTCTATTGTTTCATTATGTTATTTAGACTCATGATCGAGTAGTAGATTTATTCTAGGAGAAGGGATTAGCCCTTGGCTATCCCGGAACCATATTTTATTCGTTTATGAATGCATTTCTCCATTTCGTTAATTTATTCTTTGACTGAGTGCTTAATGACTTGTGTTTACGAATGACCACATATATGCATGTGTTAGGGATTAGACGAAGGACTGAAAGGTGAATTCTAGTCCTATAAGATCAGACTTAGAACAACCAAGTCTAGGACACGAAATAGGGTACTAACAGTTGAGGGTTGAAATATGCGAATCATGATATGTAATGGGGGATGACTCAATCTAGCTACGTTCCTATGCCTTGAGAGAGGGTAGGTTCTACATTAGGATCGTTTGCCTTAGATATTTTGATAGGAAATGCACGATTAGATAGATCAGAGAAAGGTTTTGGAGGTTATACGGTGAAACCGGATTCTAGAACGTTTGTCTCTTTGTTTAGAACTCATTTATCCACTGCATCACCATCATACTTGCATTTTATAACCATCACCATAACGCAGCAAGCATTGATTCGAGAGTTGGAGTCTTAGACTGTGTTCTGTTAGTCCTTGATAACATGTAATCTGTCGTAGTATTTACATGATTCTTAGGTTTAGTTTTAATTAGATTTCTTGAACTTCACCGATTTATTGAGTTTATTTGAGGATTTCATCTACCATTTCATGTTTTGTGTAGGAAATGAAGACATGAAGGAAAACATGAGTGATTTCAGCAATTCCACCCCGAAAACGTGATTGAAAGCAAGATACAAACATGTGCACGGCCACAGATCCAAATCGAACACTCAAGCATCGAGCCAAAGGAGCGTAAACATCAACTGAAGGCTACACGCTCGGGCTAAGGATTGGACCCGCTCGGGCTAAACTTGTGCAATTAAGACTGAAAATCCCCGAAACTCAGCCCGACTCGGGCTGGTAGACCACATGGTCAGGAAAGCAAGCCCGCTTTGGCTGAGAAGAGTGCACGCTCGGGCTGCCTTCTGCACTACCGGACGAAGGTTGTGCCCGCGCGGGCCGCCTAATCCAAAACTAACTAATTTGAATGTTTGAACGGGCAATTAATGAGAAAAGAAGCTATCTAGGGCTGGGGGACGAAGCATACACAAGAGGGAACACTTAGAGACACCGAGAAAGAGAGAGAAGGACGGAATGAGGTAGCCGAAACATGGAGGAGCTATTGAAGACGTTAGCAATAGAATAGGGAGGGATCTCATTCTTTATCCATGTTGAATATAGTTATCTCTTGTGTTTCGTTTTCTGAGTTCATGTCCGAGTAGATCCACAGCCATGGGTTAGAGAACTTTGCCGATTTGTAATGAAGTTTTGTTCTTAATGCTTGGTTATAATATTTGTTCGTTTCGGATTGATTGGTTGTTCGTAATGCTTTTGTTCTTGTTGGCCACTTGAATAAATGTCTATAAAAATCTAATTGTATTGGGAGATGAATTGGATTTTGGAATATAGTCATGATATGAAGTCTGAATTGATTTAGAACCTCAGCCGGTCGATTGATTGAACTTAGGAATTAGGATAACGATCTTAATGCATTTAGTATGTGAGGTTACACAATTGGGAGATTGGTAGTACACATGCTAGATAGTGGGTTTAGGCATCAGGAGAGTCATTCCCTAGAAAAGAGCTTGAATTTTACGAATACGTAACGATATCTATAACCATGATCTTCTTAGAACTTCGTAGCATCATCGTGCATCTCTCGAAACCTATGGTGTTGAGTCATTGAGTTATTCCGTTAAGTAGTTTAGTTTAGTTGCATTCGCATTCCCATCACTTATCAATTTCACACCTCTTATTCATTAGTTTACTAGCTTTTGAGTTGCATCAATTCCTTGTGTTCGACCCTGGTACTATACGATCCGTATTCTTGCGGAAGCATTAGTCTAGGTAAATTATTACTTGAGATTAACCACATCAAGTTTTTGGCGCCGTTGCTGTGGAATTGATTACGACTTTAGAGTTGGGATACTTTTGAACTAGGATATAGTCATTTCCGAGTCTTAATTTGTTTTTCGTAAATTTTTTTTTGCTTTTGTTTTCTTTATTATTGGGTCAAATTTTTTTACCTCTCGGAGCTTTATCGAATTTTTTGTTCTTTATTTTGCGATGTAACATGAATATGGTCCACTCTTTGTATGCCGATATAGCTGAATGAAAATATCAACTTTCCGAAATTCGTCATATGCTATCTAACTCATACCATCCACATTACTCAGAGCAATCATGGGAACAAGAAGTTTGGGGGTATGAAGAAGAGATCTACGAGAGTTGCAATCAGCCTTTCGGGAATACATAAAATCACGGATGGAGCGATCAACCAAATTTCCCGTATAGGAACACCGATGGTATGCTTAATGCACAACATCTATTGGGGAATTTTCAGCCATGGACGCAGCCCCAAACTCAGAACTATTAGTCATATGCGCCTCAGCCAAATCCAAACCAATCCGAAGCAACCCCCGACATTACCGGCATGTTCGGTCGCCTCCTTGAAGTATTAGAAATTCAAAACAACTTGTTGATGGGAGTGAAAGCGGAACAAGAAAGCGCCAATAAGCAGGTGGATGACTTCCTTAGACAATTGGACACGCAAGCTACAGAACTTGCACAAGGGGAATCACGACCATAAGAGGTTCTATCGGGAAGTTAAGAAACAAATCCTCGTGAGCATGTCAATGAAATTGACCTAAGGGATTGTAAGACGGTGGATCAGCCTACCTCGATGTCTGAAAGGGGTGAAGCATCTATCACAGTAGCGGAAACGGCTGTCAACAAGCTAAAGGAGAAGCTCGAGGAGGAAGAGGAGCCAAAGTACGTAAAACCAGATCCGAGGCCATCTTCATTGCATTTCCCACAATGTCAACGCATGAAGACAGTGGATCAGCCAAATCCCTCGATATTTGAAAAAGGAGAAGAATCTAACACGGTAGTGGATAAGGCTACGGACATTGATAAGCATAAGAAGAAACCCGAGATGGAAGTAGAGTTCAACTTAATTGACACACTTGAGCAGCTGTGCGTTATCGATTTTGTTTTCCCCGACGGCATCTTTGAGAATTTAGCCGAGGAAGTTTGTGAGGAATTTCGGAATACGGATTCCCTAGATATGAATCTCATAGCAGATTGAGAAGGATTATACAAGGTACCAAACGAGCTGCTTGACATAAAAAAGAAGAAGGAATCCCCCGACCGGGACTTCCGCACAACCCGAGCTAAATGCGGTGCAAATCTGTACATAAACAACCCCGAGATGCCGAGAAGCTACAGCAAACGTCCAGCACACAATTGGAGCATTGACAAGGCACCCAAGGTGAAGATGAAGCCTTCACCACAAAGGCTCACGCACCAAAAATTTCTGGAGACGCTGAAGGAAACAAGCGACGAACGCCTAATCGGTTTCATGGAGTACACAACCGGACTTATGGACAACTCGACCAGAATTTTTGGACAGCACGATCTAGCCCCCAACTTAGAGAACATCATGACCAATCTTAGGGAAGACATGACTGACCGTGCAAGGAACTCAACTGATCCGCGTGCTACGGCCTATCGAGCACATTATGCACGCGAGACGCTACACACACGACGATGTCGAGGACGTCCACCTAATGAGTAGCACGTTTTGGTCAGGCTCGTGACCTTAAACAAGCGCTTATCGGGAGGCAACCCGACTTTTGCATTTTCATTTCATTTTTTTGGACCTATTCTTTTTTCTTTTCACATTGATGTACTCGGTGGTTAGTATTCCTTCTTTTGGATTGTGTAATTCTTTTTCACAGGTTTTTCAACATCGATATCATCCTTGAGGAGGAGACGCAAACAACGTCCAGCCGCATCACCAACTCAAGATTGCAAGATACAAAAGGTGCACACGTTCCAACCCTCATTTTCCCGTAGTTTGGTATGCGAGATTCTCTTAGGTCATGAACACCAGGACAGTGTTTCATTCAAGTCTGGGGGAGTACTCATCGAGTATCATGCATGTGATTAGGATTAGATGTTGATTTTTTGTTATTTTTAGGAATAAACGGATGGATACCTAGCATGAAATTTCCAGATTTAGTCATTATTTTGCGACTTTGTCAAATCGTGAACAATAGTCTAGGTTTGCTTAGAAGTCTTTTGGATACCGATTAGTCGAGTAGTTGTGCTTGAAACCATGATCTATAGTTGCATTCACCTCCTAGGTTTCAGTACAAAGTAACCATATCTCCGTGTATACCGAATGATCTTTGCTTTGTTTGATATATTTTACCATTCATGGATCATTAGATTCCACACGCTTATACTCCGCTGTCATCTTGGAAAAGTTTCTAACTATTTCAGGTTTATATTGACATGAGTACATCGAGATAGATGGTTCGGGTCTAAGTGGTGGGTTGAGGCGCTATTCTATGTCCTAAGGGTTAGAGTGATGTGTATTCTTTGGTAAAAAAATAAAAAGAGAAAAATGTTCTTCAACGACGCACCTCTTCACTCCGTTAAGGTTACAAGACCTTATGAGTGTGCCATAGGCAGCCTGGGTCTAAGTAGAAAGCCATATCTCTTCGACTTCGACGTCCTAGAAACCAAGCGTGGATCTATATTAAAAAATGCGAAAAAGAAAAGAAAATAAGAACGAGAAAACGAGTTTAATGATATCTCAAGCTTAGGGAATTGGTATGGAGATCGCTTGGACGTTGTTTAGGGATATGAAATAAACTTATGTTATTGGTAGGATTGCATGGCTCGTGACTTTTGGTTGATAGAAGTCTGAACTAGGTATGCTGATAACACGTAATCCGTTGTAGTTTTTATATCATTCTTAGGTCTAGTTTTAAGTAGCTTGCTTAGATTTCATTCATTTACCGATTTTATTCGAGGACTTCATCTACATTTCGTGTTTTGCATAGGAAACAAAGACATGAGGAGAAACACGAGAGATTGTGGCAATTTAACCCCGAAAACGCAATTGAAGGACAAGGTTCAACTTGTGCAAGGACATGGATTGGAAGCGAGCACTCAAACACCGAGCAAAAGGGACGAAAACAACAAATCAATGGTGCCCGCTCGGGTGGTAAATGAGTGCACGATCGGGCTATTTGATACCAAACAACCCCATAGCTTTGCACGACTCGGGTACTCAAGGAACACGACCAGAATAGGGTGCCCGCTCGGGTGGATTTGCAGTGCACGATCGAGCTAATTCATGCCAAGAAATCACCGTGGGTTGTACCCGCTCGGGCTGATGATCTACACGATCGGGCATGGTGCCCGCTCGGGCTCAATTGTGTGCACACGGTCGGGCAAGTGACCTGCACGAGCGGGTAGAGGACAATGCCCGCTCTGGTCCTTCATTCTCAACAAACTCCTAAAATATAGAACGGCCAAATTAAGGGAATTTTCAGATCTGAAAATGGGAGTTTTTCGAACCAGATTGCGGAGAGAAGATTGAGAGAGATTAGGGCAGAAGGAAGGAGGAAGAAAAGACGGATCTACGGATCGGGAGCAAGGAGAATCTATCGAAGACATCGGTTTATGAATAGGGAGTCATCTCTTTCTCTATCTATGTCGAACTTAGAGTTCTCTTGTGTTTCCTTTTCTGTATTCATGTCTAAGTAGATCCTTTGCCATGGGTTAGAGAGTATTGCCATGTTGTAACGAAGTCTTACGCTTAATGAATGGTGGAACTTAATGCTTTCATTACTTGTACGCCACTCGAATGAATGAAATTGGTATTTTATCATCTTTTCAGATTTCATGGTTGGTCTTAATGCTTCAATACTTGTACCAGGGCATTTGGAACTTAGCCATGATTTAGGGTTTAATCGGTTTAGAATCTTTGCCAGGTCAATCGATTGAATCTAGGGATTAGGATAGGGATAGCGATGCGTCTATGCATGTAAGATGCGCAATGGATACATTGGTATATGCATGCTAGATAGTGGACAAGTCTACGCCAGTCAGTTCCTATAGGAGAGCTTGAATTCCCTGAA
>CM071863.1:35846425-35858689 GCA_036759665.1 Gynandropsis gynandra | reverse complement strand
TATACCGATTAATCGATGCTTGTTTGATAGATTTTTAGCGTTCATCAAACTCCACACGCTTATACTCCGCTGTCAATTTTTTCTCCTTGGATAAGTCTTAACTATTTAAGGTTTTCATTGACATGAGTACATCGAGATCGATGGTTCGGGTCTAAGTGGTGGGTTGAGGCGCTATTCTACGTTCTAAGGGTTAGAGTTATGCGTATACTTCATAAAAAAAGTAAAAAAAAAGGAATCAGAAAAATAAGCTTTAATGACGCATCTCTTCACTCCTCTAAGGCCGCGCAACCTTATGAGTGTGCCACAGGCAGCCTGGGTCTAAGTAGAAAGCCACCCTCTTCGACTTCGACGTCCTAGGAACAAAGCATGGAACCATAAAAAAGAAAGAAAAAGAATAAGAACGAGAGTATGAGCTTAATGATATCTCAAGCTTAGGAGAGTTGGTATGGAGATTGCTTGGACGTTGTTTAGGAGTACGGTCTTTTTCACTTAGGTCGTTAGTAGGATTGCATGGTTTGAGACTTTCGGTTGATAGAAGTCTGAACTTGGTACGCTTAGGCTTGCGTTCATGTGACGCGTTGTTTTGCATGATGGCTAATCCTTTGATGTATTTGTGTTAGTATCCATCGTTGTTTAGCTCTTCTAGTACTCGACTCTAGGTTTGCTCGAGGATGAGCAAAAGGTTAAGTCTGGGGGAGTTTGATAACACGTAATCCGTTGTAGTTTTTATATCATTCTTAGATCTAATTTTTAGTAGATTACTTAGATTTCATTCATTTATCGAGTTTATTCGAAGAATTTATCTACATTTCGTGTTTTGCATAGGAAACGAAGACATGAGGGGAAACACGAGAGATTATGGCAATTTAACCCCGAAAACGTAGTTGAGTGACAAGGTTCAACTTGTGCAAGACCATGGATTGAAGTGAACATTCAAACACCGAGCGAAAGGAGCGGAAACAACATCTTAGGATAGCTTTGCACGACTCGGGCACTCAAGGAACACGACCAGAATAGAGTGCCCGCTCGGGTGGATTTGCAGTGCCCGCTCGAGCTAATTCATGCCAAGAAATCACCGTGGGTTGTACCCGCTCGGGCTGATGATCTACACGATCGGGCATGGTGCCCGCTCGGGCTCAATTGTGTGCACACGGTCGGGCAAGTGACCTGCACGAGCGGGTAGAGGACAATGCCCGCTCGGGTCCTTCATTCTCAACAAACTCCTAAAATATAGAACGGCCAAATTAAGGGAATTTTCAGATCTGAAAAAGGGAGTTTTTCGAACCAGATTGCGGAGAGAAGATTGAGAGACATTACAGCAGAAGGAAGGAGGAAGAAAAGACGGATCTACGGATCGGGAGCAAGGAGAATATATCGAAGACATCGGTTTATGAATAAGGAGTCATCTCTTTCTCTATCTATGTCGAACTTAGAGTTCTCTTGTGTTTCCTTTTCTGTATTCATGTCTGAGTAGATCCTTTGCCATGGGTTAGAGAGTAGTGCCATGTTGTAACGAAGTCTTACGCTTAATGAATGGTGGATCGTAATGCTTTCATACTTGCACGCCACTCGTTATGAATGAAATTGGTATTTTATCATGTTTTCAGATTTCATGGTTGATCTTAATGCTTTCATTACTTGTACGCCACTCGAATGAATGATGTTAGAAGCCTAATAAACCAACGCCAGGGCATTAGACTTTGGAACTTAGCCATGATTTAGGGTTTAATCGGTTTAGAATCTAAGCCAGGTCAATCGATTGAATCTAGGGATTAGGATAGCAGTCGTAATGCGTCTATGCATGTAAGATGCGCAATGGATACATTGGTATATGCATGCTACATAGTGGATTTAGTCACCTTACACGTCTATTCCATTAGTTTTATAGCTTATAAGTCGCATCAATTCCTTGTGTTCGACCCTAGTTACTACACGATCCGTATTCTTGCGGAAGCGTTAGTCTAGGTTTATTACTTGAGCTTAACGCGCATCATACGCTTAGGCTTGCGTTCATGTGACGCGTTGTTTTGCATGATGGATAATCCTTCGAAGTATTTGTGCTAGTGTCTGTTGTTGTTTAACGCTTCTTGTACTCGACTCTAGATTTGCTAGACGACGAGCAAAGGTTAAGTCTAGGGGAGTTTGATAACATGTAATCCGTCGTAGTATTTACATGATGCTTAGGTGTACTTTTGATTAGATTTCTTGGACTTTACCGATTCATTGAGTTTATTTTAGGATTTCATCTACCATTTCATGTTTTGTGTAGGAAATGAAGACATGAAGGAAAACACGAGTGATTTCGGCAATTCCACCTGTAAAACTTGATTTAAAGACAAGATAAAACATGTGCACAGACACGGATTCAAATCGAACACTCAAGCATCGAGCGAAAGGAGCGGAAACAGCAATTGAAGACTACACGCTCGGGCTAAGTATTGGACCCGCTCGGGCAAAACTTGTGAAATTAAGAGTGAAAATCCCCGAAACTCAGCCCGACTCGGGCTGGTAGACCACATGGTCGGTCAAGCAAGCCCGCTCGGGCTGAGAAGAGTGCATGCTCGGGCTGCCTTCTGCACGACCGGGTGAAGGTTGTGCCCGCGCGGGCCGCCTAATCTGGAACTAACTAATTTGAATGTTTGAATGGGCAATTAATGAGAAAAGAAGCCATCTAGGGCTGGGGGACGAAGCAGACACTAGAGGGGACACTCAGAGACCCAGAGAAAGAGAGAGAGGGACGGAACGAGGGAGCCGGAACATGGAGGAGCTATTGAAGACATCGGTAATAGAATAGGGACGGATCTCATTCTTTATCCATGTTGAATATAGTTATCTTTTGTGTTTCGTTTTCTGAGTTCATGTCCGAATAGATCCACATCCTTGGGTTAGAGAGCTTTGTCGATTTGTAATGAAGTTTTGTTCTTAATGCTTGGTTATAATATTTGTTCATTTCGGATATATTGGTTTTTCGTAATGCTTTTGTTCTTGTTGCCACTTGAATGAATGTCTATAAAAATCTAATTGCAGTGGGAGATGAATTGGATTTTGGAACGTAGCCATGATATGAAGTCTCAATTGATTTAGAAACTTGGCCGGTCGATTGATTGAACTTAGGAATAGAATATCGATCTTAATGCATTTAGTATATGACATTACACAATTGGGAAATAGATAGTACGCATGCTAGATAGTGGGTTTAGGCATCGGCACAGTCATTCCCTAGGAAAGAGCTTGAATTTCCCGAATACGTAACGATATCTATAACCATGATCTTGTTAGAACTTCATTGCATCATCGTGCATCTCTTGAAACCTATGGTGTTTAGTCATTGAGTTATTCCGTTAAGTAGTTTAGTTTAGTCGCATTCGCAGTCCCATCACTTATCGATTTCACACGTCTTATTCATAAGTTTACTAGCTTTAGAGTTGCATCAATTCCTTGTATTCGACCCTGGTACAATACGATCCGTATTCTTGCGGAAGCGTTAGTATAGGTAAATTATTACTTTAGATTAACCACATCAGTCCTCGAGGGATCGACACCTTAATTATTACACACGTGCCGTGCACTTGCGGATAGTTTGTTTTAACTTGTTTAACTTGGCACACATCAAGTGTTTGGCGACGTTGTCGGGGACTAATTGTCAACACGCCTTAATTTTTAGATTTAGAATCATACTTGTTTTTGTTTTTGTTTTGTTTTTCTTTTCTTTTCGTTACTTTCTAATAGTTCTCTTTAATTGTCTTTCGTAGGTGCATGACCCGATCTCTCGGTAATTCAAATTTTCATTGAATTGACCCCCGAGATTGAGAGAACGATTAGACAGCGAAAGAAAGGCAAGGAAGAAGAAAGAGTAGACACGACCTATCCACGAGCAATGAACAATAAAACAATAAATTGGATGGTCAGGGACAGCCGCAATTACCCGTGGGTAATGTGGTGCAATTACATCAACCGCAGGCTCTTCCACCGCGTCGTCTTCGCGATTACGTGGTGCCGAACATGAGTAACATCGAAACCGTAATATGGACGCCCGCTGTTGTGCGGGAACAATTCGAGATCAAGCCTGCGATGATAAACATGCTATACCAAAAACAATTCATGGATAGAAATCACGAAGACCCTCATCAATATCTACGAGAATTCATAGAGGTTTCAAGCACATTCAAAATTCATGGAGTCTCGGAAGATGCAATCTTGCTGTGTCTCTTCCCTTTCTCCATTGAGGGACGAGCGAAGACGTGGCTACAATCCGCTTGCTTGATCACTACATGGGACCAGCTTTGCACGACATTCCTATCACGGTTCTTCCTTCCAAGCAAAACGATTCAAATGCGAGGAGAAATCACAATGTTAAGATGTCGATAGGGAGAGACGTTATTTGAAGCATGGGGAAGATTCAAGGACCTTTTGCAAATGTGTCCTCATTACGGTCTTGAGCAATGGTACATGATCCAAACATTCTATAAGGGATCACGTATGAGCATCGAACGATGTTAGACAATGCTGCTCGAGGATCATTCATGGACGTAAGTGTTAAAGAGGCATACAAGCTTATTGATAATCTTGCCGTAAACCACACCATGTGATCTTCACCAAGAAGTATGCCGAACAAGACACGAGGTCTTTACAAAGTGGATCAAGGAAGTGCGATGGGTAATGCGGTGAATGCCATGTATTGCGAAAATTGTGGAGAGACGGATCATATGGCTTACCAATGCACAATGCAAGAAGGAATGGAACAAGTGAACTACGCCCAGCAGCAAGCATCATGCAATTCGGGAACTCATACAACCCGAATTGGAGGAACCACCTTAATCTTCCGTATTGAACGATTCAACCATTGAAGCATTTGGGATGTCAACAAAAGCAGCAACCGTACCAGCAACCGCAACAATTCCAGCTGGTCCAGCAAGCTCCTCAACCTACTCAAGCTCCTTCGTCAAGCCTTGAGATGGTGATGCTCGAGTTCATCAAGCAGCAACAATCGACTCATGAACAATTCAATGCGGAAATAGGGGCAGCGATGAATGAACTCAAAACTCAAATGGACTCCTTGAGCACGCATCAAGTAGGGACTGCGATCAGTGAGCTCAAAACTCAAATGGAATCCTTGAGCACGCATATGAAGATGCTAGAAAACTCCATTGTGCAGCATGCTGTGATGTGGTTAATCTCAAGTGATAATTTACCTAGACTAACGCTTCCGCAAGAATACAGATTGTATAGTACCATGGTCGAACACGAGGAATTGATGCAACTCTAAGCTAGTAAACTAATGGATAAGACGTGTGAAATCAATAAATGATGGGAATGCGAATGCGACTAACCTAAACTAGTTAACGCGATAAACTCAATGACTAAACACCACAGGTTTCGAGAGATGCACGATGATGCAACGAAGTTGTAACAAGGTCATGATTATAGATATCCTTACGTGTTTGGGGAATTCAAGCTCTTTCCTAGGCAATGACTCTCCCGATGCCTAAACCCACTATCTAGCACGCGTACTACCAATCTCCCAATTGTGTAATCTCACCTACTAGATGTATTAAGATTGCTATCCTAATTCCTAAGTTCAATCAATCGACTGGCCAACGTTCTAAATCAATTGAGACTTCATATCATGGCTACGTTCCAAAATGCAATTCATCTCCCAATGCAATTAGATTTTTATAGACATTCATTCAAGTGGCCAACAAGAATAAAAGCATTACGGACAACGAATCAATCCAAAACGATCAAATATTATAACCAAGCATTAAGAACAAAACTTCATTACAAATCGGCAAAGCTCTCTAATCCATGGATGTGGATCTACTCAGACATGAACTCAGGAAAAGAAACACAAAAGATAACTATGTTCGACATGGATAAAGAATGAGATCCCTCCCTATTCTATTACCGACATATTCGATAGCTCCTCCACGCTCCGGCTTCCTCGCTCCGTCCTTCTCTCTCTTTCTCTGTGTCTCTGAATGTCTCCTCTCGTCTCTGGTTTGTCCTCCAGCCCTAGTTTTAATTGCTCGTTCAAACATTCAAATTAGTTAATTCTGAGATTGGCGGCCCGCGTGGGTACAACATGCACCCGGTCGTGCAGAAGCCAAGCCCAAGCGTGTACACTTCTCAGCCCGAGCGGGCTTGCTTGCCCGACCGTGTCGGATTTCAGCCCGAGTCATGTTTGGTTTTGGCGATTTTCAGTCCTAATTGCAGCTCGAGCGGGTCCCCTTTTGAACCCGAGTGTTCACCTTGTGCCCGAGTCGTGTTGTGTTTCGGGGATAATTAGCACAACTTTTGCCCGAGCGGGCCTCTTCCATGCCCGAGCGTGTAGGTCTTCACTTGCTGTTTCCGCTCCTTTCGCATGATGCTTGAGTGTTCAATTTGGATCCGTGGCCTTGCACATGTTGTATCCTGTCATTCAATCACGTTTTCGGAGTGGAATTGCCGTAATCACTCGTGTTTCGCTTCATTTCTTCGTTTCCTATACAAAACACGAAATGGTAGATGAAATCCTCGAATAAACTCGATAAATCGGTAAAGTCCAAGAAATCTAATCAAAACTAAACCTAAGAATCATGTAAATACTACGACGGATTACATGTTATCAAACTCCCCCAAACTCGAGCAAATCTAGAGTCGAGTACAAGAAGAGCTAAATTAACGTAAGCCTAAGGCTCTTCCAATACTTCGAAGGATTAGCCATCATGCAAAACAACGCGTCAGATTAACGTAAGCCTAAGCATACCTAGTTCAGACTTCTATCTACCAAAAGTCACGAGACATGCAATCCTACCAATAACCTAAGTCTATTTCATACCCCTAGACAACGTCCAACCGATCTTCATACCAATTCTCTTAAGCTTGAGATATCATTAAACTCGTATTCTCGTTCTTATTCTCTTTTCTATTCTTTTTTTTATAGATCTACGCTTGGTTTCTAGGACGTCGAAATCGAAGAGGGATGGCTTTCTACTTAGACCCAGGCTGCCTATGGAAAACTCATAAGGTCTTGTAACCTTAGTGGTGTGAAGAGGTGCGTCATTGATAAACATTTTTCTCTCTTTTTCTTTTTCGAGATTACACCTCAACTCTAACCCTTAGGACGTAGAATAGCGCCTCAACCCACCACTTAGACCCGAACCATCAATCTCGATGTACTCATGTCAATGAAAACCTCAAATAGTTAGAAACTTTTCCAAGATGACAACAGTATAAGTGTGTGGAATCTAATGATCAATGAACGACAAAATATATCAAACAAAGCAAGGATCAATCGATATATGCGGAGATATGGATAATTGGTACTCAAGCCTAGGAGGTGAATGTAACTATAGATCATGGTTTCAAGCACAACTACTCAACTAATCGGTATCCAAAAGACTTCTAAGCAAACCTAGAGTATTGTTCACGATTCGAAAATTTATGCTAGGTATCTATCCTCTTATTCCAAAAAAAATCAAAATCTAATCTTAATCACATGCATGATACTCGATGAGTACTCCCCCAGACTTGAATGAAACACCATCCGGGTCTTCAAGACCTAAGAGAATCTTGCATACCAAACTACGGGAAAAAGAAGGGTTGGAACGTGTGCACCTTGTGTATCTTGCAATCCTGAGATGGTGATGCGATTGGACGTTGTTTACATCTCCTCCTCAAGGATGATATCGATGTTGAAAAACCTGTGTAAAAGAATTAGACAATCGAAAAGAAGGAATGCTAACCCACTGAGTACATCATTGTGAACAGAATAAGAATAGGTCCGAAAATGAAATAAAAAGAAAATGAAAAAGTCGGGTTGCCTCCCGAGAAGCGCATGTTTAAGGTCACAAGCCTGACCAAAACACTCTATTCATGTGTTGGCTCCGAAAGAGCGAAGACAGTTCGATTGCCTTCCATGTTGTCTGCAAAGTAGAGTTTCAAATGTTGGGCGTTCACTTTGAATGTGCTGTCGTTTCCCATCAGCTCGATAGCGCCATGCGGTGAGACGCTTTTGATTGTGAAAGGCCCGGACCAGCGTGACTTGAGTTTTCCTCGAAAAAGTTTCAACTTGAATTGAAAGCAAGTACTCTGTCACCTACCTCGAATGTCCGCTAGACTATGTGTCTATCATGCCATTTCTTCGTGTGCTCCTTGTAGATCTTTGTGTTCTCGTATGAATGGAGGCGCATATCCTCTAGATGATGGAGCTGTAGCATCCGTTTCTCAGCAGCTGAGTTGTAATCATAATTAAGTGCTTTGATCTCCCAATACGCTCGATATTCTAGCTCGACTCGTAGATGGCATGCTTTACCGTACACTAGCTGAAACGGAGTCATTCCGATTGTCGTTTTGAATGATGTACGATAAGCCCATAATGCATCGTCGAGTTTCAGTGCCCAATCCTTCCTAGACTTAGAAACCGTCTTCTCCAAAATCGACTTTATCTCTCGATTAGAAACTTTAACTTGGCCGCTGGTTTGAGGATGATGGCGTTGCTATCCTATGTCGAACACCGTACTTCTTCAACAACCCTTCTATGATGCAGTTCAGGAAATGCTTACCTCCATCGCTGATCACAACTCTCAGGACTCAAAAACGTGGGAATATGACACGTTTGAACATCTTGGTTACTGGTTTGGAGTCGTTTGTTGGACTTGAAAGCTTCTACCCACTTCGTTACGTAGTCCACCACGACTAGTATATACAGGTTTCCGCGCGAGGATGGGAAGGGGCCCATGAAGTCTATTCCCCATACGTCAAATGGCTCGACCTCTAGAATATATTGTTGTGGCATTTCATGGTGTCTAGAAATATTACCCGTCCTTTGGCAATTGTCGCATGATGTGACGTAGATGTGGGCGTCCTTGAAGAGTGTAGGCCAATAGAAGCCTGCTTGCAGCACCTTTGCAGCTGTCTTGGCTGCAGCAAGCTGTCCTCCATAGCTTGAGGAATGGCAACGTGACAGTATGTGTGGAGCATCTTCTTCGGGGATGCAGCGCCTAAAGATTCCATCTATGCCTCTTTTGAAAAGATACGGCTCATCCCAATAGTACGCCTTGACGTCATTGAGAAACTTCTTTCTCGCATTGTAATTCAGCCCTTCCGGTAATACTTGATAAGCTAAGTAGATTGCAAAGTCAGCATACCATGGAATGGAAGTGCAAGTCAAGGATATTACCGCATCATCTCGGAGATAGTCGTCGATAGGAGTGCACTCGGGGATTTCGAGACGTGAAAGATGATCAGCTACCCCATTCTTGGTTCCTTTTCGATCCCGTATTTCAAGATCAAACTCTTGCAGCAGTAGGATCCCTCTAATGAGCCTCGGCTTTGCGTCTTTCTTGGTGAGTAGGTAACGTAAGGCAGCATGATCCGTGTAAACTATTACCTTGGAACGCATTAGGTATGAGCGGAACTTTTCAAACGCCAAGACAATTGCAAGTAACTCCTTCTCGGTTCTCGAGTAGTTGCATTGAGCGTTGTCTAATGTTCGACTTGCATAATAAATGGCGTGCAACATCCGATCTTTTCGCTGACCCAACACTGCTCTAACCGCATAATCACTCGTATCACACATGAGCGCAAATGGAAGCTCCCAATTCGGCGGTTGTATGATGGGTGGAGAAACCAACGCCTTCTTCAAATTTTCAAATGCATCTCGACATTCCGTTGTAAACTCAACTGGTATGTCTTTGCCTAATAGATCAGTGAGGAGTTTACACCTTAGAGAAATCTTTGATGATATCTTATGCCCGAACACGATGCCTTCGCGAACTATAAAATGACATTTCTCACAATTCAACACAAGATTCGCTTCTACGAACCTGTCTAACACTTTACACAAATTGGTTAGACAAACATCAAAGGAAGGTCCATGAACCGAGAAATCGTCCATGAACACTTCCATAATTTCACCATTTACATCGGAGAAGATAGAGGTCATGCACCACTGAAAAGTAGCAGGTGCATTACACAAACCAAAGGGCATTCGACGATAGGCGAATGTACCAAAAGAGCATGTGAATGTCGTCTTTTCTTGATCGTTCGGGTAGATTGGTATCTGAAAGAAACCTGAATAACCATCTAGAAAACAAAAATAGGAGTGAAGAGCTAAACGTTCCAGCATTTGATAAATGAAAGGTAAAGGGAAGTGATCTTTCCGAGTGTTGGCGTTCAGCTTGCGGTACTCGATGCACATGCGCCATCCCGTGACCATTCCTGTCAGAATCAGTTCGTTGTTCGCGTTTGGGACGATGGTGATGCCTCCTTTCTTCGGAACTACCTGTACATGACTCACCCACGCACTATCCAATATAGGATATATAATTCCGACATCTAAAAACTTAAGGAACTCTTTCTTAACTACTTCCATCATGCTCGGGTTTAATCTACTTTGATGTTCAATGGAAATCTTAGCGTCATCTTCTAAGTGAATCCTATGCATGCAAAGGCCTGGACTAATTCCCCTAATATCCTCTAATCCTATGCATGCATGCAAAGGCCTGGACAATGGTAGCACGCTTACGCTTGCTCCGACATTGATTAGTGCATGGTTAATTTCATAATCTCCTATTTTACAAGGGATCACGAATATACCTGGATCTGGCATCTTCTTGGGTAGGTTTGGCTGCAGCATCGAGTTAGTCACCATGACGATTTCCGTCTCTACATTTGCTTGTTTGTAAGTACGTCTTTGAGGAACTTGGCATATGAAGGCATCTTCTTCAACGCTTTGTGGAATGGAATAGTGATGGGCATTTTCTTTAACATCTCAGCAAACTTTGCAAATTGAGCATCCTTGTTCTTTTTGCGTTGGCGTTGAGGGAATTGCAAAGGAGGAGGCCTCGGTTCGGGTTCGACGTATTTTGGCTCCTCTTCCTCCTCTTTGTGCTCTTCGACGTTGCTACCCTCTCTCGCTACTGTCCTAGATGATTCTCCCTTTTCAAACGTTGAACGAGTGGGCTGATCCAATGTCTTACCACTCCTTAAGTGAATGGCGTTGATTTGCTCACGAGGATTTTCTTGCGATCACGCCGGTAAAACTCCTTGGGGTCGTGCTGCCCCTCTTGCAAGTTGTGCAACTTTTGTCTCCAATTATCTAAGTTTAGTTTGACAGCTCTCTAGCTGCTCCTTGGTATTGTCTTGATTCCTCACCAAATTACTCTGACTTTGTTGTATTTCCAATATCAAGTTACCTTGATTTTCTTGGAATTGGAGGAGACGAGTGAAGATGGCGTTGATATCGGGGGCTGCTTTGGATTGGTTTGGTTGTGACTGAGATGCACGTGGCTAACGGTTCTTAGTATGGGGGTGTGTCCTTGGCAGAAAGTTTTGATTTCGTTGCATCATCCGCGGTTGGAAATTCCCCGATAAACGTTGTGCATTGAATGCACCATTGGAATTCTTATACGAAAGGTTAGGGTGATTTCTCCACTCATGGTTATAAGTGTTACCTAGAGGCTGATTGTTGCTCACACAATTCACCTCCTCGTACCCTTGAATTCCTTGCTCTTCCTACTACTCAAAGCACTTTGATCGATGCGCTTCGGATATCATATTGTAGATTCCACTAATTTGATCTTTAACTTCAGCTATCTCGGCATACAAGGCATGCATGTCGTTCAAGTTAGCTACCCTTGCTGGAGTGTTGCGATTGTATTCTCCAGCGGTGTTGCTGCCTTCATCAGCCATACGATCAATTAGGTATTCAATCTGTGGAAACGTGAGATTACTTAAGGAACCTGATGTGTTATCAAAGTTAAACAAATAACCTAAACTACGCGCAAGTGCACAACACGTGTGTAGTACTTCAGGTGTCGATCCCACAGGGACTACGCAACACAACCTAAACTCAAACTACGAATCAAACTTGCTAACGAATGAAATATGGTCTTAAGAATGAAATACTAAAAACAAATAAACAAACTAGTTCTTAAAAATGAGACAAACGTTCCAGGAAACCGGTTTGACCACAAGACTACCGAAACCAACAATCAACCTATCTATCATGCAATCCCAGTCAAGTTATCTAAGACAGACGATCCTAATATGATATCTACCCTCTCTCGAGGCATAGACACATGATCTAGTCAAGTTATCCCCTACTTTCGTGGCTGACACCTTGAACTAAACCCATAAGACCTGTGATTCATCCATTTTACCCTCAACCACTGCTACTCTACTTTTGTGGCCTAACCTCGGTTGTTCTAAACTTGATCTTCTAGGACTAGAATTTTCCTTTCAGTCCTTCTCCTAATCCCTAACACATGCATCTACGTGGCC
>CM071863.1:35824967-35836331 GCA_036759665.1 Gynandropsis gynandra | reverse complement strand
CCACTAATGCTAGGAACGGGTGATGTCCAAACATCGGAGTGTATGATTTCAAAGGGAAAAGTGGCCAACGTAGAAGATTTATTGAATGGTAATCGAATGTGTTTTCCAAGTTGACACGCACGACAAAGAGTTTGTGCGTTGTCTTTATTACAATCAATGAAATTCGAAGAAAGCAAAGAACGAAAACTAGAATCCCCGGGGTACCCTAGGCGGTGATGCCAAGTTGTCCCCGAGGTGATGAGAGCATGATCATGAGGTGGTGGCCGTGCGCAGGACAAGGGTGGAAGAAGAGGATATAGTGGTCCCGAGCTCTCACATCAGAGAAGACGTGTTTCCGTCAGAATGTCCTTCACAGAAAAACCAAAAGGATCAAACTCAACCGAACAATTGTTATCACGAGTAAACTGCCTAACGGATATAAGGTTTTTGACAATAGATGGGACGACGAGAACATGGGGTAGGTTGAATTTTCGGCTAGGTGTAGGGATGGTTGTTTGACCGGTTTCCGTAACGGGGATAGGGGATCCATTACCGACGTAAACAATAGGTTTGATGTTCGAATTAAAAATGGACTCGAGTGTACCTGATTGAGACGTCAGATGAGCGGTGGCTCCGGTGTCCATGTGGCTCCGGTGTCCATATACCACGAATCGTCAATGGATTGTTGCAGATTGACCGCGTTGAACGCCTGAATTAGACCTGGAGGAAGGTTTGCAGATGAAGTGCTAGCGGCCGAGGAGTTTGGGGCACTTGGTGCTTGCATGAGGAGAGCCGCGTTCGTATGGGAGGGCGGCTGCGGATGGGATGAAGTGACTGGTGCTTGGGACCAAGGTGTTCCGTAGGCTGTGGGAGGAGGAGTAGCCTGTGGACCATATCCGGCCGGCGTAGTTGGTGGTACGGGCCATGGAGAGGGTGCTTGCGGGCCATATCCGGCCGAGTATAACCCCGAAGGTGACCACTGCGGCTGGGCGTATGGGCCGTGGTAAGGTATGTTCCATGACCCCGGGAACATGTATGACGATGTTGGATACGTGGCTTGCCTTTGTTGCCACGGATTATTCCCGTGATACCGATGTGCTCCCCCGTGGGTTCCCCGATGTCCACGTCCACGCGATCTGTTTCGTGGTTGATGGTAGGGTTGGGGCGCATGTGTAGGACTTGGGCCGCTCGTTAGGAGGATCGTGGGAGCAGATCCGTTGTCCGTATGTATCGGATTTGGGCGTCGATGACGGGTGACGCTCTGTCCCTCCAGCGAGAGCATAGAGCGTGCATCATCGAACGATGGAAAGGGTTTTTGATGTTGGATAACATTGACAATGTTATCAAACTTTTCGTTGAGGTCGTTGAGTGTGTGCATGACAAGGGCTTTTTCGGTCACCGGGGCATCGAGATTGGCAAGAAGACCGGCAATCTTTCGAATCCGTTGGCAATATTCGTGGACAGATTTGTCGCCGATTGTGATGGTGCGTAGCTCATTGTCGAGTTGGATGGTCCGAGCCTCTTTGTTGTCACGGAAGAGGCGTTCGAGGCGCAGCCATATTGCTCAAGCCGTCGAGCGTGTTTTGACCACTTCTTGCAGCAGCGGTTTGGAGATCGTTCCGTAGATCCAGAGCTTGACGATGCCGTCAAGACGCGTCCATGTCTCGGATGTTGCAGCGGTGGGTTGGGCGGAGCCGTCAATGTGGCTCAAGACGCCGAAACTGAGACAGTGTGTCTCAAAAATGTCGCGCCATGAACCGTAGTTCATTTCCTCCATGTCGGGAATGATCGGAATGTGGGATTTGATGTTGGTAACCCCGAAGGGTTTGTCGGACGGTGCAGCAGCGGTGGAGGCCATGTGAACGACGGAGAGGCAGCTGACGGAGAGGCAGTGATACTTGGATTTAGAGGTTGAGGCGCCACGCAATTGAGGCTGCCGGCGGTGAGAGTTTGTGGTGGGGTGGGGGGCGCCAAGTGAAGGAGGCTGCCGAACGTGTTGGACTGGTGGGAGGCGCCAAGCAAGGCAGGCGGCCGAGGCTTTAGGGTGGTGGTGCGGCGCCAAGCTAGGGAGGCGGCCGACGGTAGAAGAGAAAGAGAGTTTGCTAGGTTTGAAATTCAAATTTCAAAATCTGATACCATGTAATTAGGAATGATTCTTGATTGATTGGATTATTGTGAAGGTTACATATTTAAAGTACAATAGATGAGATAAATAAGGAAACTAATAACAAGACACAATAATACTCAAAAATATCTAGGATCTTGTATACTAACAGTTACCCGCGCGGGTACTGGCTATCCATGACGATTCTCATCCCGTTTGTCCCGTGATGATCCTCGATGTTGGTACTTTGTCTCGTGCACATCCTTTAGCTCTGAAATTAACCGAATACGCATAAAAACTTGTAAGAACATGAAAACACGAAAACAAGTAAAAACGATACGGAATCATACGTAAAGCATCGCATATATATCATAAACATCTCTAAAATCGTGCAAGAAATACGTATGAAAACGAGATGATCAAAATCCCCCAGATTTGAATGTTTGATTGTCCCTAAGCAAACGTAAACGTGGAACACGTGGGGTATACAAAATACGAGAATTCCCCCTTCTCCTAGAAGTACCGCTAACGCAAACCTAACCGATCAACTAGCACGTCGAGAGCAAATCCGACCTAATTAAGTTTTCAGTCTTCATCATTGGTTCACCAAGGCTACCCATGAGAAAGTAAATCAAAGGAAAACCAAACAAGCCACCGTAACTCTCTCCACCAAACAAGACTTCAGACAATGCTGATAACGTCTATTTTGTTCTAGTATTTTCATCAATTTTCATAGTTAGTTTCATCATTCATTTTATTTTACCAAGCATTAAGCATCAAGATCATCCCGTTTTCAGTCATTTTGGAGCTAAAGGAAGTGCAGGAGATAAAGTACAAAGATCAATGATCATCACATGACAAACGGGACGAGAATCGACAAGGAATAGCCATTACCTGCGCGGGTAAGTCCCTAGCCCGAGCGGGCATTTGTTACGGCGATTTTGTCCTGCAAATTGTGCACGAGTCGGGCAAGAAAAATCACGCTCAGGGCCTCAGCCCGAGCGGGCAGCAAGCCAGCCCGAGCGGGCAGCAGCTCAGCCCGAGCGGGCAGCACCTCAGCCCGAGCGGGCAGCACCTCAGCCCGAGCGGGCAACACCTCAGCCCGAGCGGGCTGCCTCTTTTCCATCACGTTCTTGCGCGATCATCTACGCCGTACCCGAGCGGGTCACTTACCTTGCCCGCGCAGGTCGCGTCCGTCACCTGCAACTCCAAATAAGTTAATTTGACTTAAAACAAGTGGGAGTTCGTGGGGGACTTATACAATAAGGAAAACGCCTTTATAGAATATGAATAAGTCATATTTCGCTTAAGAAAGTAATGGAAACGTGGCCAACTTAATCAAGATTTGGAAAACTCAAGAAAAAGCAACAAAGGGAGGTGGCACCTGGAAGGAACTAAAGGGGAGAGCTGGAGGGACGAATTTGGGGAGAAACCAAGGGAGAAAAGAGAGCATACGTAGAGAGAGAGAAGGAGAACAACACGCACACACAAGGGCGAACAACGGAGCGAGGAAGCCGGAGTGTGGAGGAGCTATTGAAGACATCGGTAATAGAATAGGGAGGGATCTCATTCTTTATCCATGTCGATTATAGTTATCTTTTTTGTTTCTTTTGTTGAGTTCATGTCCGAGTAGGTCCACAACCGTAGGTTAGAGAGCTTGGCCGATATGTACAAAGTATTGTTCTTAATGCTTGGTGATTCTTAATGCTTTTGTTCTTGAACGCCACTCGAATGAATGATTTTGGCATTTGATCGTTTTCAGATTAATTGGTTGTTTTTAATGTTTTCATTCTTGTACGCCACTCGAATGAATGATCATAGAAGTCTAATGAATCTACGCCAGGGGATTAGACTTTGGAACTTAGCCATGATTTAGGATTTAATCGGTTTAGAATCATTGCCAGGTCGATCGATTGAATGTAGGGATTAGGATAGCGGTCTTAATGCGTATAGTAGGTGAGATACACAATTTGAGATTGGTATACGTATGCTAGATAGTGGACAAGTCTACGCCAGTCAGTTCCTATATTACAGCTTGAATTCCCTGGACACGTGATAATATCTAAGACCATGATCTTGTTAGAACTTCGTTGCATCATCGTGCATCTCTCGACACCTGTGGTGTTTAGTCATTTAGTTTGTCTCGTTAATTAGTTTAGTTTAGTTTCGTTCGTATGCCTATCATTCATCGATTTCACATGTCTTATTCATTAGTTTACTAGCTTTAGAGTTGTATCAATTCCTTGTGTTCGACCCTGGTACTATACGATCCGTATTCTTGCGGAAGCGTTAGTCTAGGTAAATTATTACTTGAGATTAACCGCATCAAGTTTTTGGCGCCGTTGCCGAGGAATTGATTACGGCTTAGAGTTAGGATACTTTTGAATTAGGATGTAGACCTTTCTGAAGTCTTCAATTATTTTTCCTATTTTTTGCTTTTGTTTTCTTTCTTATTGAGTCAATTTTTTTTACATCTCGGAGCTTAATCAAATTTTGTGTTCTTTATTTTGCGAGGTAACATGAACAACATCGAGTCTTTGTATGCCGATATATATCTGAAATGAAATATCAACTTTCTGAAATTCGTCATATTCTGTCTAACTCATACCATCAGCATTATTCGGAGCAATCATGGGAACAAAAAGTTTGGGGGTATGAAGAAGAGATCTACGAGATTTACAATCAGCCTTTCGGTTATACATACAATAACGGATGGAACGATCACACAAACTTCCCGTATAGGAACACCGATGGTATGCTGAATGCACAACAATCATTTGGGAACTTTCAGCCATGGACACAGCCCCAAACTCAGAACTATCAGTCATATGTGCCTTAGCCACAACCAAACCAATCTGAAGCAGCCCCCAACTTTGCCGCCATGTTCACCCGCCTCCTTGAAGTATTTGAGAATCAAAACAACTTGTTTATAGGAGTGATAGCGGAACAAGAAAGCGCCAATGAGCAGATGGATGACTTCTTTAGACAATTGGACACACAAGCTTCAGAACTTGCACAAGGGGCACCACGACAACAAGAGGTTCTATCGAGAAGTTCAGTAACAAATCCTCTTGAGCATGTCGACGAAATTTGCCTAAGGGATTGTAAAATGGTGGATCAGCCTACTCCAATGTCTGAAACGGGTGAAGCATCTATAACAGTAGCGGAAACGACTGTCAATAAGCCTAAGGAGAAGCTCGATGAGGAAGAGGGGCCAAAGTACGTAAAACCATATCCGAGGCCACCTCCATTGCCATTCCCACGACGTCAACGCATGAAGACGGCAGATCAGCCAATTCCCTCGATATTTGAAAACGGAAAAGAATCTAACACGGCAGCGGATAAGGCTACGGACATTGATAAGCATGAGAAGAAACCCGAGATGGAAGTAGAGTTCACCTTAATCGACACGCTTGAGCAGCCGTGCGCTATCGATTCGTGTTCCCCGACGGCATCTTTGAGAATTTAGCCGAGGAAGTTTGTGAGAAATTTTAGAATACGGATTCCCTATATATGAATTTCATAGCAGCTGGAGAAGGATTATACAAGGCACCAAACGAGCTGTTTGACAACAAAAAGAAGAAGGAATCCCCCGACCGGGACTTCCGCACAACCCGAGCTAAATGCGGTGCATATCAGTACATAAACGACCCCGAGATGCCGAGAAGCTACACCAAACGTCCAGCAAACAATTGGAGCATTGACAAGGCACCCAAGGTGAAGATGAAACCTTCACCACAAAGGCTCACGCACCAAAAATTTCTGGAGACGCTGAAGGAAACAAGCCAGGAACGCCTAACCGGTTTCATGGAGTACACAACCGGACTTATGGATAGCTCGACCAGAATTTTTGGACAGCACTATCTAGCCCCAAACTTAGAGAACATCATGACCAATCTTTGGGAAGACATGACTGATCATGCAAGGAACTCAACTGATCCGCGTGCTACGCCCTATCGAGCACACTATGCACGCGAGACGCTACGCACATAACGACGTCCACCGATGAGTAACATCGTGGTCAGGCTCGTGACCTTAAACCAGCCATTCCTTTAGTTTTTCGTTTTAGTTTCTTATAATTCGACTCTTATTCTTTTCACAAGCATGCTCCTTACAACAACCCCGATGTATCGTACTGTGTCCTTTGGATTGTGTGACTTTTGTTATAGGTTTTCCACTTTGAAATCATCCACAACATAAGGAAAGACGCATACGCCCAGCTACATCAACTCGGGACAGCAAGCACGCATCAGGTGCACACGTTCCTATTTATACTATTTTTCCACGAGTTTTTGCGTGTTAGTCCTTCTCTTAGGTATTGAACACCAGGACGGTGTTCCGTTCAAGTCTGCGGTGGTATTCTTCGAATGTCATGATTGTGATTAGGATTTAGATGTTTAGTTCTTCGTTTTTTTGTCTATTTTACGATTAGACGGACGGATATCTAGTACGAAAAATTTTGAACTTTAGTCACCTTGTGCAACCTTGTCGAATCAGGAACAAAAGTCTAGGTTAGTGGTCGTGCATGAATCCATTTGATTTTACCAAGCATTAAGCAACATGATCATCCCGTTATCAGTCATTTTGTAGCTAAAGGACGTGCAAGAGACAAAGTACAAAGATCGATGATCATCACGGGACAAACAGGATGAGAATCGGCAAGGAATAGCCATTACCCGCGCGGGTAATTCCCTAGCCTGAGCGGGCATTTGTTACGGCGATTTTGTACAGCGAATTGTGCACGAGTCGGGCAAGAAAACCACGCTTGGGGCCTCAGCCCGAGCGGGCAGCAAGCCAGCCCGAGCGGGCTGCCTCTTTTCCATCGCGTTCTTGCGCGATCGTCTGCGCCGTACCCGAGCGGGTCACTTACCTCGCCCGCGCGGGTCGCGTCCGTGACCTGCAACTCTAAATAAGTTAATTTGACTTAAAACAAGTGGGAGTTCGTGGTGGACTTATACAATAAGGAAAACTCCTTTAGAGAGGAGGAATAAGTCATATTTCGTTGGAGAAAGTAATGGAAACGTGGCCAACTTAATCAAGATTTGGAAAACTCGAGAAAAGGCAACAAAGAGAAGTGGCTCCTGGAAGGAACTAAAGGGGAGAGCTGGAGGGACAAATTCGGGGAGAAACCAAGGGAGAAAAGAGAGCACACGTAGAGAGAGAGAAGGAGAGCAGCACGCACACACAAGGGCGAAGGACGGAGCGAGGAAACCGGAGCATGGAGAAGCGATTGAAGACATCGGTAATAGAATAGGGATGGATCTCATTCTTTATCCATGTCGAATATAGTTATCTTTTGTGTTTCTTTTGTTGAGTTCATGTCCGAGAAGGTCCACAGCCATAGGTTAGAGAGCTTGGCCGATATGTACGAAATCTTGTTCTTAATTCTTGGTGATTCTTAATGCTTTTGTTCTTGAACGCCACTTGAATGAATGATTTTGCTATTTGATCGTTTTCAGATTGATGGGTTGTTTTTAATGCTTTCATCCGAGCCAGGGGATTAGACTTTGGAACATAGCCATGATTTAGGATTTAATCGGTTTAGAATCTACGCCAGGTCGATTGATTGAATCTAGGGATTAGGATAGCGGTCTTAATGCGTCTAGTAGGTCAGATACACAATTGGGAGATTGGTATACGCATGCTAGATAGTGGACAAGTCTACGCCAGTCAGTTCCTATATTAGAGCTTTAATTTTCTGAAATCGTGATAATATCTGAGACCATGATCTTGTTAGAACTTCGTTGCATCATCGTGCATCTCTCGACACCTGTGGTATTTAGTCATTCAGTTTATCCCGTCAATTAGGTTAGTTTAGTTTCGTTCGCATTCCGATCATTCATCGATTTCACACATCTTATTCATTATTTTACTAGCTTTAGAGTTGCATCAATTCCTTGTGTTCGACCCTGGTACTATACAATCCCTATTCTTGCGGAAGCATTAGTCTAGATAAATTATTACTTGAGATTAACCACATCAAATGCTAAACCTAGAACAACCGAGGATACTTGTTTCTTTTCCGAGCTTCTTTCTTTGTTTATTCCTTTTTTTCTTTTTCGTTCTCTTTTTTCTTTCTTTTTATTTTCTTTTTATTTTTTCTTTTTCTTTTCTTCTTCTTTTTTCTTTTTTTTTCGCATACACACTAGGCTTCTAGGAAGTCGGATTTTAAGGGATCCAACCTCTTCTTAGACCTAGACTACCGATGACGGTATACTCATGCATCTCGTTTATGAGTGCAGCGGAGTAGGCAGCTTTTTTTATTTTTATCGACAGCGGAGTGTTAGTGTGCGCTGTTATTCTGCAAAATAAGCTCGATATTATATGATCCAATAATCCTCAATAGAACAGAAGTAAAGCATCGTCTACACGAAGTATGACCATCTGGGTAGAAAGAATAAACGATAAACTAGCTTAGCAACCTCGTCTAAACCTCCCCACAAGCAACACTAGGATTCCCAAGAACTACGACCTATTGTTTTTCAGCCGACGAATAAGCTCTAACGCTTAGGAAAACCTAGCTCAATCATGCAAAATCTCACGGAAAAGGTCAAAACGTGGCACCGGACAAGTGCCTTGGGACGACTCTGACTCACGAAAACAAAAACAAACTAAAAATCGCAAAAATAACCTAAAAACTACAAAGTCAAAGGTAAGACGAAAGAAAATGAAACGAAATCACCTGAAAAACGTGAGCTGCTCCCCCAGACTTGAATTTAACGGCGTCCTCGACGTGAAGCTCCGATGGAGGGCAAGGGAAGTGAAGCACGTTTGTGGTGGTATTTTTGTGTTTTTTTTAAGAAAATAGATAACCGAGTCTTAAACATAAAAATAAAAACAAACAGCTGGGTTGCCTCCCAAAAAGCGCTTATTTAACGTCATTAAGCTTTGACGTCTCCATTCCTCATGTGTGCGCGGCGGGTGGATCGGAAAGGGAAATGGAGTTTCCACTTTCGATTGGTTGAGCGGCTAGGTAGACCTTTAGCCCCTGTCCATTTGCCTTGAATGTGTCACTCGCATTGCTCCATAGTTCCACGTCTCCATGTGTGAAGACTTCTCGTACCTGAAAAGGATCAGACCAACGAGACAGTAGGTTGCCCGAGAAAAGCATAGGTCGAGAATTGAAAAGTGGAACGAAATCACCTGATTAGAAGTCATGAGGTAGGGTCTTCTTATCGTGCCATCCCTTAGGCACATCATGCACGGGATTCACTTGCTCGCTGCCCGAGGTTGGATAAAGGGTATCTACGTTGAAAAGTTTAATGACGTCTTTTTCCATTACCTCGTGCAAATGCGGGTGCAGCCTCCTTTGAGTTTCGGGTGAAGGTTCGTGGCTGTCCTCCCTATAATTTCCGTGCATACACATTGAAGAGCTGACTCTTCTATGCTTCTTCACGCGTTTGGGTTGTTTTCTCATCTCATCTGCACTCATGTTAGTATTTAAAACAGCAGGATATCTTTTATGGGAATCAATGTACTCATACCGAAAAGAAGATGGCTGAGGGTCGGGCTCAAGTTCGGACGTCTTCTCCGCTGTGAAACCAGCATGCATATCACGTGGTATCTCCTCACGTGGAGCGTCTCCTAGTGCTGTAATTGCACTCATGAGTTTTGTGTACATCTCAGCTCCTTCGTCCGTAAATCCTGCATTGTTGCAAACTCGTGTTAAATACCGTAAATGAAATTCAGAAGCACTTACATGATCATGCGTGTCTTTCTCTAACTCGTCCAGCGAATCAACTGTAAAGCAAGACTCCTTGAATGATGATTCGGGCATGGGGCTGGACAGGTTGAATTCGATCGTCTCATCTCCGACACTTAAGGCTATCTTTCCTTATTGTACGTCTATCATCGCACCTGCAGTAGCTAAGAACGGTCTACCAAGAATAATAGGTATCCTAGCGTCTTCCGTTATCTCAAGTACAACAAAATCAGTGGGAATGCAAAGCTTACCCACCATGGTGGGAACGTTTTCAACGATTCCCACCGAATGTCTTACCGTACGATCCGCGAGTCGTAGAGACATCTTTGTAGGTTTGAGATTCCGGAAGTCCATCCGCTTAAAAACTGAGTGCGGCATGATGCTCACGCTTGCTCCTAAATCACACAAAGCATTATCGATATCGAGGTTACCTATTGTGCATGGAATGGAGAAGCTTCCGGGATCCTTCAACTTTGGTGGCTGCTTGTTCTGAAGAATTGCACTGCATTCCTCGGTGAGTGCTACAGTCTCGTTCTCTTCGATGTGCTTTTCTTTGGACAATACCTCTTTTATGAGTTTGGCATGATTAGGCATCTTTTCGAGGGCTTCCACGTATGGGATGTTGATGTCAAGCTTATTGAGACACTCTACAAATCTGCCCACTCTCTCTTGGTTCTTACTGCTTACCAATCGTTGAGGATACGGTATCGGAGGTTTGTACGCCGGAGGAGCAACGTATGGCTTATCTAAATCTGGTTCGACTCCTTCCATAATCGCGACCTTACCTTTTCCTCTATTCATGGACGTACCAGCAGCATTCCCTCGCTCTTTCGAGGAGAATTCTCAACCATATCACCACTGCACACAGAAATAGCATTCACATACTCTCTCGGGTTTAGCTCGGGTTTACCTGGGAGCTGTCCGGGATTCCGAGAGGATGAGGCAGCTTGCTGTGCGATGGAGTTCTCTAAACTCTTCAAATGATTGCTTAAGGACTCCATCTGAGATTTAAGCTCACTAATCGCTGTCCCCACATCTGCGTTGAATTTGGTTTGGATCGATTGGTTCTGCTCGTGATTCTTCATAAATTCGAGCAATACCGCCTCAAGGTTTGATGAAGAGGATTGATGGGGTTGAGTGGCTTGCGGAGCTTGCTGAGCTTGCTGGAATTGCTGGTTGTTTTGCTGAAAAGTATGCCGCCTTTGTGGAAACTGCGAATACCTTTCCGGTTGAGTCGTTCGGTATGACAAGTTCGGAGGATTCCTCCAATTCGGGTTGTAGGTATTCCCGAATTGAGTATTTCCTTGCTGCTGGGCATAATTCACCTGTTCGTAATCCTCATCTACCGTGCATTGATACGCTACATGTTCCGTATCTCCGCAATTTGAACAGTACATGGTATTCGCTGCATTACCGATAGCTCTATTCTGATTAGGCTCATATAAACGACGAGTGCTATTAGGCATACCTCTCGGAGTTGACCACATGGTGTGGTTCATGGCGAGGTTATCAATCAGCTCAAATGCCTCCTCGATGCTTAGATCCATGAATGATCCTCTGGCAGCGTTATCCAACGTCA
>CM071863.1:35794947-35811037 GCA_036759665.1 Gynandropsis gynandra | reverse complement strand
GGAGGCCTCGGTTCGGGTTTGATGTATTTGGGCTCCTCTACCTCTTTGTGCTCTTTGACGTGGTCGCTCTCTCTTGCTACTGCCCTTGATGATTCTCCCTGTTCAAATTTTGAAAGAGTGGGGTGATCGATTGTCTTACCGCTTCTCAAGTGAATGGCATTGATTTTTTCGCGAGGATTTGCTTCCGGGCGTGCCGGTAGAACTCCTTGAGGTTGAGAGGATTTCGCAGCGAGTCGTGAAACTTGAGTATCCAAGATGTTTAGATGCGTCTTCAACTCCATATATTCTTTCTTCCTCTCTTGATTTTCTGCTCTCATCTCTTCCTGTTGCGTTCTCAACATTCTAATCTCATTGGATTGATCTTTTTGTCCTTGTAAAAGTTGAGCAAACATAGACGTAATATCGGGGTTGGCTTCTTGTTGTGGAGGAGCAGGCGCACATGGTTGGTAATTCTGGTTTTGGGGCTGAGTCCTTGGTTGAAAGTTTCCCGATGCACGTTGTGCATTGAATGCTCCGTCGGAATTCTTGTACGAGAGATTGGGCTGATTTCTCCATTCGGGGTTGTACGTGTTACCCAAAGGTTGATTGTTGCTCACATAACTCACCCCTTCGTACTCTTGAATTCCTTGCTCGTCCGGCTGCTCAAAATATTGTTGTTGATTCGCTCCGGACATCATATCGTAGAGGCCACTGATTTTACCATTCATTTCAGCTAGCTCGGCAAATATGGAACGCGTATTATCCATGTTAGCTACCCTTGCTGGAGTGTTGCAATTGTACTCTCCGGCGGTGTGGTTTCCTTCGTCAGCCATACGATCTATAAGATCCTCGATTTGTGGAAAGGTGAGGTTGCTCAAAGAACCTCCAGCAGCGGCTACGATCAAGATCCTCGTGTTGTCCATGAGTCCTTGGAGAAAGTTGTGTATGAGGTAACTTTGATCCATGCCGTGATGTGGGCAAAGGCGTTGGTATGCTTTGAATCGCTCCCACACTTCGTATAAGCTCTCGGCTGCCCCTTGAACGAATGTGTTGATATTATTCTTGGCTAGCTGAGCTTTACTTTGAGGGAAGAACCGTGTCATGAACTTCTCCTCTAGCTGTCCCCACGATGCGATAGAATTCGCTGGTTGAGAATACAACCAATCTTGTGCCTTATCTTTCACCGAGAATGGGAAGGCAGCTAGCATGACGTCCTCATCCGATACCCCGTCTCCGGCTCTTATGGTTCAGCATAGCATCTTGAAATCAGTGAGATGCTGGTTTGGGTCCTCGGCGGGTCTCCCTCTAAATGCCGCGTTACCGAACATTTGAATGAATGCCGGTTGTAGCTCCACGCGAGTGTTTCTCCTTGCAATGCACGATAAGAGTTGTGTGTGCCTAGGGACCGTGTATGATCCATAGGTCAATGCTGGTTGTACTTGTGGCACGTTTGGCATGTTCAAATCTCTACGTTCTCCCATTAGTTCTTCTTCACTCTTATCTACGCACGGTGGTTCGATTACTTCCTCGGTTTGGAAGTCTATATGCACTTGCGTATTATCAACCGAGTTGCTTGCACTAGCTCTCGTTTCTTTCCTTAACTTTCTGAGCGTTTTATCAATGTCGGGGTCAAAAACTAGATCCGCACTTCTGGTATTTCTCATGCACAAACTAGCTGCACAAGAAAAAGAAGATAAACACAAAAATCACGTGAGTTCCGAGAAGCAAACGAACTTGACTCTAAACTAATAAACAAACAAAAATACGAAAAAAAACAAGACTCCGGAAAGGACTATGTCTAAATCTAAAAGTTTCCTAACTCTAAAGCCGTAATCTCCCCGGCAACGGCGCCAAAAACTTGATGTGCGTTAAGCTCAAGTAATAATACCTAGACTAACGCTTCCGCAAGAATACGGATCGTATAGTAACTAGGGTCGAACACAAGGAATTGATGCGACTTTTAAGCTATTAAACTAATAGATAAGACGTGTAAAGTCAATAATGATGGAATTGTGGTGGAACTAAACTAAACAAATCGACGAGATAAACTTATAGCTAAGCACCATGGGTATCGAGAGTTGCACAACGATGTAACGAAGTTCGAACGAGATAATTGGTCTTAGATACTATCACGAGTTCAGGGAATTCAAGCTCTCCTATAGGAACTGACTGGCGTAGACTTGTCCACTATCTAGCATGCGTATACCAATATATCTATTGCGCATCTCACATACATAGACGCATTACGACCGCTATCCTAATCCCTAGATTCAATCGATTGACCTGGCGTAGATTCTAAACCGATTAAACCCTAAATCATGGCTAAGTTCCAAAGTCTAATGCCCTGGCGTAGATTTATTAGACTTCTAATATCACTAAATTCGACATAGATAGAGAATGAGATTGCTCCCTATTCATAAACCGATGTCTTCAATAGATCCTCCTTGCTCCCGACCCGTTGTTTTGTCCTTTCTTCCTTTTTCCTTCTGCCCTAATGTCTCTGAATGATCTCCTCTTCAATCTGGTTCGAATCTCCCCTTTTCAGATCTGATTTCTCATTAATTTGGCCGTTCTAAAACTTAGGAGTTAGTTGAGGAAAACAAGGACCCGAGCGGGCATAGCCTCTACCCGCTCGTGTAGGCCTTATGCCCGACCGTGTGCCTTCATTTTAGCCCGAGCGGGCACCATGCCCGAGCGTGTAATTCTTCAGCCCGAGTCGTGCAAAGCTACGGCGAATTCTTGGCAACAATTAGCCCGAGCAGGCACTCCGATTCCACCCGAGCGGGCACACATGCCCGAACATGTTCCTTGAGCACCCGAGTCGTGCAAAGCTACGGGGAATTTTGGTGACAATTAGCCCGAGCGGGCACACTTCCAATGCCCGAGCGTGCATGTCTTGAGATGTTGTTTCCGCTCCTTTCGCTCGGTGTTTGAATGTTCACTTGAATCCATGGCCTTGCACAAGTTGAACCTTGTCATTCAACTACGTTTTCGGGGTTAAATTGCCGTAATGTCTCGTGTTTCTCCTCATGTCTTCGTTTCCTATGCAAAACACGAAATGTAGATGAAGTCTTCGAATAAACTCGATAAATGTGTGAAATCTAAATAATCTACTCAAAACTAGACCTAAGAATCACGTAAAAACTACAACGGATTACGTGTTATCACTGTTGGGGAAGTTTTGGGTCAGCCAAAAGATCGGATGTTGCACGCCATTTATTATGCTACTCGAACATTAGACAACGCCCAATGCAACTATTCCACAACCGAGAAGGAGTTACTTGCAATCGTCTTTGCGTTTGAGAAGTTCCGCTCATACCTAGTGGGCTCCAAGGTAATAGTTTACACGGATCATGCTGCCTTACGTTACCTACTCACCAAGAAAGACGCAAAGCCGGGGCTCATTAGATGGATCCTACTGATGTAAGAGTTTGATCTTGAAATATGGGATAGGAAAGGAACCGAGAATGGGGTAGCTGATCATCTTTCACGTCTTGAAATCCCCGAGTGCACTCCTATCGATGACTACCTCCGAGATGATGCAGTAATGTCCTTGACTTGGACTTCCATTCCATGGTATGCTGACTTTGTGAACTATGTAGCTTGTCGAGTATTACCGGAGGGGCTGAATTACAATGCGAGAAAGAAGTTTCTCCGTGACGTCAAGGCATACTATTGGGATGAGCCATATCTTTTCAAAAGAGTCATAGACGGAATCTTTAGGCGCTGCATCCCCGAAGAAGAAGCTCCACACATACTGTCACATTGCCATTCCTCAAGCTATGGAGGACACTTTGCTGCATCCAAGACAGCTGCAAAGGTGCTGCAAGCGGGCTTCTATTGGCCTACACTCTTCAAGGACGCCCACAACTACGTCACATCATGCGAAAATTGCCAAACGACGGGTAAATCTCTAGACGCCATGAAATGCCACAACAATATATTCTAAAGGTCAAGCCATTTGATGTATGGGCCATAGACTTCATGGGCCCTTTCCCATCCTCGTGCAAAAACCTCTATATACTAGTCGTGGTGGACTACGTAACGAAGTGGGTAGAAGCTTTGGAAAATCCAACAAATGACTCCAAACCAGTAACCAAGATGTTTAAACGTGTCATATTCCCACGTTTTGGAGTTCCGAGGGTTGTGATCGGAAATGGAGGTAAGCATTTCGTGAACCTCATCATAGAAGGGTTGTTGAAGAAGTACGGTGTTCGACATAGGGTAGCAACGCCATATCATCCTCAAACCAGCGGCCAAGTTGAAGTTTCTAATCGAGAGATCAAGTCGATTTTGGAGAAAACGGTCTCTAAGTCTAGGAAGGATTGGGCATTGAAACTCGACGATGCATTATCATACAACATTCAAAACGCCAATCGGAATGACTCCGTTTCAGCTAGTGTACGGTAAGGCATGCCATCTACCGGTCGAGCTAGAATACCGAGCGTATTGGGCGATCAAAGTACTTAATTATGATTACAATTCAGCTGCTGAGAAACGGATGCTACAGCTCCATCATCTAGAGGAGATGCGCCTCTATACATATGAGAACGCAAAAATCTACAAGGAGCGCACGAAGAGGTGGCATGATAGACACATAGTCCAGTGGACATTCGAGGTAGGTAACTGGGTACTTGTTTTCAATTCATGTTTGAAACATTTTCCAGGAAAACTCAAGTCACGCTGGTCCGGGCCGTTCACAATCAAAAGTGTCTCACCGCATGGCGCTATCGAGCTGATAGGACACGACAACACATTCAAAGTGAACGCCCAACGTTTGAAACTCTACAACGGGGACAACATGGAAGACAATCAGACTGTCTTCGCTCTTTCGGAGCCAACACATGAGTAGAGTGTTTTGGTCAGGCTCGCCACCTTAAACAAGCGCTTCTCGTGAGGCAACCCGACTTTTGCATTTTCTTAATTTCATTTTCGAACCTATTCTTATTCTTTTCACATTGATGTACTCGATGGGATAGTATTTCTTCTTTTGGATTGTGTGATTATTTTTCACAGGTTTTTCAACGTCGATATCATCCTTGAGGAGGAGACGCATACAACATCCAACCGCATCGCCAACTCGGGACAGCAAGATACATAAGGTGCACACGTTCCAACCCTTATTTCCCCGTAGTTTGGTATGCGAGATTCTCTTAGTTCTTGAACACCGAGACGGTGTTTCATTCAAGTCTAGGGGAGTACTCGTCGAGTATCATGCATGTGATTAGGATTAGATGTTGATTTTTTTGTTATTTTTAGGAATAAACGGATGGATATCTAGCATGAATTTTCGAGTTTTATTCATTATTGTGCGACTTTGTTGAATGGTGGTAGGATTGCATGGCTCGTGACTTTCGGTTGATAGAAGTTTGAACTAGGTACGCTTAGGTTTGCGTTCATGTGAGACGTTGTTTTGCATGATGGCTAATCCTTCGAAGTATTTGTGCTAGTGACCATTGTTGATTAGCTCTTCTTGTACTCGACTCTAGATTTGCTCGAGGACGAGCAAAGGTTAAGTCTGGGGAAGTTTGATAACATGTAATCCGTCGTAGTATTTACATGATTCTTAGATTTAGTTTTGATTAGATTTCTTAGACTTTACCGATTTATCGAGTTTATTCGAGGACTTCATCTACCATTTCGTGTTTTGTATAGGAAAGGAAGACATGAAGCGAAACACGAGTGAGTACGGCAATTCAACCCCAAAAACATGATTTAATGACAAGGTACAATATGTGCACGGCCACGGATTCAAATCGAACACTCAAGCATCGAGCGAAAGGAGCGGAAACAGCAAAGTAGAGGCTACACGCTCGGGGTTGAACCATGCCCGCTTGGGTTGAGGTTGTGCAATTCAGGCTGAAAACCCCCAAAACTTAGCACGGTTCGGGCATGACTTAAACATGGTCTGGTGACCATGCCTGCTCGGGCTACAAGAGAGGACCCACTCGGGCTACACTTCTCCAATTGGGACTGAAAAATCGCCGAGACCAAACACGACTCGGGCTGAAGTCCTACACGGTCGTGCAAGCAAGCCCGCTCGGGCTGAGTATTGTGCACGCTCGGGCTGAGGTTGTGCATGACCGGGCTGAACTTGTGCCCGCGCGGGCCGCCGAATCCGGAAATAACTATTTTGAAGGTTTCAACGGGCAATTAATGAAAAAAGAAGCCATCTAGGGCTAGGAGACGAACCAGACATTGGAGGAGAAACTCAGAGACATAGAGAAAGAGAGAGAAGGACGGAGCGAAGTAGCCGGAGCGTGGAGGAACTATTGAAGACGTCGGCAATAGAATAGGGGGATCTCGTTCTTTATCTATGTTGAACATAGTTATCTTTTGCGTTTCTTTTGTTGAGTTCATGTCTGAGTAGATCCACAGCCATGGGTTAGAGAGTTTTGCCAATTTGTAATGAGGTTTTGTTCTTAATGCTTGGTTATAATATTTGATCGTTTCGGATATATTGGTTGTTCGTAATGCTTTTGTTCTTGTTGGCCACTTGAATGAATGTCTATAAAGATCTAATTGCATTGGGAGATTAATTAGATCTTGGAACGTAGACATGATATAAAGTCTCAATTGATTTAGAACCTTGGCCGGTCGATTGATTTAACTTAGGAATTAGGACAGCGATCTTAATGCATCTAGTAGGTGATATTACACAATTGGGAGATTGGTAGTACGCATGCTAGATAGTGGGTTTAGACATCGGGAGAGTCATTCCTTAGAAAAGAGCTTGAATTCCCCGATTATGTAACAATATCTATAACCATGATCTTGTTAGAACTTCGATTGCATCATCGTGCATCTCTCAAAACCCATGGTGTTTAGTCATTGAGTTTATCCCGTCAATAAGTTTAGTTTAGTTGCATTTACATTCCCATCACTTATCGATTTCACACGTCTTATCCATTAGTTTAATAACTTTAGAGTTGCATCAATTCCTTGTGTTCGACTCTGGTACTATACGATCCGTATTCTTGCGGAAGCGTTAGTCTAGATATATTATTACTTCAGATTAACCACATCAGCTTCTACGAATGGTATGATGATGTGAAGCTTCTTAAGAATCTCTACAAAAACGTCCATATCTTACTTCATTCTTGCTGCTCACCAACTGTTGAGGAAACGGTATTGGAGGTTTGTACGCCGGTGAAGCAACATACGGGTTTTCCAATTCTGGTTCAGCGCCTTCCTCGTTCACAATGCCCTTTCCTTTATCCACAGATTTTCCAGCAGCTTTCTCTTGCTCTTTCGGGGGCGGATTCTCGATCATATTACCTCTGCGCAAAGTGATGGTGTTCACATGCTCTCATGGGTTAAGATCGGGCTTACTAAGGAGCTGTTCGGGATTCCGAGATGACGAGGCAGCTTGTTGTGCTATGGAGTTTTCTAACATCTTCACATGTGTGCTCAAGGATTCCATATGAGTTTTGAGCTTGCTAATCGTTGTCCCCACATCCGCATTGAATTTGGCTTAAGTCGATTGTTGCTGCCTTTGCTCCTTGATAAATTCGAGCATCACTCCCTCAAGATTTGACGAAGGGGCTTGAGGAGGTTGAGGAGCTTGCGGAACTTGCTGGAATTGCTGATTGTTTTGCTGGTACGTTTGCTGTCTTTGCTGAAATCCCGAATATTTCACCGGTTGAGTCGTTCGAGAAAAAAGATTCGGGTGGTTCCTCCAATTCGGGTTGTAGGTATGCCCGAATTGTGTGTTTCCTTGCTGCTGGGCATAGTTCATCTGTTCGAAGTCTTCATGAACCGTGCATTGATACGCTACATGCTCCGCATCTCCGCAATTCACACAGTACATGGCGTTTGATCGTTGCCCGTCGCTCTGCTCTGATTCGGCTCATATAGGCGTCGAGTGCTATTAGGCATACCTCTCAGTGTTGACCACATAATGTGGTTCATGGCGCGGTTATCGATCAGCTCGTATGTCTCCTTGACGCTCAAATCCATAAACGATCCTCTAGCAGCGTTATCTAATGTCACTCAGTGTTCGTCTGAAATTCCATTGTAAAAGGTTTCGATAACGTACCACTGCTCGAGACCATGGTGTGGAAACATCTGTAGAAAATCCTTAAATCTTCCCCACGCTTCAATCAACATTTCTCCACTTTTGCATCTAAACGTTGTGATTTCTCCCCTCATCTGAATCGTCTTGCTCGGAGGAAAGAACCGTGAGAGGAACAATGTGCAGAGCTGGTTCCAAGTCGTGATTGAACCAGTGGGAAGCGATTGCAATAGAATTGCATCCTCCGAGACTCCGTGTATTTTGAATGTATCGAAAAGCTCTAGGAAGTCTATGAGATGCTGATGGGGATCCTCGTGATTTCCACCCATGAATTGCTTCTAATAAAGCATGTTGATCGTTGCCAGCTTAATCTCAAATTGTTCTCTAGCAACAGTAGGCATCCGTATGGCTGTTTGCACATTGTTAATATTGGGCACCACAAAATCTCTAAGGCGACGTGGTGGAGGAGCCTATTGTTCTCGCGGTTGAGGTGCGAGTCGTTGTTGTTGCATATGTACCTATAGGTAATTGAGGTTGTCCGTGGTTGTTCTGATTATCCATAGCTCGTTGATCTGACGGCTCTGTGTTACCTTCTTCCTTGCCCTTTCTCAGTTATCTGTAAGTGTGCTCGATCTCAAAGTCGATTTGGAATAGACTGGAAGCACCTTGAGATCTGGTCATAAACCAACAAAGGACAAACGAACAAAATTAGGCTGAAAGAAACAAAAGAAAATAAAATAAAAAGAAAAACAAAACAAGAATGACTCTAGGCTTGAATCTAAGACGTGTTGACAATAGTCCCCGCCAACGGCGCCAAAAACTTGATGTGTATTCAAAGTTAAACAAATAATCTAAACTACCCGCAAGTGCACATCACGTGTGTAGTACTTTAGGTGTTGACACAATCCAAACTCAAACTACGAATCAAACTTGAAAACGAACGAATATTGGTTTAAAGATTAAAATACTAAAAACAAATAAACTACGAGTTCTTAATAGTGAGACAAACGTTCTAGGAATCCGGTTTCACCACAAGACTACTGAAACCATCAATCAACCTATCTAATAATGCAATCCCGATTAAGTTATCTAAGGTAGATGATACTAATATGATATCTATCCTCTCTAAAGGCATAGAGACGTAATCTAGTCAAGTTATCCCCTACTTTCATAATTGACACCTTAAGCTAAACCCATAAGATCTGTGATTCATCCGTTTACCCTCAAGTGCTGCTACCCTACTTTCGTGGCCTAACCTCGGTTGTTCTAAACATGATCTTCTAGGACTAGAATTCTCCTTTCGGTCCTTCTCCTAATCCCTAACACATGTATCTACTTGGCCTTCGTAAATACAAGTCATTCAAGCACTCAGATAAAAAATAGATAAACGAAAATGGGAAATTGCATTCAAAGATAAATCAAAAGCGGTTCCGGGATAGTCAAGGGCTAACCCCTTCTCCTAGAACAAAACGACTACTCTCTCATGCGTCCATAAACAAACATAATCGAAATAGATAGTTTAAGGAACATAAAACTAAGACAAAACCGAAGTCATGTTCGATGCTCCTTGAATGTCTCCTGCAAGTCTCTGTCTTCTTCCTCTCTCTCTCTCTCTCTCTCTCTCTCTCTCTCTGCGTCTGTGTTCTCTGTAACGTCTGTAAAAATCCTTCTCTCACATCTCTAACCGAATGAATATGTCATCTTTCCTCTTTTAACATCTTTCCTTTCTTCTTCTTTTCCCTTTTGGTCGTGTCTTTCCATTCTTCTCCGGTAATCTTCCTTTTCTTCTCCACAACTATAACTTTTCCTTTTCTGCATTTCAGGTCCGTGTGACTCCATGCTCGGCCGTGCAAGATGATAAGCCCGATCGGGCATATCCCCTTGAAGATTTCCCGGTCGTGCACCTTAGTAGCCCGGGTCGTACGTTATGTTCAGGAACTTTTTTGTTTCAAATGCACGGTCATGCATGAATGAGTGCACAGTCGCGCACTAGATTGATGAGTGAGCAGCCCGGTCATGCAAGAATGGATGCTCGGTCGTGCAGGGGCTTTGACTGATGAGCCCGGTCGTGCAGGGGCTTTGACTGATGAGCCCGGTCGTGATGGTGTGTAGTGTTCGGTCGGGCATGGCTGTGTTTTCTCAGCACGGTCGTGCTAAGGGTGATGCACGACCGGTCATGTGTGTCTAATGCTGAGCCCGGTTGTGCTATGTATGGTGTTGGCCGTGCACTTTGTTGTCTTGCCCCATTTCTCGTCAAGTTTGCTTCGTTAAAGTCCTTAATGATAGCGCTTTGTCCCATGTAAGTTTCTTAGCTTCGAAATGAGTCAAATTTGCATTAAAACTTGTAAGAACACGAAAACATGAAAACGAGTAAAACAGATACAAAATCATACGTAAACATCGCAAGTATATCGTAAACATCTCTAACATCGTGCGAGAAATACGTATTAAAACGAGACGATCACTTGTTGGTCTCAAGAATAGGATTCAGATTGAATTGAGACATTCTCGAGAGATTTGTAAAATAAAAAAGAACATAAATAGTAGAGAGTTAGACATCGTAAATATCATAAAGACATGGACTTTATTTAAATGATATGCTCGCTAATCAATGTTACAATAACATCAGAAATCTTATTTCTCATTAGCATTAATCTACAACTATATGCATGAGCCCCCTTGATAGTCAAGACGTTTTCCAACCATATAAATAGATTCTTTACAAATTTTATCCCTACAAAACTAGTAGTTAATAAAATGCGGCTCTATATCACATAGTCATCTGGTAGTCAGGTCGCCCTATTGATATAGTTGAGTTCATCCTTCAACTCATGGTCAGATAACAATTAAGTTCATGTACCCCGGGTAGTCCAGGCGTTTACAAGAACTAATTGTTCCCTCCCACTAGACATCTAATGGCATAGACATATGAATCAAATCCTTGAACTACATGCCTCATGGTAGTCAGACCGTACCATGTAAACAATAACCTATTCATATGTTTACGACGAAGGAAAAGCCGAATGATAAACAATTTATCATTTAGGAATTCAATTATTTGGATTTCTAAGACTCATAAGCATAGGTCAATCGAGTTGACACTCAAATCGATTGACTCAGACGCCAAGCTTCGATCCGCCAAGTTGGTCGGAACCATCAACACGCTCGTGCTCCAGGAGACTACATGACCCGCGCGGGCTGCATTTCTAGAAATTCTTGTACGACTCGGTCTTGCAACCAACCCGCCCGGATTGGATGGAAAGCAATGAGCCCACACGGATCGTGCACTTCGCCTCCGCGAGTCCCCTTCTGCAGGACCTAACCCTAGGCACGGTCGAGAACAAAAACTGGGCGGCTGCAAAGAACCCGATTGGAAGTGGACGTATCCGCCGGTGTGACCGTTGCAACGCTCGTGTCCTTGGCACGTGACAATGACCGTCGAGAAGCTCTGTCGCGTCGTCTAGGGTTCCACAGCCCAGAGACCCATCACGCCGTCTAGGCGAGACGGCCGAGAGCCATCGACCTCGCCTGTGCATTTCACGGCCAAGGGTCGTCGCCCTCGCCTGGGCGATTCACGGTCGAGAGCCGTCGCCCTCGCCTGGGCGATTCACGATCGAGAGGAGGGATTCGCACGGTCGCCGACAGAAACACACGCAGGCGAAAAAATTATCTGTTTTTCGTCAAAAATCGAATCCTAATCCTAGAAACAGATGACCAGACGTTCTGATACCACCGTTGGGTTGCTACGTAGGGTGTAGAAGCGAATTTTAACCACCCATATTCAAATCTAGTTATGTTCAAGATTGGGTTCGAAGGGTTTAAACAAAAACACGAGGAATGATTCCGATATTACATGTTTTGTCGAATCTAACAACGACCAGATGGTAGACTTGAATTGACAAGTCCTCTACGTGTATTCATGTCGAGATCGAGTTCTACAGTCAACGGTTGGCGCGGATTTTGGTCGGGAGCACGAATTCAAATCAAGGATGACTGGAGGAAGTCAACGAGAAGATTAAGGAGAAGAAGGAGGAGTCAAGTTGAATCTGGCGGATTCAATGCTGAAGAAAGATCAGCAAGACGGTGCGGTTGAAGAACCGGAGAGGGTTGCTGAGCCGAGCGGAATACAGATAAGTTAACCTGAAAAAATAAAAAGAAGGTTAACGATTTTGGGCTGTATCACTGGAGTACACGAAAAAGAGAAAGAGAGAGTTCTAAGGTTTTAAGTGTACTTAGTTAGATACTATACTGTGCGGAGAAACAGTTGAGGTTGTATTTACGTCTAACTCAGGGGGAGTTATCCGCGGAGATCTTTAGTACATTGTATAAACTGGCAAGTGTACTTAATGATTGACAAGTAAATAAATGAATACTGTTTTATATTTATGATCTCTTTGGTTATCGATTTACTAGTTATCTTCTACAAGTTTTCAATTGATATCAGAGCAGGTAACCAACATTTAGAGTAAATCTAAAAAACTGGTTTGAGATCCGAGAAGACGACTAAAATGGAAGGACCAAGAGACATGTATTCGTTTGGAAAACATGTCATGTTAGACGCATCTAACTATGGATACTGAAAAGTTAAGATGAGAGCGAGCATACGAGGAATTGACGAAGATGCTTAGAGTGCAGTTAAGAATGGATGGACACCACCGACTGTTATCGACGAAAATGGAAAAGAGAAGGAGAAGCCATCAGATCAGTGGACACCTAGTGAAAAAAGGAGTTCAACATTCAATGCAAAGGCCCTGACAGCTATCTTTTCATCAGTAGAAATAAATGAATTTAAACAGATTCAAGGGTGTGAATCTCTTAAGGACGCATGGGATACACTAGAAACTATCCATGAAGGCACAACGAATGTTATGCCTTCATGGATATATTGGAACATCAATTTGAGAAGCTGGAGATGGGAGAATATGAAAGTGTGAAAGAATTCAGTGGTCGGATGAATGCAATCTCAAATGAGGTAAGTGTACTTGGACAGAACTTGGATGATAAGAAACTGGTCAAAAAGCTACTGAGATGTCTTCCGAAGAAATTTCATGCACAGAAGGTTGCTATGAATATGTCACTAAACACGGATACAACTAGCTTCAAAGAAATAGTTGGAATCTTGGCTGCATATGAACTTGAACTCCAACTGGAACAAGGGGATATTGCCAAAGATAGAAGAAAAGGAGTTGTATTACAAGCAGCTTGAGAAAGCACCAGGTTGGATAGTATTGAAGAAAACATTGTGTTACTGACCAGAAAATTTGGAAAAATTCATGGAGAGAAGGTCAGTGATGAAAAAATCATCAACCGAAGATGCTGGATACAGAAAGGAGAAAAAATCTGGATGTCAATGTCATGAGTACAAAGGTTTTGGTCATTTTAAATCAGATTGCCCTAGCATCACAAAAGGGAAAATGTTTTGAAAAATCTCAGAGAAACACAGTGCTTCAAATGCAAGGGTTTTGGTCATACAAAGAATGAATGTGCTGATAATAATCTGGTAAAAGGAAAATCACTAATCATGCTTAGTGAATCCAGTTTTGAATCTGGAGAAGAGTCTAAAGAAGAACAGTCGAGCTTTGTTTCCTTCATTGGCATTATTGATGAGGACGATAAAGAAAGTGAAAAAGATCAACTTGAAGAAGAAGATGAAGTTGATGTAGAGATGATATACAATGAGTTGATTAGGATGGAAAAATTGAATGTTCAACTGATCAAGGAAAATGAGAATCTGGAAGCTCAGATTTAGAATATGAAGAAAGAAGTAGTGGCTAAAGAAGAAGAAGTGCACGTCGTAAAAAGGCAGCTAGAGGAGACAAATAAACAACTGAAGATGCTGTCAAATGGTACTGACAAATTGGATCACTTGCTTTCTATTGGAAAAATGAAAGGTGGCAATCATGGAATCGGCTATGTAGGGAATACAAGCAAGACAGAAAAAAAGTTTGTTTCTGGCGGAGACGTGAAAGAAAGCCTAAAATGGAAAGAAAGATAGTTAACTCATGGTACTCCAAATAAAAGCCAGAACAGACAAAATTCTGACAGAAAAAGAAATTGGATTGATCACGCTGTTGAATACAGACCTAGAGGACAATATCAGAAATTCTATCAACACTACAATCAGAGAAGAAATGTGTCAACACAGAACCACGGACATAACCATTGGAGAACGCATTATGGTAAGAATAGAAAGAGGAACTCAGTTGTCTGCTACTTCTGTGGAATTAAGGGTCATAAGCAACAGACGTGCTACAAGAAACACAGGTATGATGCAGGTAAGTCATCAAATGTAAAACAAATATGGGTAAAGAAAAGTGAGTTATACTGTAATGTCGCATACATTTCTGCCTAAAATGAAAAGTCTAATACCTGGTACTTTGATAGTGGATGTTCGAGACACATGACAGGTAATAAAGAATTACTCTCAAATTTTTTTTGAAATTAAGAATGCAGGGAGTGTAGTGTTCGGAGATGGGAACAAAGGAAAAATTCTTGGCAGAGGAGATCTCAAGTCACCTGGACAACCAGCATTGACAAATGTTCAATTTGTTGCGGGTCTAACGGCTAATTTGATTAGCATCAACCAACTTTGTGACAGTTATCACCAGGTTAAATTCACTAACAAATAATGTTTAGTGATGAATTTTGATAATAAATGTATACTCACAGGGTCACAGTCCTCAAATAATTGTTACGTGTGGACTGAAGAGAAAGTGTGTTTTAAACCAACAGATGATGCACTATCACTGTGGCATCAGCGACTAGGACAAGTAAACTATAGATCTTTGGTGAAACTATCTGACTTTGCAGCAGTAAGAGGTATGCCTAAGCTAAAGTTAGATAAATCAGTAATGTGCAAACCTTGTCAGCTAGGTAAACAAGTCAAAGTCCATCATAAAAGAATGCCCGAAGTGAAGACTGAAAAAATTCTGGAATTGGTGCATATGGACTTGATGGGTCCAATGAGAACAGAGAGTTTTGGAGGGAAAAGATACATTTTTGTTATTGTGGATGATTTTTCTCGATACACTTGGGTAAAATTTCTGAGAGAAAAATCTGAAGTGTTTGAGCTGTTTCATTTCCTGTTTCTTCAATTGAAAAATACTAAAGGTTGCATTGAGAGAACCAGGAGCGATCATGGAAAAGAATTCGAGAATGATATCTTTAACAAATTTTGTCAAAAGCATGGTATCATTCACGAATTCTCAGCACCCAAGACACCGCAGCAAAACGGAGTCGTTGAAAGGAAGAATAGGACACTGCAAGAAATGGCTCGAGCAATGCTGCATGGAAAGTCCATATCTATCAGGTTTTGGGCAGAAGCCATAAACACAACATGTTATATCATTAATCGTGTATACCTTCGTCCAGGTATGTCTAAAACACCATATGAGCTGTGGAAAGGTAAGAGTCCAAATTTGAGTTACTTCCAGGTTTTTGGGTGCACTTGCTTTGTACTAAACGATAGAGAATGTCTCAGTAAGTTCGATGCTAAAAGTGATGAGGGAATTTTTCTCAGTTATGGAAATAACACAACTGCTTTTTGAATTTTCAATTTATGTACAAGGAAAGTTATTGAATCAGTAAATGTTGTTTTTGATGAGGATCATTCAACTGATGGTGTTATTTTTCCTTTTTCGTCAGAAACTGTGCAAGAACAAACAGAGTCAACTCATGAACATTTAAGTGCACCTGCTGATCAACATACGATTGAATGTGAAACAGATGGAGATACCTCATAACATGAAAGCTCTTGAACCAATATGGAGCAAATAACGGTACACAGAAATCACTCTACAGAAGATGTCATTGGAAACCTCAGAACATGAAAGCTCTCGAACCAATATGGAGCAAATAACGGTACACAAAAATCACTCTACAGAAGATGTCATTGGAAATCTTGAGGATGGAATACGCACACGTAACAAACCACGAATAAACTATCATGACATGGTAAAATTTGCGTGTTTTACTTCACAAATAGAACAAAAGTGTGTTCGTGATGCGTTAGCTGATGAATCCTGGATCAAAGCTATGCATGAGGAATTAGAGCAATTTGTTCGAAATGATGTTTGGATTTTAGTTCCTAGACCAATG
>CM071863.1:35751173-35777578 GCA_036759665.1 Gynandropsis gynandra | reverse complement strand
GTAGGGAAAAACAAAGCAGAATCGATCATTCGGGAAGCAATCTGAAAGTTTAATGCCTCTTATATAATATTAAATAGTCACTAGGTCAAAGTGTCATTATTGAAAAAAAAATTCAATAATATATATACGGAGCAAAACAGTTTTTCGATACAGACACTTTCAGGAAAATCTAAACCCTAGAAACTATCATAGAAAACGAAAAACGAAAATAGTTTCGTTCATCATAGAATCCACACTAAACATTGAAAGCAGATCTCGATCTCGGCGTGGATACTAGTAGAGGACTTGCACAATCAAGTCTAGCATTTGTTCATCATCATATTCAGTGAAAAGGTAATATGGAATTATGAAATCCCTTCTATCCCACTTCACACCTCGGACTCGTTACAAATTTCAGTTCTTCTTTGAAACCAACAAAACTACTCTCGAACATGACTAGATCTTCAAACTGGATGGTAAAACACGCTTCCGCACCCAAATTTAGCAACCCAACAGTGGTATCAGAGCGTCTAGTCGTCTGTTCAGGATTAGTTTTTTCATTTTTGGATGAAAATCGGATCGAAAATACCTAGGTAGCGCGTGTCGCGCGAACGCACGAACGTGCAAACGCCTCAACGACACACGGACGAAAACCTACTCAATAGACGGTGGCCGAAACCCTAGCCGACCGAACGAGGATCGTCGGTCGAAGGCGAAGGGACGGTACCACTGGAGACACCCGGACGACAGGCGAATGGACGGTGCTTTACACGACCGCTGCGCGAGCGAAACGATCGCGAGCGAATGGCGCGCAAGCGCCTACGCAGACGGTGCGGTGCAGGCATGGTCGGCAATCGAGAGGGTAGGAGACTCCGAGCGATAGCCGGTCTAAGCGGCATCGGGCGTGGTGGGGTGAGCGGTGATGAATTGGGCAGACGACGCGGTCGAAACTTTTTTTAGAAACCCTAGCCTAAGCCCGAGCGGTCGCTCCACTGAGCCTAGATGGGCAGTAGTTCTAGCAACGGCACTGCGGGAAAATTTTCCAAACCCTAGCCCGAGTGAGCCCGAGCGAGCGATCTGTTCGAGCCCGGGGGCGATGTTTAAGGCGGCAGCACGAGGGGTTTCCGGCTCGGGCTCGTCCCGCCAGCCCAAGCGGGCTCCTCCCCACAACCCAAGCGGGCTCCTCCTCGTGAGCCCGAGCGAGCGAACGCGTTCAGCCCAAACGAGCGAGAGTTGCAACCCGAGCGGGCTCGTGCGACATGGAAATGCAACTCGCGTGCGGTAATTTGACAGCACACGCGGGTTATATAGTTCCGAAAATAATAATAATTGAGTTCTAGAATGATAAATTGTTTATCGTTAGACTTTTCCTTCGTCGTAGATGTATGAATAGGCTCTTGTTTACATGATACGACCTAACTACGAGGAGGCATGTAGTTCAAGAATTTGATTCGTATCTCTACGACATTAGATATTTGGTGGGAGGGAACAATTAGTTCTTGTTAACGCCTGGACTACCCGGGGGACATGAACTTAATTCTTATCTAATCATGAGCTGAAGGATGAACTCAACTGTATCAATAGGAATGACCTGACTACCAGGTGACTATGTGATACATAGCCACATTTTAATTGACTACGAATTTTATAGGGATAAAATTTGTAAATAATCTATTTTATATGTTTGATCATCTTGACTACCAAGGGGCTTAGGCATATAGTTATAGATTAATGCTAATGAGAACTAAGATTTTTGATGTTATTGTAGCATTGATTAGCGAACATATCATTTAGATGAAGTCCATGTCTTTACGATATTTACAATGTCTAACTCTCTGCTGTTCAATTTTTCCTTTGTTTTAAGTATCTCTTGAGAATGTCTCAATTCAACTTGTGTCCAATTCTCGAGACCAACAAGCTGGTTGGTGAAAACTTCGACGAATGGCAACGCAATTTGCGTCTGGTGCTGACCCATGAGAAGTTGATCGATGTGATCGACAAACCAGCTCCTCCAATGCCAGATCCAGCAAATGATGAGGCTTTCAGTGACTTCACCAAGTACGAGGAGAAGTGCATCACTGTGAAGTGTCTCATCTTGGCATCAATGAGTGGTGAACTCCATAAGCAACATGATCATATGGATGCCAATCAGATCATGGAAAATCTTAAGAAGATGTTTGGTGAACAGAGTCGCACGACAAAGTCCAAGTTGTCGGGGCTTGGTTCAAGTCCGCTCTGAGTGAGGGATCTCCTGTAGGACCTCATGTCCTGAAGATGATAAGTCTGATAGAGCAGCTTGATAGGGCAAGAAATAAGGTAAGACTTTCATGGAAAATGTTTTCATGGTTTCTTTGACTACTATTGATTCATCTAGATGGTTTCCTTGTCTACTATTGAAAATGTTTTCATCTTATTTGATGTTAGTGTTGAATTAATTAACATGCATGTTTCGGACCAAAAGAGAATGGTAGATGATCGTCAAAGACATACGTATCTTTGGCATTGTAGACTTGGTCACATCAGTGAGAAGAGGATCAACAAGTTGCATAAAGATGGCCTTCTAGGCCATTTTGATTATGAATCTTATGAACTTGTAAGTCTTGTCTCACTGGTAAGATGATCAAATCTCCATTTAGTGGAACCAGAGAGACAGCTATAGAGCTTCTAGGACTCATACATACTGATGTATGTGGACCTATGAGAGTTCAAGCCAAGGGTGGATATTCATATTTCATCATATTCACTGATGATATGTCGAGATATGGTTTTGTGTTTTTGATGAAACACAAATCCGTATCTTTTGAAATGTTCAAGAGATTTCATAGTAAAATGGAGAAACAAACCGAAAAGAGTATCAAGGTGTTGATCAGACCGGTGTGGTGAATATCTTAGTCATGAATTTGTTGACTATCTAAGGCAAAATGATATTTTGTTTCAATGGACTTCTCTTGGAACACCACAGCATAATGGTGTGTCCGAAATGAGAAATTGGACTTTATTGGATATGGTCTGATCCATGATGGGGGTTCACGGATCTTCCAATCAACTTGTGGGGTTATGCTGTAGAAGCAGCCGCTTGCATTTTAAACAGGGTTCCCACTAAAGCAGTTTATAAGACTCCATATGAGATATGGAAGGGACGGAAACCTAACCTGAGATACATCAAGATTTGGGGTTGTCTGGCCTTCATTAAGAGAATTCAGCTAGACAAGCTAGATGCTAGGTCCTATAGGTGTAGGTTTGTAGGTTATCTCAAGGAAACTATGAGATATTATTCTACCACCCATCTGAGCACAAAGTGTTTGTGGCTAGAACTGCAACCTTTTTTGAAAGGGGGTTCTTTGAGGAAGGAATTCATGGTGGAGAAATAGTTCTTGACGAAATTCAAGAACCCGCCGAACCAATACAAGCTCAGGGACATGAGATGTCAAATTAGCGATCTTGGCTGGGTGATATGTTGTTAGGCTCTCGGGCTTCATCTTCAAATGTTGAAGTGACAGTGCTTGTTCAGGAACTAGTTCAAAAACCTGTTCAAGAACAAGTCCAACAAGATAACCCAGTGCAAGTTAGACCTGCTGCATATACTTCTTTGAGAAGGTCAACACGTTCTCGACGTGCACCTAAAAGACTTAATCTGATGATGCAAGAGGATGTGATCGGTCATAGAGATGACAATCTATTGATTTTCCAAGAAGCTATACAAGGCCTAGATTTTGAGAAATTGTGGAAAGCCATGGAATCCGAGATGGAATCTATGAAGATCAACGAAATATGGACTTTGGTTGATCCTTCAGAGACTTCCAGACCGATTGGTTGTAAATGGTTTTACAAGAGGAAGATTGGAGAAAACGGGCAGGTAAAGACCTATAAAGCTTGTCTAGTTGCCAAGGGGTATAATCAAAGAGAAGGGATTGACTATGAAGAAACGTTCTCCCCTGTGGAAATGCTCAAATCTATTCGGATTCTGCTTGCGATATCGGCATTCTATGACTATGAGATTTGACAAATGGACATGAAAACAACTTTTCTTAACGGAGAGCTCTAGGAAGAGGTTTTCATGGCTCAACCTGAGGGTTTCACGTTGCCAACTCAAAGTCATATGGTATACAAGCTTCAAAGGTCAATTTATGGACTGAATCAACCTTCTCGAAAGTGGAACATTCGCTTTAACAATGCAGTTGAAAAAGTTCAACTTTGTTACATGCGGGGTTGTCTTCCTTGTGCTTTATGTGGATGACATATTGCTCATAGGGAATGACATTCCTACGTTGCAAGAGATTAAGTCATGATTGTCTGAACAGTTCTCCTTCAAGGATCTAGGAGAAGCATCCTATATTCTAGGAATAAAGATCTATAGGGATAGATCAAAGAGGTTGCTTGGATTGTCATAATCCCAGTACATTGATAGTATCATGAGACGATATAACATGGAAAGTTCCAAGAAGGGCTATCTACCGATAAACACTGGAATTTCTCTTTTTAGGGAGGATTGTCCTAAGACCCCGGAGGAAAGAGAGCGCATGAGTCAGCTTCCCTACGCTAGCGCAGTGGGAGCCATCATGTACTCCATGACGTGTACTAGGCCTAGCATAGCCTACGCACTAAGTGTAGTGAGTAGATATCAGGAAGATCCTGGTGAGGAAAACTGGAAGGTTGTTAAGAACATCCTTAAGTACTTAAGAAGGACTAAGGACCAATTCCTCATTTATGGTAGTTCTAACTTGGAGTTAGAAGGATTCACTGATGCGAGTTCCTCAATAGACAAGGATGACAATCGATCCATTTCAGGCTATGTGTTTTGTCTGAATGGAGGCGCAGTAAGTTGGAAAAGTTCCAAGCAGGCTACTATAACTGATTCGGTGACAGAAGCAGAATACATAGCGGCTTGTGAAACAGCTAAAGAAGCAGTTTGGATGAGAAAGTTCACAGATGAATTTTGTGTGGTGCTTTCGATAAAGGAAGCCGTTCTTTTATTGTGTGATGATCATCTCGTTTTCTTACGTATTTCTTGCACGATTTTAGAGATGTTTACGAAATAGATGCGATGTTTACGTATGATTTTATATTTGTTTTACTCGTTTTCGTGTTTTCATGTTTTTACAGGTTTTAATGCAAATTCGGTTCATTTTGGAGCTAAAGGATGTGCACGAGACAAAGTACCAACATCGAGGATCATCACGAAACAAACGAGACGAGAATCAGCGAAGAACAACCTCAGCCCACGCGGGGTACACCCTTGCCCGCACGGGCATTCAGTTCTGCAATGCTACGGGCCACTAATCCAGCAACTTGAGCACGAGTTGGGCAAGTACTACACACGGTCCGGGCATCAGCCCGAGCGGGCACTCCCTAGCCCGCGCAGGTCGCCATGTTTTCCATCGTGTTCTTGCGCGATCATGCGCACCGCACCCAAGCGGGTCACACACTCAGCCCGCGCGGGTCGCATCCGTCACCTGCAACTCTAGATAAGTTAATTTGTCTTAAAACGAATAGGAGTTTGTTGGGGACTTATACAATAAGGAAAACGACTTTAGAGAAGAGGAATAAGTGATATTTTGTTGGAGAAAGTAATGGAAACGTTGCCCAACTTAATCAAGAATGGAAAACTCATGAAAAGGCAAAATCGGTGGCTGCTGCAACAAAAGGAAAAGAATGAACGGCCAGAAGAGAGGAGGAGAAAAGGAAAGAAAATAAGAAGAAAAAGGAAGAACAGAAGCTAGGGGTCGAGGGGAGCTTCAGGTAGAGAGTTAGTTTGGAGTTCTTGATCGAGGAGAGAGAGTAGAGAGAAGAAGGAGGCTTTTGCGAAGGAGGAACACAAGGAGCATTGGGGATCAACTCAAGACTTTGGTTTCGTTTGGTTTTCATGTTCCTTAGACTTTCTACTTCAATTATGTTTGTTTACGGACGCATGAGCGAGTAGTTTGTTTTATTCTAGGAGAAGGGATTAGCCCTTGGCTATCTCGGAACCATTTTGATTTATCTTTGAATGCATCTTCTCGTTTTCGTTTATCTATTCTTTATATGAGTTCGTGAATGACTTGTATTTACGAAGGCCTAGTAGATACATGTGTTAGGGATTAGGAGAAGGACCGAAAGGAGAATTCTAGTCCTAGAAGATCAGGTTTAGAACAGCCGAGGTTAGGCCACAAAAGTAGGGTAGCAGTGGTTGAGGGTAAAACGGATGAATCACAGATCTTATGGGTTTAGTTCAAGGTGTCAGCCACGAAAGTAGGGGATCACTTGACTAGATCACGTGTCTATGCCTTGAGAGATGATAGATATCATATTAGGATCGTCTGCCTTAGATAACTTGTCTGGGATTGCATGATAGATAGGTTGAATGTTGGTTTCGGTAGTCTTGTGGTGAAACTGGATTCCTGGAATGTTTGTCTCATTGTTAGGAACTCGTTTGTTTATTTGTTTTTAGTATTTCATTCTCAAATTCCATATTTGTTCGTCGCAAGTTTGATTCACAGTTTGAGATTAGGTTGTGTTGCGTAGTCCCTGTGGGATCGACATCTAAAGTACTACACACGTGTCGTGCACTTGCAGGTAGTTTAGGTTAAATATTTGTTTAACTTTGATAACGCATCATGTGATTACATTGGAGCTATTGCTCAGGTGAAGGAACCAAGGTCTCATAAAAAAATGAAACATGTTCTGCGGAAGTATCACCTGATACAAGAGATCATCATGTGTGGGGACGTACAAATCCAAAAGTTGGATGGAAAGGAAAACACAACAGATCTGTTCACGAAGGCGCTTGGGTCAAAGGAGTTTGACAAGCATAAGCTGAGGATCGGATTGAGAGAGATGAAAGCTGGCATTCGTTTATAGACTAGTAGCGAGTTGTGTAATTTTTGGACATCAATTTTTATATAATAATATATGACATTATTTTTCATTCGATGAATTTCATATGTGTATGATAGGGTCCAAGATTAAATCTGAAACTTGACACTATGATAGAGATCATAACAAAGAGAGTCAAGTTTTTGGTATGATTTAATCTGAAACGTTCTTGTTCATAGGATCACTACCCGAACTATAGTGATCTGGAAAGAACAACATATATGTGATAAGTTTCTATGTTGATAGAAATTAGTGGATCTCTTTTACTAAATCACATATATGGGTGATACACATAATGATGTGATCACTGAATTGACCTAATGGAAGAGATGCTTAATGGTTAAATCACCAATGAACTATCATTGAGATTTCTCCAGAAAGTTAGATATTTAGTTTTTTCCTTAGACCTGAGATCAACATAGTAACTACCATTCTATCTATTATTCTTTGATTCTAGACACCTAGTATCTTAGAGTACTAGTTGAATAGATATTGGGAATAATTAGATATTTGCGTAGTTGGTGACTAATCAAGATGGGATCCGTCAACTCTTGGTAAGAGTTTGAGCTCTATCTTGTCAATAATCACAACGACTGTACGAATCTCTGGTCAGAGTACATTGAATGAATGAAGAAAGCTATTTCTTAGGTTCATTCATCAGTCATTTGTGATTGACATGAGACATAGTTGATGATCCGTAATGCTGACAGTTATGACCATGTTTAGGATGCATCCGGACCTGTAAAGATGGAAAGAAATACTAACGTTAACTTCATCCTGGTTCGTTTTGGGTATGATTGTTACTCAAATGAGTAAGGATGTTGCTTCACATTATCTGGTCATTGAGGAGTATTGCTAGACGCCAACCTCGATTAGTTAATTAGTGGAGACTAATTGACTATCGGTTTAGTGATGAACGTACGAGGTCACACATATACGAGTGTCTCGGTATCTACTTATGATTGTTAGACAATCAGTGTGGAATACAATTATATTCATCCGCTAGCACCGAAGAATATAATTGTACTTGGTTCTCTTTTGGGGTTAATACATTAGAAGTACGAGCAAGTATGTGTATGGAAATACATGTACTTCGACTATTTGAGATATTACGTAACGACAAGTGGGAGATTGAAAGTTTAATGCCTCTTATGTAATATTAAATAGTCACTGGGTCAAAGTGTAATTGTTGAAAATTTTCAATAATATATATAGGGAGAAAACAATTTTTCAATACAGCATTCACTTTCACGAAAATCTAAACCCTAGAAACTATCAGAGAAAACGAAAAACGAAAACAATTTCGTTCATCATAGAATTCGGACCAAACGTTGAAAGCAGATCCCGATCTCGCGTGGATACTGATAGAGGACTTGCACAATCAAGTCTAGCATCCGTTCATCATCATATTCAATGAAAAGGTAATATGGAATCGTTCCTATTTCAGTTCTTCGTCGAAACCAATAAAACTACTCTCGAACATGACTAGATCTTCAAACTGGGTTGTAAAACATGCTTCCGCACCCGAATTTAGCAACCCAACACAATCTGCATCCTTAGCGTCGGAAGCAGCGACATTATCCAAAACTACTACGTTAACCCTTTGCTCTACAAAGTTTACACTTTTGATGAGTACGGTTCTTATCTTATTGATACTTTCTCCACCTTTGTCAAGGTACTTTATCCACCTTTAACGAAACCAATAAAACTATTCTCGAACATGACTAGATCTTCAAACTGGATTGTAAAACACGCTTCCGCACCCGAATTTAGCAACCCAACACAATCTGCATCCTTAGCGCCGGAAGCAGCGACTTTATCCAAAACTACTAGGTTAACCCTTTGCTCTACAAAGTTTACACTCCTGATCAGTACGGGGTTCTTATCTTATTGACACTTTCTCCACCTTTGTCAAGGTACTTTCTCCACCTTTGACGAAACCAATAAAACTACTCTCGAACATGATTAGATCTTCAAACTGGGTTATAAAAGACTCTTCCGCACCCGAATTTAGCAACCCAACACAATCTGTATCCTTAGCGCCGGAAGCAACGACTTTATCCAAAACTACTACGTTAACCCTTTGCTCTACAAAGTTTACACTCCTGATCAGTATGGTTCTTATCTTATTGATACTTTCTCCACCTTTGTCAAGGTACTTTCTCCACCTTTGACGAAACCAATAAAACTACTCTCGAACATGACTAGATCTTCAAACTGGGTTATAAAACACGCTTCCGCACCCCGAATTTAGCAACCCAACACAATCTGCATCCTTAGCGCCGGAAGCTGCGACTTTATCCAAAACTACTACGTTAACCCTTTGCTCTACAAAGTTTACACTCCTGATTAGTACGGTTCTTATCTTATTGATACTTTCTCCACCTTTGTCAAGGTACATTTCTTTCTCTGTAGTCGAATTCTCCATTCTTTTACTTGTAATATGTTTTTGATGAAGAATTAAGGACGGTGGTTAAACAAAATAGGATGTGTATGGAATCGGAGTGAGGAAGCTCGGTGTGACTTCATTGCCACCGTTGGGATGTCTTCCTGCGGCAAGAACCCTTTTCGGGTTCCATGAGAAAGGCAGTGTTGCAAGAATCAACGCAGATGCACAACAATTCAACAAGAAGCTTAATTCGGCTGCTTTAAAGCGGAAGAAGCAATACTCAGGTCTTAAGATCGTTGTTTTCGACATCTTCAAGCCACTCTATGACCTCGTTCAGTCCCCTCCAAAAATCGGCACTTTTTGTTTCCGTGGAGTGGTAGTTTTTGGTTGTCCTGATTAGACTTAACATTGGTAATCGTCTTGCAGGGTTTTCTGAAGCGACAAAAGGGTGTTGCGGAACAGGAACAGTTGAGACTACTTCCCTCTTGTGCAATCCAAAATCCTTCGGAACATGCTTGAATGCCTCTCGGTATGTGTATTGGGACTGTGTTCATCCCTCGCAAGCTGCCAATCAGGTTCTTGCCGATGCTTTGATTACCCAGGGCATCGAACTGATTGCCTTCTCTTATTAATGTCTGTATTCTCGAATATCACATTCGATTGTTCCAAGCTTTCTCGTTTCACTTATGCATTTATTATCAAGCCATAATTCATAAGTTTGATCAGTTCCAGAAAAATAGATCTCTCAACCTGATGATTCTACACAAGCTTTTGAAAGCTTCAATGATGATCTTCGGAAACTAAATCTTTGCTCTGAAATACAACATCTCAAGTGTCTTATGGGATCGTATCAATTTTGACATCTTAGAGTTCTAAGAAACATGAAGATTTAGGTCGCAGAAAATCGTTATGACAAGAACCCAATGTGGCTTCTTCATTTTCTTGGTTTAGAACCTTCTGCCTTTTCACTGCCACAAGCAGGAGGGGGATTCAGGAGCGCTGCTTTCAACAAAGATGTGGCTTCTTCTAGACTGACAGCCATTGTTGAAACTCCGGATTTCAAATCAGAGGTTTTACCTGTAACACTTCCATATGCAGAAGGCTACAGAGAAGAACAAGGAAACAGAAAGGGTTAACAGAACTTAGAAACGAATAAAATAAATTTCAAGGTATATTTATAGATATTAGGATTCAGTACATATTATTGTTATTATTGCTAATGGAAAAAACTTTCAGTATGTTCGCGGAATACCATTCTTTTGTTCGTCTTATCCTGCGTGTTTTCGTTTTGATTCGGCTGTACTTGTCCTCTAACAGGAATCTAAGATATTATGGAAACAAGAGAAATCAGAAATAAAAATTAAAAAACGCTAATTTAAGGCAGATCGGAAGGAATTCATACATATGAGACGACATTGGGGAGGAATGGCTGCGAAGTCATATTGAAAGAGGGCCTTATATGGAAAGGATGAATATATGTGTATGAACCCGGCATCGGTGGAAGGTGAGACAGGGCAGGAAATTGCGCAAAGTAGAGCAAATGTGGGGCACTATCTGGAATTTGCTCCAGCCTCTTCCGTCGAGCCTCTTTGCGCTCTGCTACTCGAACGACTAATGATTTGCCATCAATAAACGATCCTATTATAGAAGTCCAGATTGAGTCAGTATATATCCACTTCTTCCAAGAAATAAAACTAAGTTATAATATACCATTGAGCTCTCTTTTAGCTTGCTTGGATTCTTCAGGGTTGGAGAAACACACAAAACCAGATCCCTTACTGACGCCATTCTGGTGGCGCATTACTTTTGCAGAGACTACTTGGCCATAGCGTTCGAAAATTTCTCGCAGCCTTGTCTCATCAATCGATTCACTCAGGTTCTTCACATACAAATTCGACAATTTCAACTTCATAAACTCGGATATAAACTTCTCCTTGAGTTTAAGTTTAAGCATTTCCACCCTTTCAGCTTTGGTTTGAGCCCTTCCGACAAACAAACTATTGGATCCTACGGAAAAAAGCAAATATAATGAAGTGAGAAATTCTGTATGACAAACTATTTTAGTTAATAAAGAAGTCATTACCAAACACTGCTCCATTCAAGGCCTTTGTTGCTTTCTTAGCACTTTCTTTTTCGAAGAAACTCACAAATCCAAACCTTCTTGACAATCCCGTTTCATCCCTCATTACCATAGCACTAGAAACTCTGCCATAGGGACCAAACGTTTCTAGTAGAAAATCCTCAGTCGCATCTTCAGACAGATTCTTCACATATAAGTTTGTGAAATCATGTTTTCCCGACATAGCTGCTCTTTCATTCTTCTTGATGAATTTCGCTACATACCTAGGAAAGAACCACATCAAGTTAATAAAGACAGAACGTTATATCAGCGAAAAAGGAACTTAATAAGTCCTATGTGAATACTGTGAGCTCACATTTTCTTCCCACTAATGAGAGTGCCGTGGAGGGCACAACGAGCAGCCGCAGCAGATTGTTCTAAATCGAACTGAACAAATCCGAAACCTTTACTTTGCCCATCTTCCTCAGCCACCTTGCAAGAAAGTATTGTTCCGAAAGGGCTAAAGATACGCTCTAAGCAACTGCTGGTGATCGAGCAGTGGAGATTTTTAACAAAAAGATTGCCTATTCCACTACGAAGCTTCGACAGATCCTTCTCAAACCACATTATCCTCATTGTCTTTCCCTTCAAACCGGTGTGGTTTAAGCAAGCCAGAGCGTTTGATGCTGATTTTGCACACAGAAAGAGAAAAGATAGAATCATAACCGTGAGAAAATCGAGACCTTTTCGGCATTGGAGAAGACTAAAAAAGAAACAAAAACAAATTCATGCACGGCCATTAAATTTTTGGGTTAAAGCAGTGCACAAGAACGAAGCTACAAGAATTAACCCAAAACGAGCAAAAAGGAAGATGACTCAGAAACTATATTCCGAAACATGGAACATGAAAAAGAATAACAAAAAGTAAAAATCAAACACAAGAATTTGAACCAAGCACACCCAAACGATGAGAAAGGTATAATTTGTTTTTACCAGTGTAACAGGAATCGAAGTTGACAAAGCCGTAGCAGCGAGATTGGTCGGTGGAGGAGCAGCGGCAGAGATAAACAGAGACGATGGGGACCTTCGAGGAGAATTTGACCATGAGATCCTCCTCCGTCACGTCGGAATGAAGATCGCCTACGTAAAGCGTTGTTTTCTGTGGGGAATGTCGTTGGCTTCGAAACGGCGCAGTTTCTTGCTCAACTACCGCCATTATTAATCGGCGAAGATTTCGTTCTCTTTCTAAGAAACAAAAATGGCGTAAAAGCAATGAGTTCAAGACGAGAGAAAAAAAAAAGAATGGAAGAAAATTTACAGGAAAATAAATGGTGAGGAAGCGTATGAAGGAGAGGTTTCTGTCTTTATATGCGTCTGTTATAACTGTTTCCATGGGTCAGGAAGCACTCGAGGAGCCGTGATATCCCGTACGAACTACACGCGCTCGCTTGTACTAAAGTTCTGTAACAGGCGACATTATTTTTATGGAAAAAAGTTATACAATTTTCTAATTTATTTCTAAACTTTCGTTTTACTATCTTATATTGTATCCTAGTCTGCATATAGAACATATGATATAGATATATGCATGTACGTAGATATATATATAAATATAATATATCATATATTATATTATAAATATATCTTATGAATGATATATTATATGATATATATATTTAAAGAAAGTAAAAGATAGAAAAAATTATCTAGAAGTTGAATATGAGAATATGAAGAGTTTTTGAGTTTGTAAGTTATGTATTTAAATGAAGGGTTGTATTGCCTATTTATAAGAAAATAAATATAACTATTCAATTTAAAAAACAATAAATTCAATATGACCCTATTGGAGCTTCATCAAAATTTTAGATATTCACAGCTTTATATAATTATAGTTTTTTATAATTATTATACTCCTATTGGAATGTCTATCGACTCTCTCGTTAAAAACTTTATTATGGAAAAAACCATTGAGATAAAAACCATGATGAGAAAAAAAAACGTGTAGCCATAAAAACATTTTCTCGATTTATCAACCCTTTGTTTGCTCATAAGCTTCGAATGTGATGCATCCCGATGTTATAAATGTGTTTTCTCAATGTTGAAATAGGGAGCGCCTTTGTGAATAGATCAATTACATTTTCGATTGATTTGATGTAATGAACATCAAATTCTTTCTTCTTCTCAAGCTTTTAGGTATATGAGAAAAATTTTGGAGGGATATGTTTTGTCCTATCACTTTTAATGTATCTTTCTTTTGTTTGGGCGATACATGATGCGTATCTTCATATAATATTGTTGGATTGATGTTAACCGATAATCCACATGGTTTTTGTATATGTCGATAGTCTTGAGCCACACACATTCTCTAGTTGTTTCATGGAGTGCAATGATTTCGACGTGATTTGAAGATGTTGCAACTAATGTTTGCTTCTGAGAGCGCCATGACATCGTCGTATCTCCAATTGTGAAAACATATCCACTTTGTGACATGACTTTATGAGGATCTGAAAAAATAGTCTGCATCTGCAAAACCGAACAACTCATGTTTGGAATATCTAGGATATGTTATAAATATCAAAAGATATTTTTAATCCATGTACAATGATGACGTGTAGGGGAAGAATTATATCGTCACAAGAGATAAGTAGCAAATGCTATATCAGGACGAGTGCAATTTGCTAGATACACGAGAGCCCCTACTGCACTCATCTATGGTACTTTTGGTCCAAGTATATCTTCATTTTCTTCACAAGGAAAAAATAAATCATTTTCAACATATAAAGATCTACATACCATTGGAGTGCTTATGAATTTTCTTTATCCATGTTAAATCATTTTAATACTCTCTTTGTATAATTCGATTGATATTCGAATATACAATCCTTTAGGTGCTCTATCTGTAAACCAAGACAAAATTTTATTTGTCCAAGGTCTTTCATTTCAAATTCCTCTTTCAAATAATTTCGAGCATTTTCAATTTCTTTTGAGGTCCAATTATATTCAAATCATCAATATAAACATCTATAATCACAAATCCACTTGCTTTTTTTTTTTAATAAATACACAAGGACAAATATGGTTATTCACAGATCCTTTTTTAAAGGTATTCACTTAGATGATTGTACCACATACATCCAGATTGTTTCAACCTATATAAAGATCGTTTCAATTTGATTGCACATATTTCTTTAGGCTTAGAGTTTGATGTTTTCAACGTTCTTAACTGTTGAGGGATTTTTGTGTATATATCATTATCCAAAGATCCATAGAAATATGCCGTAACCACATCCATAAGGTACATATCTAAGTTTTTCGATGCAGTTAAACTCATCAAGTATCTAAATGTGATTGCATCCATAAAAGTGGAATATGTTTCCTCATAATCAATTCCAATTCTCTAGCAAAACCCTTGTGGGACACGTGTCTTATATCTTGTGACCTCATTATTTTCATTTCTCTTTCACACAAAATCCATTTGCATCCAACTGGTTTAACACCATTACAAGTTTGAACAATGGATCCAAATCCATAGCTTTTTTTTTCATTTTATCCAATCATGTCTCTTTTGACATTCTGACACTGACATTGGGTTTTGGATCTTAATTATTATTTTTAATTTCCTTTGATGATGCGATCCTCGTTGGAACGACACTCTAGAACGAAGGTAAGATGGATAACCCTTGCTGCAGTCGAGCCGGAAGACTCCTTACAAAGGCGTATGGATAGATAGGTCACACGAGAGTTGCGGAAGGCTCTCGATTGGTAGGATGGGTAACCTTTGCTGCAGCCGAGTCGGAAGACTCCTTACACAAGGCGTGTGGAACGATTGGTCACACGAGAGTTGCAGAAGGCTCTCGATTTAGTGAGCTCGTCTTCGAGGATATGATACACCTACGAAGAACGAACAAGTGTTGGATATTAAGCACCAAAAATTGTTGGATATGACACACCAACAATGGAGAAATTCTCAAAGAGATATTCAAAATTCAAAGTCAAAATCAAAGGTTGTTGTGTGTACAACGGGGTGGACGACCATATGAAGGAAGAAGTCATGCAAGACTTCAATGCCAACATAAATGCACGCAAGCCATGCAAGGCTTGTAATTTAAATGAACAATATTCAAAATTCAAAATAAAATAAACGTAATAATAAAGTACTTCAATACGAACGACATATGAAGTCTTAGGTCAACAGTTAGGGGGACGGGAGTGAGTCATAGCCTCATTAAAAATCCACCGTTGGAAAACCACGTGGGACAAAACCAACGGTGAGAAAAGAGGGCACACGACACACTTGCCCTAATTGTTGATCGTTGCAAATTGAGCTTCGACATGTAGTATGATTAGGATGCTAGAACTTCCTTGTGGACTTGAGCACTCGTCTTGAACCCGCACGACCGCAAGTAATCCGACGATAGCTTCCTTGAATGTCCTAGCTTTAGCTCGGGTCACGGGACCTACTGGTATGGTTAAGGCATCCTCCTCTCTATCCTAGCACGGGTCATGAGACCAGCGTCCTTCTCTCCCCTTAGGACGGGTCGCATCTGCTTTTCTCTCCTTTGGACGGGTCGCGTCCTCCTCGGCACGGGTCGCGTCTTATTCATTAGCCACAACCCGAATTATGTCCCCTTTTCTTGCTTTAGCTCGGGTCACGAGACCTTCTTGTAATATTGAGGCGTCCTCTTCATGCTCGGGATCCTCGAAGCTGTCCATGATCATATCATCCCCTCCCTCTTGAAAAGGATTTGTCCTCAAATCTGTTTGATATGCGACAAAAGGCACCAAATCAATAACACTAAAATGTGAACTCACATTATACTTACCTTATAAATTGAGTGGATAAACGTTTTTGCTGATTCTCTTGGTCACAGTGAAGGGTCCATCGATCCGAGGCGTCAACTTTGGTTGTCTCTTGTTCGGGAAACACTCCTTTTGAAAACGAATCCACACTTGGTCGCCAGGTTCGAAAATCATTCGCTTCCGTTCCTTGTTTGTCTGCTTCGCATAGAGTTTTGTTTTCTCCTCTATGTTCTTCCTAGCTTGCTCGTGGATGTGTTGTACCATCTTAGCTTTCTTTTATCTGTCCAAAATGACTTGATCACTTAAAGGTAACGACATTAGATCCAAAGGTGAGGTGGGGTTGAACCCGTAAACGATTTCAAATGGGGAATATTTGGAGCAGAATGTACAACATGACTATATGCAAATTCAGCATGCAGTAAACATTCTTCCCACGTTCTCAAGTTTTTTTAACAATTGCACGCAAAAGGGTTCCTAAGGTTTGATTAACTATCTCGGTTTGACCATCAATTTACGGAAGACACGTTGTGGAAAACAATAATTTAGTTCCTAGCTTAGAACATAATGTCTTCCAAAAATGACTAAGCAACTTCGTATCTTTATCTGAAATTATCGTCCTAGGCATTCCATGCAACCTAACTACTTCCTTAAAGAATAAATTTGCTACGTTGAATGCATCATCCATTTGTGGCATTCTATGAAATGTGATATTTTAGAAAATCTATCAACAACCACAAAGATTGAATCATTTCCATTCTTAGTTCTAGGAAACCAATCACAAAATCCATAGATATGTCATTCCAAGGTTGAGTTGGGATAGGTAGAGGGGTATACAAACAATGAGGTTGAACTTTATACTTAGCGTGTTGATACGTGACACATCTTTCGCAAATTCGTTCAACGTCCCTCTTCATGTGCGGACAGTAGAAGTGATCCTGTAATATCTTAAGTGTTTTCGCAATCCCAAAATGACCCATAAGATCACCTCCATGAGCTTCTCTAACAAACAATTCTCGCATAGAATAGTTAGGCACGCACAATCGGTTCTCATAAAATAGAAAGTCGTCTTGCCTAAAGTAATGACGTGATGCAAACTTTTTGCACGTTTTGTACACTTCTCCGAACTCCAAATCGGATGCATATATCTCTTTAAGTTGTTTAAATCCTAGCAACTTAGCATCTAAAGTAGTGAGTAGGGCATACCTTCGGGATGGGCGTCCACTATGACGTTTTTCTTACCTTGCTTGTACTGGGGTGATTCGTGGTCGGTATGTATGCCGAACTCCTTCGGACAAAGGTAATGCTGCCATGTTTGCAACTCCTTAGTCTCCACCGGGTTGGTACTATAAGCTGACGATTTGGAAGTGCGGCTCTAGGGTTGAAGTCTATTTGATGTTCGATGCCGCGTATAAGAGGTAATCCCGTTGGATTGCCTTCGAGAAAAACACCTTTATAAGTCTGCATTAAGGAAATGATCTCACTCGGCAGCACCGGTGCAAGGTTAGTCAAGCTCGAAAGAGTTCCTTAAACAAGAAAAATAAAACCGATTGACTATAGTGAAGAGATTTCTTGATCTCACCCAATTTAGCGCAGAAGTTCGATGGCTTTGTTACGCGTTCTTCCTTGTGTTTTAGGCACATTTGATCTTGTTGCACTTCTCTTGGCATCAAATGAATAAGAATCGTTTTCCTGCCATTAAACTCGAAAGAATGTTGGTTAGTAGAACCGTAATGTATTACCTTATGATCCGATTGCCACAGACTATCGAGAAGGTTATGGCTTGCATCCTTGAGAAGAACGTCACACAAGATCTCATCCTCGTATGTTCCAATGGTTATAGGCACGACCACTTGGTTGGTCACGTTCATTTTTCCATTCTCATGGAGCCATTGCAGTGTATAAGGCCTCGAGTGCTTCTTGACCTTTGTCCATAGATTCAATCTCACCATCCTCACGAATAATCATAAATCTCTTGTTCGTACATTCATCCGCATAATGATCCATACCGTGATTTTTGAAGCACTTTACATCCCGAGCCCTCGAGGTAGTGGCCTCGGCTTTCCCTTTGTCTCGTGGAGCCACTGGAACCACTTCAACTTCATCTTTGGCTGCTGAAACAGATTTGTCTCTCCTTTGGTAACTCGGCTTTTCCTCCCATAGATGACTGAATTTTCCAGCACCAAAGTTCGAATGAGCGCTCCTTTTGAGTTGTTGCTCTATTGGAATCGATTTGTGTGGCACTCGGAGACAATGATTCAGAGCATACCGTTTACGCATTATAGCTTTCATTTCCAGCCACATCTCTATAGGTTTCTCTCCATTACGTGGCCTAGAAGTTACCAACTGATCCCACCAACACAAAGCGTAATCGTAGAACTCCGTCGCAGCAACCCTAACCTTCTTGGTCTCAGTGTAGTGCTGGCAACCAAACACGAGTTCGATTTTCTTATCCCTTTCCAAATAAGTGTCCGGATCATCCTTGCCGTGGAACGGAGAGATTTTGAGTTTAAGACATGCAAGGTCTCCCTAGGGTCATCCCTACGTTTCCGCTTCTCTCGGCGTCGTCGTTGACTACTTCGAGAAGAAGATGAACTGCCTCGTTCATAATAGTTACTGCCCTCATCTTTCTGAATCATTTCTCGTTGATTAAGGTAGGATTTATTCTTGGTTGGCCATGAGATCCTTTCCGACTCTCCTGCTGGAACTCCTCTATTTTGGTGTTAAGAGTTTGCTCAAAACGAGTGGCAAAAGCTTCAACCAAAAGCTGGTTTACTCAGCTGGTTTATGCACCTTTATCTCTTATTGCGTTTGATGATTATACAAGCAGCAAACACATGGACAGCCTCACAAATAACACACCAAAGCAGTCCACAAGCAAAACAAATAGCGTACGAGCAGCCAACACTTGTAACACAAATGATATGTAACAAACAAACAGAAACTACGCACGACTCAATCACTAGCTACCGGTCTAAGAACAACCAAACAGTCGAAGATGAACCAACCTTTTCTAGAGCGAGCTCTGATACAACTTGGCGTGATTCTCGCTGGAACGACACTATAGAACGAAGGTAAGATGGATAACCCTTGCTGCAGCCGAGCCGGAAGACTCCTTACACAAGGCGTGTTGATAGATAGGTCACACGAGAGTTGTGGAAGGCTCTCAATTGGTAGGATGGGTAACCCTTGCTACAGCTGAGTCAGAAGACTCCTTACACAAAGCGTGTGGAACGATAGGTCACACGAGAGTTGCGGAAGGCTCTCAATTGGTAGGATGGGTAACCCTTGCTACAGCCGAGTCGGAAGACTCCTTACACAAAGCGTGTGGAACGATAGGTCACACGAGTTGCGGAACGATATGAAACACCTACGAATAACGAACAAGTGTTGGATATTATACACCAACAAGTGCTGGATATGACACACCAACAATGGAAGAATTCTCAAAGATTTAAAATTCAAAATAAAAATAAACATAAGACAAAATACTTCGTTACGATCGACGTATGAAGTCTCGGGTCAACAATTAGGTAAACGAAAGTGAGTTTGGCCTCATTAAAATCCGCTGTTGGAAAACATCGTGGGACAAAACCAATGGTGGGAAAAGAGAACACATGAAACACTTACCCTAATTGTTGATCGTTGCGAGATGTGCTTCGGCTTGTAGTATGTCTCGGCTGTTGGAACTTCCTTGTGGACTCGAGCACTCGTCTTGAACATTCACGACCGTTAAAATTCCGATGATAGCTTCCTTAAGCGTCCTAGCTTTAGCTCGGGTCACGTGACCTGCCGGAATGGTTAAGGCATCCTCCTCTCTAGCCCTAGCACGGGTCACGGGACCAACGTCCTTCTTTCTCTCCTTGGGACGGGTCACGTCTGCCTTTCTCTCTTTTATACGGGTTGCATCCTTCTCCTTCGATTCAGCACGGGCCACGTCCTCTTCAGCACGGGTCGCATCCTCCTTAGCACGGGTCGTGTCCTCCTCAGCACGGGTTACATCCTCTTCTCTTGCCACGACACGGGTCATGTTCTTTTTTCTTTCCTTAGCTCAAGTCACAAAACCTTTTTGTAATATTGATGCATCCTCTTTATGCTCGGAATCCTCGACGCTGACCATGATCATATCAGATGCTTAAACCCACTATCTAGCATGCCAACTACCAATCTCCCAATTGTGTAATCTCACTTACTAGATACATTAAGATCGCTATCCTAATTCCTAAGTTTAATTAACCGATCGACCAAGGTTCTAAATCAATTGAAACTTCATATCATGGCTACATTCCAAAATATAATTCATTTCCCAATGCAATTAGATTTTTATAAATATTCATTCAAGCTCCCAACAAGAAATATTATAACCAAGCATTAAGAACAAAACTTTATTACATAGCGAAGAAGTTCTCTAACCCGTGGCTATGGATCTACTCGAACATGGACTTAGAAAACAAAACACGAACGATAACTTTATTCAACATGGATAAAGAACGAGATCCCTCCCTCTTCTATTATCGATGTCTTCAACAGCTCCTGCGCAATCCTTCTTCACCTCCCTGTCTCTATCCTTGTTTACGTTCTGCTCTCTCTCTCTACTCTCTATGCTATGTTGGGTATGTGTCTGAATGAGTTTCTTCACTTTGCGCCATTTCTTCTCCTTCCTGTTTATCTTCTTTCCTTTTTTCCTTCTTTTCCCTCTGGCCATGCTTTTCCATTACTGAAACTGAGTTTCCATTTGTGTTTAAATCAACCAGAAGTTTCATTTTCTTGATCAGCGCGTGCGGGTTCATCATGCCCGACCGGGCACAAGAGTAAGCTCGTCCGGGCACATCTTCAAATTACAGCCCGGTCGGGCTTCACCTATGTCCGAGCCTTGCTGCACGTTCGCGTTTAGTTTCGGTTTCATGAGCCTAGTCGGGCTAGGAGTAGTGCTCAGTCGGGCACCTCAACTTCCTTGTGCGCCCGATTGTGCTGATGGAGTGAGATCGATATCGGGTACTCCATTTTCCATATGCGCCCGGTCGTGCTAATGGGGTGAGATTGGTCGGGCACTCCATTTTGGGCATGCTATGCATTGTGCTCAGCCGTGCAGGTTGTTGTCTTCTCTGCCCGGTCATGCTATGTGTGGGTAGTGTAGGACATTTGTTCGTATTTGCTTGTGTTAGTGTTTGATATCTTCATTTCCTGCAAATACACGAGAGAACGCTGAAAGAAAACTATATGATGGTTAATGATCGGTAAACCAACTACGAAAGTGAACTAAAATACTATAACAAAATATACGTTATCAACAAACATTATTTCTTCTCATAAACGACAGACAATTACTTTCCAAGAATCTAAGCCATTGGACGCCATACTTCTTGCACCCCTGTACCACGGTATAACCATTGCAAGACAACAAAGTGAATTTCATATACAATAAATCTTGTGTTTATAACGAATAATAAAAAATAGAGAACCTTAAAAATGTAGGTGGTAGGATTTATATTAATCATTACACGTGAACTACATGGCATTAGAGAAGATGTTGTATCTAAGACAATAACCTTTGGATTTTTTCGAATTCCATGCCAAATTCAGAAAATGAAACAACGTTGATCTAAAGAGTTGAAAGGGCAGGTTTCTTTGGGGAAGCTACGACCCTTCTCTTGACATCCTTAGCTTCAGTTTTATCCTTCTCAGAACAAAATATACCACCAAGATAGCATGAAAAGCCACACAAGGCAACAAACAAGATCGTCACTGAGACAATCCTTGAACCTTTTTTGGTTGAGAAATTTTCTTTCGATCCTTATGCTTCATAATTCCACAATATAAAATTCAACGATTGTGTGTAAATATCCTAACGAGACAACCACATCATACAAACATGGAAAAAATTAATGAATTCAATATTATAGCCTTAAAGAATACGATTTTGAGACCAGATTTATCCTAGTTTTACCTTTATCGTACCTGATCAACTCGTTTTCGTACACAATTCTCGCATGATTTTAGAGATGTTTATGACGATAGTTGCGATGTGTACATATGAGTTTGTATCCGTTTTACTTGATTTTGTGTTTTCATGTTCTTACAGGTTTTAATGTGTATTTGGTTCATTTTGGAGCTGAAGAACATACAAAGGACAAAGTACGAGCATTAGAAATCACAACGAAGCAAACAGAACGAGAGACTGAGAAGGAATGAGCCGAAAATAGGCACACATGACCGGGCTGAAATGAGGAGCATAGCACAGCCGAGCAGTTCATGACGCACGACCGGGCTGAGGTGAAGAACTACATGCACACCGAACAACTAACAATGCACGATCAGACTCGATGCATCAAACATGCCCGAGAGTGATGCACGGCCCGGGCACACATGGAGCAAGGTCAGGCACTCATTTTGGAAGAGTGCACGGTTGGGCGTGATACCATGCACGGTCGAGTGTTCAATGCACCAAATACCTGAGAGTTATGCACAACCTGGCCATTCACACAACACAGTTGGGCACTCAATGAAGTCGTGCTAAAAATGAGGAAAAGATGAATGCCCGACCGGGCTGCATACCATGCACGGTCGGGCATGAGTTGGTATTCTTCCTTACCTCCGTTTTGAGCGAATTTAGCACAGAGAATTCAAATCTTGAATCATAGAACGTACACAACAAGAGGACATATATTATTATTCATCGTTCATTCATTATTCATCATTCTAAAGAGACCTCTTGACGAGAGACACACAAGGAGACTGAAGATCGAATCGGGAATATGCCTCATTTGATTTCAATGCTCATTAGAAATTCTATTTTGTTTATGTTGTTTGATTCCAAATTCATGACTGAGTAGTTTTCTTACTCCAGGAGAAGGGATTAGTCCATGGCTATCCCGGAACCTCTTTCGATTTATTCATGAATGCAATTTCCTGTTTTGTTAATCTATTTTTTGTTTGAGTGTTGAATCGTCTTGTATTTATGAAGGTGAAGTAGATGCATGTGTTAGGGATTAGAAGAAGGACCGAAGGGAGAATTATAGTCCTAGATGATCAGGCTTAGAACAACCGAGACTAGGTCACGAAAGTAGAGTAGTAAGGGATGAGGGTTAATCGGATGAATCATAGAAGGTATGGTCTTAGTTTGAGGTATCAGCCACGAAAATAAAGTATAACTCGATTAGATCACGTTCCTATGCCTTGATAGAGGGTAGGAATTACATGAGGATCGTCCGCCTTAGATATCTTAATTGAGAATGCGTGATTAGATGATCGATTGCTGGTTCGGAAGCTTTGCGGTGAAACCATATCCTAGAACGTTTGTCTCATTGTCAAGAACTCATTAGTTTATTTTTGTTTGTTATTTAATCCTAAAACCAATATTCATTTGCAGCAAGTTCGATTTCTAGTTTTAGTTTAGTCCGTGTTGCATAGTCCCCATGGGATCGACACCTAGAGTTAATTAGGTTAATTTAGTTTAACTTGGAACACATCAAGTTTATCATTTTCATATTCTGCGAAAACATGCTCATTTTCATATGATCAAATTATCCTCGTAAAAAGGAATAAAGCATCATCTACATGAAGTATAATCATCAGGATAGAGAGAATGAACAAGAAACTAGCCTAACAACACTAGGATTCCCAAAGACTTGCGACCTATTCGCTTTTCAACCGACTAATAAGCTCTCACATGCAAGATATCATAGAAAAGGAAAGCTTCATAAGTATCCTAGGTTCAATGTTGATCTCAAAACGTGACACTGGACAAGTGCTTGAGACGACTCTGACTCATGAAAATAAAAAAAAACTAAAACTAAACTAAGAACTACAAAATAAAAGAGAAAAACAAAAGAAAATGAAATAAAATCACTTGAGAAACGTGAGCTGCTCCTCCAGACTCGAATGGAACGACGTCCTAAACGTTAAGCTCCAATCGAGGATAAGAAAGCTGAAGTCACGATTGTAGGTCCTTTTTATGTTTTTTTTTGTGTTTTAAATAAACCAAGTCTGAAAAATAAACAACTACGAAAAATAGAAAACAAAGTGACGGGTTGCCTCCCAGAAAGCGCTTGTTTAACATTGTTAAGCTTGACGTCTCCATGTCTCATGTGCTTGGGACGAGTGGATCGAATAGGGAAATGGAGTTTCTGCTTTCGATAGGTTGAACGCTTGGTAGAGCTTTTGGCGTTGTCCATTGGCTTTAAATGTTATGCTCGTCTTGCTCCAAAGTTCTACGGCTCCATGCATGAATACCTCTCGTACCTGAAAAAGGACCAAAGCAATGAGACCAAATTTTGCCCAGGAAAGCTTACGACGAAAGTTAAAAAGTAGAACTAAGTGTCACCCTGCTAAAAGTCATGAGGGTGGATCTTCTTGTCGTGCCATCCCGTAGCGCGTTCGTCGTTCGCATTGCGCACTACTGTCATTGCTCCTTTCTTTGGCACGACATGCACGGGGCTCACCCATTTGCTGTCCAAGGTAGGATAAATGATATCTGCATAAAAAAGTTTTAGGGTATCTTTTTCCATTACCTCTTTCGAATTCGGATTCAGCCTCCTTGTATCTTTGATATGGAGGGTTTGTGGCTGTCCTCCATAAGCATGCCATGCATACATAATAAAGGGCTCACTCTCCTATGCTTCTTTAGGCGAGGGGGTGGCTTTTGTGTCTCATAACATAGAGAAGAAGGAAGAGGTTCGAGCTCAAGCCTAGACGCCTTCTCTATTGCAAAATCAGTAAGCGTTTCGCGCAGTAACTCCTGATGTGGGGCGTCCTGTAGTGCCTCAATGTCACTCATGAATTTTGTGTCTCGGCGGCTTAGCTTGTGAGTCTTGTGTTCCTGCAAACCTTCTTCAAGCATCTCTCGAGAGGGTTGGAATACTTATTTGATCGAGCATGTGATTCGCCAAGTTGTCCAAAAAATCAACTCTATAGCATGACTCATTGAAGGAAGGGCTGTTCATGGAGCTGGACATGTTGAATTCTATCTTCTCATTTCTGACTTGTAAAGAGAGCTTCCCTTGTTTTACGTCTATCATGGTACCTGTAGTAGCTAAGTGATCATCTCGTTTTCATACGTATTTCTTGTACGATTTTAGAGATGTTTATGATATATATGTAATGATTTACGTATGATTCCGTATCCATTTTACTTGTTTTCGTGTTTTCATGTTCTTACAGGTTTTTATGCGTATTCGGTTCATTTCGGAGCTAAAGGACGTGCATGAAACAGAGTACCAACATCGAGGATCATCACGGGACAAACGGGACGAGAATCGGCATGAAATAGTCACTACCCGCGCGGGTAACTCCCTAGCACGAGCGGGCATTTGTTTCGGTGGTCTTGTGGTGAAACTGGATTCCTAGAACGTTTTTCCTATCGTTAAGAATCAACTCATTTATTTGCTTTCAGTATTTCATTCTTCATCCATATTTGTTCGTTAGCAAGTTTGATTCACAGTTCGAGTTTAGATAGTGTTGCGTAGTCTCTGTGGGATCGACACCTAAAATACTACACACGTGCCGTGCACTTCCGGGTAGTTTAGGTTATTTTATTTAACTTTGAGAACGCATCAAGTTTTTGGCGCCGTTGCCGGGGACTGTTTTCAACGCGTCTTAGATTCGAACCTAGAGTCTTTCTTGCTTTGTTTTTTGTTTTTGTTTTTGTTTTCTTTTCTTTCTCTCCTTCTACGTAAATTGTTCTTTGTTTGTCCTTTGCAGAGCCTTCAGATCAACAAGAGATGGATAATCAGAACGGCAATGGACAGATGCAATTACAGGCTCCTCCACCACGTCGTCTAAGGGATTACGTGGTGCCGAACATGAACAACGTGCAAACAGCCATAAGGATGCCTGCTGTTGTAAGAGAGCAGTTTGAGATTAAGCCAGCGATGATCAACATGCTTTATCAGAAGCAATTCATGGGTGGAAACCATGACGATCCCCATCACCACCTCAGAGACTTCCTCGAGCTTTCAGTTACGTTCAAAATTCACGGAGTCTCAGAGGATGCAATCTTGTTGCGTCTTTTCCCCTTCTCAATTGGGGGAAAAGCGAAAGCTTGGCTGCAATCACTCCCCGCCGGATCTATCACCACTTGGGATCAGCTCTGCACTGGGATCAGCTCTGCACACTGTTTCTATCGCGTTTCTTTCCTCCGAGCAAGACGATTCAGATGAGGGGGGAAATCACAACATTCAGATGCAGAGATGGAGAGACTTTGTTTGAGGCGTGGGGTAGATTCAAGGATCTTCTACAGTCATGTCCACACCATGGACTTGAGCAGTGGTACGTTATCCAAACTTTTGCCAGAGGATCATTCATGGATCTGAGCGTCGAGGAGGCATTTGA
>CM071863.1:35653738-35692972 GCA_036759665.1 Gynandropsis gynandra | reverse complement strand
CCGTAGGTTGCCCGAGAAAAGCTTAGGACGAGAATTGAAAAGTAGAACTAAATCACCTAATTGAAAGTCATGAGGTAGGGTCTTTTTTTCATGCAATTCCTTAGTCACTACTTCTTTCTTTGGCATGTCATGCATGGGATTGACTCGTTTGCTGCCCGAGGTTGGATAAGTGATATCTGCATAAAAAAGTTTTATGGTGTCTTTTTCCATTACCTCTTACAAGTGCGGGTGCAGCCTCCTTTGAATTCGATGGAAGAATCATGGTTGTCTTCCCAAGAATATCCGTGCGTACATATTGAAGAGCTGACTCTCCATCGTTTCTTTATGTGTGTGGGTTGTTTACTAATCTAATATGCACTCAAGTTAGCATTTCTAACAGCATGATATGTTTTATCGCATTTAATGTACTCATATCGAAAAGGAGACGAAGGAGGGTCGGGCTCAAGTTCGGGCGTCTTCTCCACCACGAAATCAGCATGCGTTTTATGTGGTAACTCCTGATGGGGCGTCTCCTATTGCTGCAATAGCACTCATGAATTTCATGTACAGCCTGGCTCCTTCATCTGTAAATCCTGCATCTTTGCAAACTCGTGTTAAGGATCGCATAAGAGGATCGGAAAAACTTACATGATCAAGCGCATCTTTCGCTAATTCGTCTAGTGAATAAACTTTAAAGCAAGACTCCTTGGATAAGGGAAAGTTTTCCTTGTTGTACGTCTATCATGGCACCTGAAGTAGCTAAGAACGGTCTACCAAGAATAATAGGTATCCTAACATCTTCCTTTATGTCAAGTACAACAAAATCAGCGGGAATGAGAAGATGACCTAACTTGGTGGGAACTTTTTCAACAATCCCCAACTGATATCTCACCGAATGATCCGCGAGGCGTAGACACATCTTTGTAGGTTTGAGATTTCCGAAGTCCATCCGCTTGAAAACCGAGTGTGGCATGATGCTCACGCTTGCTCCTTAATCACACAAAGCATTTTAGATGTCAAGATTACCTATTTTGCATGGAATGGAGGAGCTCCCGCGGTACTTCAATTTTGGGGGCAGCGTGTTTGAAGAATTGCACTGCATTCCTCGTGGAGTGCTACTGTCTCGTTCTCTTCGATATGCCTCTCTTTGGAAAGAACCTCTTTGATGAGTTTTGCGTGATTAGGCATCTTTTGGAGGGCTTCCACGAATGGGATGTTGATGTTACGCTTCTTGAGACCCTCTACAAATCTGCCGACTCGTTGTTCATTCTTACTGCTCACCAACCGTTGAGGAAACGGTATTGGAGGTTGGTACGCCGGTGGAGCAACGTATGGTTTATCCAAATCTGGTTCGAGTCCTTCAATAATTGCGATGGTACCTTTTCCTTTTCTCATGGTAGTACGAGCAGCATTCTCTCGCTCCTTTGAGGGCGAATGCTCGATCATATCAGTGCTGCACACAGAAATAGCCTTAACATATTATCTTGGATTTAATTCGGGTTTATCAGGAAGCTGTCCGAGATTCCAAGAGGATGAGGCAGCTTGCTGTGCTATTGAGTTCTCTAAGATCTTTACATGCTTGCTCAAGGATTCCATCTCAATTTTGAGCTCGCTAAGCGTTGTCCCCACATTCGCATTGATTTTGGCTTGAGTCGATTGTTGCTGCCTTTGCTCCTTGATAAATTCTAGCATTACCACCTCAAGGTTTGACGAAGGGGCTTGAGGAGGTTGAGGAGCTTGCGGAACTTGCTGAGATTGCTGGAATTGCTTATTATCTTGCTTGTATGTTTGCTGCATTTTGCTGAAATACCGAATACTTCATTCTTACTGCTCACCAACCGTATGGTTGTTTGCACGTTGTTCATGTTTGGTGATCATCTCGTTTTCATACGTATTTCTTGCACGATTTTAGAGATGTTTATTATATAGATGCAACGCTTTGCGTATGATTCTGTATTCGTTTTACTTGTTTTCGTGTTTTCATGTTCTTACAGGTTTTTATGCGTATTCTTTTCATTTCAGAGCTAAAGGACGTGCACAAGACAAAGTACCAACATCGAGGATCATCACGGGACAAATGGGACAAGAATCGGCATGGAATAGCCACTACCCGCGCGGGTAACTCCCTAGCCCAAGCGGGCATTTGTTGCGGTGATTTTGTCCAGGAAATTTAGCACGAGTCAGGCAAGAATTATCACGTCTGGGGCCTCAGCCCGAGCGGGCATCACCTCAGCTCAAGCGGGCATCATCCATCGCGTTCTAGCGCAATTATCCACCGCACCCGAGCGGGTCACTTACCCAGCCCGCGCTGGTCGCGTTCGTCACCTGCAACTCCAAATAAGTTAATTTGACTTAAAGCAAATGGGAGTTTGTTGGGGACTTATACAATGTGGAAAACTACTTTAGAGAAGAGGAATAAGTGTTATTTTTCTGGAGAAAGTAATGGAAACGTCACCCAACTTATTCAAGAATGGGAACTCATGAAAAGACAACAATTGGTGGCTGCTGCAACATAAAGAAGAACTGAACAGCCGAAAGGGAAAGATGGGAGAAAAGGAAAGAAAAGAGGAAGGAAAGAAGAGGAGAGGAGTGAGAGGTCGAGTTCATTCACTGAGTTTTCAGTTCTGGATCGAAGAGAGAGAGTAGAGAGGAGGAGAAGGTTCTTGCGAAGGAGACTTACAAGGGGCATTGGAGATCAACCTCACACATCGGTTTCGTCTGGTTTTTATGTTCCTTAGACCTTCTATTTCGTTTATGTTTGTTTACGGATGCATGAACGAGTAGTTTGTTTGTTCTAGGAGAAGGGATTAGCCCATGGCTATCCCGAAACCACTTTTGATTTATTTTTGAATGCATCGTCCCGTTTTCGTTTATCTATTCTTTATCTGAGTGTTTAATTTACTTGTGTTTGCGATGGCTACGTAGATGCATGTGTTAGGGATTAGGAGAAGGACCGAAAGGAAAATTCTAGTCCTAGAAGATCAGGTTTAGAACAACCAAAGAGAGGCCACGAAAGTAGGGTAGCAGCGGTTGAGGGTAAAACGGATGAATCACGGGTCTTAAGGGTTTAGTTCAAGGTGTCAGCCACGAAAGTAGGGGTTAACTTGACTAGATCACGTGTCTACACCTCGAGAGAGGATAGATATCATATTAGGATCGTCTACCTTAGATAACTTGACTGGGATTGCATGATAGATAGGTTGATTGTTGGTTTCGGTAGTCTTGTGGTGAAACTGGTTTCCTGGAACGTTTGTCTCATTCTTAAGAACTAGTTTGTTTATTTGTTTTTAGTATTTCATTCTTAAAACCATATTTCTTTCGTTAGCAAGTTTGATTCGTAGTTTGAGTTTAGGTTGTGTTGCGTAGTCCCTGTGGGATTGACATTGAAGTACTACACACGTGTCGTGCACTTGCGGGTAGTTTAGGTTATTTGTTTAACTTTGATAACGCATCATTCGCTACCTCGTAGTCTCTGAGGTTACATGGTGGAGGAGCCTGTGGTTCTCGCGGTTGAGGTGCGAGTTGCTGTTGCTGAAGGCTCTGCAAAGGACAAAAAAACGATTTAGGTAGAAAGAATGAAAGAAAAGAAAACAAAAACAAAAACAAAACAAGGAAGACTCTAGGCTCTAATCTAAGACGTGTTGACAATAATCATCGGAAACGGCGGCAAAAACTTGTTGCGATTAAAAGTTAAACAAATAACCTACACTACTCGCAACTGCACGTCACGTGTGTAGTACTCTAGTTGTCGATCCACAGGGACTATGCAACACAATTTAAACTCAAACTACGAATCAAACTTGCAAACAAACGAATATTGGTTTTAAGATTGAAATACTAAAAACAAATAAACAAACGAGTTCTTAATAGTGAGACAAACGTTCTAGGAATCCAGTTTTATCACAACACTACCGAAACCAACAATCAACCTATTTAATCATGCAATCCCAATTAAGTCATCTAAGGTAGACGATCCTATATGATATCTACCCTCTCTCAAGGCATAAACACGTGATCTAGTCAAGTTATCCCCTTTCGTAGCTGACACCTTAAACTAAACCCATAAGTTCTGTGATTCATCGTTTTCACCCTCAACCGCTGCAACCCTACTTTCGTGGCCTAACCTCGGTTGTTCAAAACCTGATATTCTAGGAATGGAATTCTCCTTTCGGTCCTTCTTTCGATCCCCAACACATGCATATACTTGGCCTGCATAAATACAAGTCATTCAAGCACTCAGACAAAGAATAGATAAACGAAAATGGGAAATTGCATTCAAAGATAAATCAAAAGCGGTTTTGAGATAGCCAAGGGCTAATCTCTTCTCCTAGAACAAAACGACTACTCGCTCATGCATTCAAAAGCAAACAACATAATCGAAGTAGAAAGTCTAAAGAACATAAAAACAAACAAAACCGAAGTCCCTATTCGATCTTCAATGCTCCTCGAATGTCTCCTCAAGTTTCTCACGAACAACTCCCTTCTCTCTAACTCTATCTGCAACTCCCTCTCTCTACAACTCTCTCTACTCTCTCTCACGTATAAATTCTGAAAAACTAACTGAATCCCTCGACTCTTAGCTCCTCTCCTTCCATTTCCTTCTTCTTTTCTTTCCTTTTCTCTTGGTTTTTCCTTTTGGCCGTTCACTCTTTTTTCCTTTTGCAGCAGCCACCGTTTTCCTTTTTCGTGTGGTTTCAATTCTTGATTATATTGGGCAACGTTTCCATTCTTTTCTACTGAAAAATATCTCTTATTTCTCTTCTCTAACGTCGTTTTCCTCTTTGTATATGTAACTAATAAGTTCCTTTTCGTGTTTAGACAAGTTTCCTTTTCTTGTTTTTGTTGGTGACGTATGCGACCCGTGCGGGCTGGTGAGCGTGCCCCGTGCGGGCTGAGGTGGGCTCCCTTGCTGCTGCTGAATCCGCTCGGGCTGATGCACAGCCCGAGCTATGCTGTTTCTGCTGGAACATAGGCCCCGCACGAGCTGAAGAATGCCCTGTGCGGGCTGAGGAATGCCATGATGACCCGTGTGTGCTGAGGAGTGCACCGACCCGTGCTGAGTTTGCTGGATGTTTGATGTGGTTAATTTCAAGTAATAATTTACCTAGACTAACGATTCCACAAGAAAACGGATCGTAAGTACCAGGGTTGAACACGAGGAATCGATGCAACTCTAAAGCTAGGAAACTAATGAATAGGACGTGTAAAATCAATAAGTGATGGGAATGCAAATAAGATAAACTAACCAACTAACTATCGGATTAAACTCAATGAATAAACACCACAGGTTTCGAGAGATGCACGATGATGCAATGAAGTTCTAACAAGATCATGTCCTTAGATATTATCACGAGTTTAGGGAATTCAAGCTCTAATATAGGAACTGATTGGCGTAGACTTGTCCACTACCTAGAGTGCATACTACCAATCTCCTAATTGTGTAATCTAACCCACTAGACGCATTAAGACTGCTATCCTAATCCCTAGATTCAACCGATCAACCTGGCGTAGATTCTAAACCAATTAATTCCTAAATCATGGCTAAGTTCCAAAGTCTAATCCCCTGGCGTAGATTCATTAAACTTCTATGATCATTCATTCGAATTGCGTACAAGAATGAAAGCATTAAAAACAACCAATCAATCTGAAAACGGTCAAATACCAAAATCATTCATTCAAGTGGTGTTCAAGAACAAAAGCATTAAGAATCACCAAGCATTAAGAACAAGACTTCGTTACATATCGGCCAAGCTCTCTAACCCATGGTTATGGACCTACTCGGACATGAACTTAGCAAAAGAAACACAAAAGATAACAACTATATTTGACATGGATAAATAATGAGATCCCTCCCTATTCTATTACCGATGTCTCCAATAGCTCCTCCACGCTCCGGTTTCTTCGCTCCATCCTTCGCCCTTGTGTGTGCATGCTGCTCTCCTTCTCTCTCCCTTTGTGTGCTCTCTTTTTTCTCTTTTTTTTTTTGTGTCTGAATTCGTCCCTCCAGCTCTCCTTTCGTTCTTTCCAGTAGCCCCCTCTCTTTGTCGCATTTTCTTGAGTTTTCCAAATCTTGATTAAGTTGGCCACGTTTCCCTTCATTTCTCCAGCGAATTATGACTTATTCCTCTTCTGTAAAGGCGTTTTCCTTATTGTATAAGTCCCCCATGAACTCCCACTTTTTTTAAGTCAAATTAACTTATTTGGAGTTGCAGCTGACGGACGCGACCCGCACGGGCAGGGTAAGTGACCCGCTCAGGTACGGCGCAGACGATCGCGCAAGAACGTGATGGAAAAGAGGCAGCCCACTAACTCCCGTTCCAACCTTGGTAGCGCTACATAACATCTTGATGTCGGTAAGGTGGGAGTTCGGATCTTCGTTCTCCATTCCTCTAAAGGCTGAATTGTTGAGCATTTGTATAAAGGTCGGTTGTAGCTCAACCTGGTTATCAATCGTGCGGGCCATGCACGAGAGTAACTGCATGTGCTTCGGAGTGGTGTATGCTCCGTAAGTGTCGTCGGCAGCAGCAATGTCGGGAATACTTGCGTTGTCTTCTCCGCTGCTTGCACTATGTGTATCCTCCTCTTCAGAGGCGTATGGCTCTCGATTGCTCGTTCTTTCTACCTCGGATTCAGAATCCGCTATTCCAATCCTTCTCTTCTTGCGCAGGCTCCTTAAAGTGCGTTAAACCTCGGGATCATAGATGAGAAGTTTCTGAGTAGAGCTTCTCATACAAGGCTCCTGCACAACAAGAAACAAAACACCAAAGCGTAAATCCGCGGTAGATAGAAAAGACTCGATAAAAGGAATAAACAAAAAGAAAAAACAAAAAACACGAGTTATATAATTCCTAGTCTAGGTCGTTATTAGTCCCCGGCAATGGCGCCAAAAACTTGATGTGGGTGAAACACGAGTTATATATTTTACTAGACCACTTCACCGCAAGTATACGGATCGTGTAGTGATGTGCGTAGACTCAAGTAATAAATTACCTAGACTAACGCTTCTGCAAGGATACGGATCGTGTAGCAACTAGGGTCGAACACAAGGAATTGATGCAACTCTAAAGCTATTGGACTAATGAATAAGACGTGTAAAAACAATAGTAGAAGGAATGCAAATGCAAACTAACTAAACTAAAGATGGGAATGACTCAGCGACAAATAACCATAGGTATCAAGAGTTGCACAACGATGTAACGAAGTTCTAACGAGATAATTGGTCTTAGATACTATCACGAGTTCAGGGAATTCAAGCTCTCCTATAGGAACTAACTGGCGTAGACTTGTCCACTATCTAGCATGCATATACCAATGTATCCATTGCGCATCTTACATGGATAGACGCATTACGACCGCTATCCTAATCCCTAGATTCAATCGATTGACCTGGCGTAGATTCTAAACCGATTTAACCCTAAATCATGGCTAAGTTCTAAAGTCTAATGCCCTGGCGTTGGTTTATTAGACTTCTAACATCATTCATTCGAGTGGCGTACAAGTAATGAAAGCATTAAGATCAACCATGAAATCTGAAAACATGATAAAATACCAAATTCATTCATATCGAGTGGCGTACAAGTATGAAAGCATAAAGATCCACCATTCATTAAGCACAAGACTTCACTACATGTTGGCAATACTCTCTAACCTATGGCAATAGATCTACTTGGACATGAACTCAGGAAACGAAACACTAAAGAAATCTAAATTCAACATAGAAAGAGAAAGAGAATGCTCCCTATTCATCAACCGATGTCTTCAATAGATCCTCCATGCTTCGGATCCGTAGATCCATCCTTCTGATCCTTCCAAGTGTGTTCTCTATGTCTCTCAATCGTCCTTGAGTCCCCCCTCTTCTCATCCGGCGCATCTTGATGACAAATAACCCGAGCGGGCACTCCATTTCCACCCGATCGGGCACGCATGCCCGACCATGTTCCTTGAGCACCCGAGTCGTGTAAAGCTACGGGGTTGTCATGGCATCAATTACCCGAGCGGGCACACTTCCAATGCCCGAGCGTGCATATCCTAAGATGTTGTTTCCGCTCCTTTCGCTCGGTGTTTGCACGCTCTCTTCAGTCCACGGCCTTGCACAAGCTGAACCTTGTCATTTTGGGGTTAAATTGCCGATATCTCTCGTGTTTCTCGTCACGTCTTCGTTTCCTACACAAAACACGAAATGTAGATGAAATCCTCGAATAGACTCGATAAATGAATTAAATCTTACAAATCTACCTAAAACTAGACCTAAGAATGATATAAAAACTACAATGGATTACGTGTTATCATGTAGTACCAGGGTCGATCTCTAGGGACTAAAGCAGCCCAAAACTAAGAATAAAACTAAACTAAGACGAATGGAAGAAGATAGAGATATGGTCCTAAATATCTAAAAACTAACCTAAGTAGTGACAACAATACTAGGTTGGGGTAAACTCGGATATGACGAACACTATGGGTGTCGGGATACCGGGAATCGTATGGATGAAGCAACTAAAGATCATAAACCTATCGACTTATCTTGACAATTCATGCCGTAAGGTGAGGAGTGATTCTTCCGAGCCTAAACCTCCTAACCATGAGTACGTCAACCCTACCTTCCAGCAGTGATTAACCCGTACCATGGCAGCTTTACGAACGCAATCCTAATTCCTAAGTCGACTAACCGACCGGTCAGATTCTCATTAGCCGAACTTAACCTACAACTTAACAGGTCCGGATTCATCCTTTAACCTTCCAGCAAAGTCTGAATTCCTATGTTACTGAGCGGGCAGCACAAGTATAAGAGTGATAATGTCAAGTGTAGAACCGATAATCAAGATAAAATGAATAAATCTAAGCATTAACGCACAACATTGTTCATCCGTTACAATCTGATATCCCTAACCCATAGTAGGGAACCTACTCAATCATCGAGAATATAGCAAATGAAGATAACATAATCCTAAACATGATAGACTCTAGGAAACTCGATGCCTCGACCTTCCCTATTGTGTTACCGATGTGAGGATTGATGCTTCTCTTCTTCTCCAACGTCTCCCGAGCCTTTCCAGATGTTTTCCAAGCTTTTCCTTGCCCTGTACGTCGCCCCCTTTGCTCTAGATCTCTTCTGGTCTATAAATTAGGTCGTTTGAATGCAAGATCTTGGTTGTTGCGAAATACGCGGCCCGCTCGGGCACCACTGCTACCCGGTCATGCAGAGGCGCAACCGGTCGTGTTCTTCTTCATGCCCGATCGGACATCAGAACCCGATCGCTTAGTTGAGCGGCCCAAGTCGTGCAAACTCTCGGGAAATTGTGGGATGAATTAACGCCCGAGCGGGTATCCTTGTAGCGCCCGATCGGGTAAGGCTACCCGATCTCGTTGCCTTCGTGCTCGGGTCGTGCAAGGTGTGCGAATAAAACCCCGTAGGTTTTACTCGAGCGGGTGGACTATGGTGCCCGACCGGGCACCCTTGAAGTCTTGAATTTTCTCTTTTCTGCTCGATGCTCGGGTGTTCCTTTGGGTTCTAAGGCTTGATCTTGGCTCTGAGTGGATTAACTTCAAAGTACGTGGTTTTGTTCAGGAATCCGTCTTTTTAAGCTCATTTAGGCCTTGTCGCCTAAAAACCTGCAAACCAACGTATGTAACTCATTATCATATCGGATATGTAAACCTAACTATGAATTATATGCGAAAATGACACTAAATTCTAAACTAAAATTGATACACTTTCAGTGTTATCATCCGCTCGGGCTGAGTTGCTGCCCGCTCAGGCTGAGCTGCTGCCCGCTCGGCCTGAGGCCCGGGACGTAGTATTTCTTGCCCGACTCATGCACAATTCGCTGGACAAAATTGCCGTAACAAATGCCCGCTCGGGCTAGGGAGTTACCCCCGCAGGTACTGGCTATTCCTTGCCGATTCTCGTCCCGTTGGTCACGTTATGATCCTCGATGTTAGTACTTTGTCTTGGCACATCTTTTAGCTCCAAAATGACTGAAAACGAGATGATCATAATGCTTAATGCTTGGTAAAAAACAAATGAATGATGAAACTAACTATGAAAATATATTAAAATACTAGAACAAATAGAAGTTATCAATGTTGTAGCCCGCGCGGGCTAGGTGAATGCCCCGTGTGGGCTCGGTTAGTCCTTGCCGATACTCGTCCTTTTTACTCCGTTATGATCCTTGATGTTGGTACTTTGTTCCGTGTACGTCCTTTAGCTCCAAAATTAACCGAATATGCATTAAAACCTGTAAGAACATGAAAACACAAAAACGAGTAAAACAGATACAGAGTCATACGTAAAAATCACATCTATATCGTAAACATCTCTTAAATCATGCGAAAAAATACATATAAAAATAAGATGATCACCTATTCGCAATAGAAACTGAGCCACAATGAGGTTTTATATCTTTAAGCAAGTCTTGAGTTTTAACATCTGAGTTGTAGCTCCATTATCTATTATAATATGTTTTCGAAAGGCGAAGAAAGAAGAGATAACTTTACCTCCTTCTTCATCAGCTTTGTTTGTTTGATTCCCTACTAGAACTATTTGGAAAAACCTCTCGAGGTCTGCCTTGGAGACAAACTCAGACTCAGAGACCATATTACCCTTACCTTGACCGTCATTTGCTTCTATTCTTCAAAATGGGGTGAAGAATCCAACAACGATCCTTTGTATGACCTTTATTTTTACAATACTCACAAGATAACTGCTTTTTGAAAGGCCTAATCGTATTGGCTTTTCCAGAGGTACTTTTGGAGACATTAGCTTCCTCGGTCATTCCTTTAAAGAGATGATTTCCCCTTTTCTCCTTTTTAATCATCATACAAACTTCGTTAAATGGAGGAAACTTGTTTTGGCAAAGTATGTGATTAATAAGGTCATTGTATTTGTCATGGAGGGAGAATAAAAGGCTAAAGACTTGATCCTGGTTTGCTCTTTGAACAATTTCCACAGGTTCGCAGTATGAGGCCTTAATGTTTCGAGTTCTGACCATAATTCTTTAAAATCTCCCAAAGCCTGGTTAAAAGGCTTTCCCTCCTGCCTTAGATTATTAAGGCCATTCTTTATCTCATACACATGGCTAAGATTGGATTCATTTCCAAAAACTTGTTTCAGCTCGTCCCAAAGCTCCTTAGGAGAGACTCTATGTGCCCATATGTACGAAGTATATAAGATTCGAAGGAATTTTTAAAATAACCAAGGCAGTGAGTTTAGTTTGTTCCAATTTTCTGATTCGATACTTGAATCTACCCGTTTCACATCATTTTCTATCACGAAATCCCAAAGACCTCACATGCCAAGATTGGCCTTAGCAATCTTCGTCCAAATAGAATAATTGTTCCATTGAACGAAATTGAGATGCTTTTGGTTGATTCCATGACTAGAGATACGAGTAAACAAAGAGAAACAAAATCATAAAGAGAGATTAAAAAAAATTTGACCGAAAAAAAACTTTGGCAAGAAAATAAATTTCAAAAGAAACAAAATCGATAAAAAAATTCCGAGACTCGATCACCGATCTCATACCATGTAGAATTTTTAGAACAAAGATGAATCAGCGGAAGCAAGATAAAAGACTAAGAGCGAGCAAAAGATCTAGAGAATTAGAGAGAATAAGAATAAGTATTCTCTTATCTATTTCATTAGAGTAAAGGTACCTATCTATACAATTAAAAAGGGTGAAAAAGAAGGAAAATACAAGTATACATGCAAAGCCCAAGTTTAGATGTAACAAGCATGAGCTAGAGCAATCAATAAGGCATAGGAGACCGCGGAGGTCATAAGCAGGCTTGACCAGGTCACAGGACGCAAGACGCGGCTCGGGACGCGGAGAAGGGAGCGGGATGCGGCCGGGATGCGGAGAGGAGTGGAATGCGGGTTAGGATGCGTAGAAGAGCGGGACGCGGCTCGAGATGTGGATCGAGATGCGGAGAAGAGCGAGACTCGTCTCGGGATACGGAGAAGGGCAGGACGTGACTCGGGATGTGGCTTGAGATACAGAGAAGGGAGTGGGACGGAGAATATCGAGATGTGGCGTTTCTTCTTAACATGGATTTGGTTCTAGGTTTTGACTCTCATTTTAATTCTTTTTTGTGCAATCTACCTTCCCGTTGGTCTGGTCCTTTTTAGGTACGAGATGTCTTCACACATGGAGCAATAGAACTGTGGAGAGATTCGAGTGGAATGTTCAAAGCAAATGGACAGCACCTAAAGCTATACCAAGTCCCTATTCGATCCACCCATTGCAAGCACATGAAGCATGGAGACGTCAAGCTCAACGACGTTAAACAAGGACTTTCTGGGAGACAACTCACCATCTTGTTTTCATTTGTTTTGTATTTGGGACTTGGTTAATTTGAAAATCGAAAAAAAATCATAAAAAAAGAGACCTACAATCCTGACTTCACCTTTCTTATCCTCCATCGGAGTTTCACGTCGAGGACATCGTTCAATTCAATCTAGGGGGAGTAGCTCGCGTTTGTTAGGTGATTTTGTTTCACTTTCTGTTGTTTTTCTCTTTGATTTCATAGTTCTTAGGTTAGTTTTAGTTTGTTTTTATTTTCATGAGTCAGAGTCGTCCCAGACACTTGTCCGGTGCCACGTTTTGAGATGAACCTTGAACCTAGGATTCTTAAGAAGTTGGCCTTTTCCGTGATATTTGCATGTTAGAGCTTATTAGTCGGTTGAGGAACGAGTAGATCGTAAGTTTATTCTCTCTATTCAAATGATATGCTTTACTTATTTTTCACGAGGATTATTTGATCATCTGAATTGAGCATGTTTTGCAGAATAAGAGCACACACTAATACTCCCTTCTCGATAGAAATAATGCGTAAAAGTATGATCTAAAATTGATATGAGTGCATCGAACTTGATACCTTTTTGATGGTTCGGGTCTTAGTTGTGGGTTGGCGATCATCTTTCTACGTCCTAAGAGCAAGGTGCATAAAAACACAATCTACTTTACTGCATTCTTTAACGAGATGCAAGAGTATACCGTTATCGGTAACTTGGGTCTTTGTAGAGATTGAATCCCTTCAAATCTGACGTCCTATAAGTCTAGTTTGTTTGCAATATAAATAAAAGAAGAGGGAAGAAAAAATGGAATAAAGAATAAAGAAGCTCGTAAATAAAACAAGTATCTTCCTTGATTCTATGTTTAGCATTTGTTTGAAGTTCTGTTTGGTAGGGAGAGTTGCAGTTTCTCGCTTAGCTCGTTTTTGATTAGCTTTCCTATAGGTAGCAATGGTGAGCCTAGGATGAATGCTGATAGTTATTAGAACGAATTTGCTCTACCTCGTTTGTTGATCAATTGGGTTTAATTTAGCGGTATTTCTAGGGGAAAGGGGAATTGTCGACTTTTATATCTCCCATGAGTTCCACGTTTATGTTTGCTTAGAGACAAACAAACATTCAAGTATGGGGGATTTTGATCATCTCGTTTTCGTACATCATTCCCACATGATATTAAAGAAGTTTATGATAATAGTTGCGATGTTTACGTGTGATTTTGGTATATGTTTTACTTGTTTCCGTGTTTTCACGTTCTTATAGGTTTTAATGCGTATTCGAGTCGTTTTGGAACTAAAGAACATACACAGGACACGTCATGGCCGGGCACACAAGTCAGCACGTCCGGGCATCCAAGACCATAACAGAGCAAACGAGACGAGAAATTGACAAGTCATGCCCAAGCACACAAGTCAGCACGTCCGGGCATGCACCAAAGGACACAACCCGGTCGAGCATGATTCTGTGCACGACCAAACTCTCATCCATGACCATGTGCATGACCGGGCATATCAAGATGCACGGTCGGGCTCTTTTGTGGCATTTTATGCCCGAGAGTTGTACACAACCCGGGCACACATCACGCATGGTCGGGCACTCTCTTGGTGAAGCAGCACAGTCGGGCGTTCTTTGGGGCACGGTCGGGCATTTCACGTAATTTCACCCCGAGACTTCTGCACGGGCCGGGCAGGTCAAGTGCAAGGCCGCGCACACTCCTTTGAAGACAACACAGTCGGGATTATCAAGCAACACAAAAGAGAAACAAGGAAAACATTTTGTCTACAAATGCGGGACAAAGCATGCCCGACCGGATATGACATACAGCACGGTCGGGAATAACTTTGTAAAACGGCCTACGGCTGATTTTGGTTGAAATGAGTCGGCTAAGGGCTTGAATTTAATAGAATAAAACGTCAAGGGCAGAAACCATTCAGAAGAGATTCATTATCCATTCTTCACCGTTCACATAGCAACCATCCATCCATCATAGGAGTGCTCGCTTGACGAGAGACACAAGGAGTCGGGAATTGACTGGGGATCACACCTCGTTTGATATTTCTATGCTCCTTACTCTACTTATTTTTTTTATGTTATTTAGACTCATGACCCGTAGTAGATTTGTTCTAGGAGAAAGGATTAGCCCATGGATAACCCGGAACCCTCTTTGATTTATTTATGAATTTATTCCCTGTTTTGCTTATCTATTCTTTGTATGAGTCCTTATTGTCTTGTGTTTATGATGGCCACGTAGATGCATGTGTTAGGGATTAGGAGAAGGTTCGAAAGGAGAATTCTAATCCTAGAAAATCAGGTGCAGATCAACCGAGATTAGGTCACGAAAGTACGGTAGTAACGGTTGAGGGTGAATCGAGTGAATCATAGATTGTATTGGCCTTTAGTTGGGGTGTCAGCCAAGAAAAGTTGGTATTAACTCGATTTGAATCGTGTTCTTATGCCTTCAGAAAGAAGAGGATCTACATTAGGATTGTCCGCCTTGATATCTTGATAGGGAATGCACGATTAGATAGATGGAAGGTAGGTTTCAGAGCTATATGGTGAAACCGTATCTTAGAACGTTTGTCTCTTTGTTAGGATCTCTTTACTCCAGTGCATTATCATATTTGCATCTCATAACCATTATTCCATCGCAGCAAGCATTGGCTCTAGTTTGATTCTTAGACCGTGTTGCATAGTCCCTGTGGGATCGACACCTCAAATACTACCACATGCCATACCCCTGCACGTGGTTTAGGTAAATATATTTAAAATGACACGCATAATCACACAAAATGCCAATTCCTTTCAGGTTCTTGAACCACCTTTTCTGCAGGTTCTTGAACCACCTTTTCTATTGGTTCTTGAACCACCTTTTCTATGGGTTCTTCTGCAGCAACGAATTTTCTATGGACCTTTCCCTTGCCCTCTACCCCTTCCACTCGCTTCCATTATTGTTGGTCTACCTCGTGGTTTTTGTTCTCCAAGTGTTTTTGGTCTTTTCGTCTGTGGCTTATCATCATCTCATTTTCATACGTATTTCTTGCACGATTTTAGTGATGGTTATGATATATATGCGATGCTTTAAGTATGATTACGTATCCGTTTTACTTGTTTTCGTGTTTTTATATTCCTACAGGTTCTTACAGGCCTTTTTCGTGAGATTTTGCATGTTTGAGCTAGGTTTTCCCTAAGCGTTAGAGCTTATTAGTTGGCTAAAAAAAAATAGGTCGTAGTTCTTTGGGAATCCTAGTGTTGTTTGTTGAGGATTTAGACGATGTTGTTGGGCTAGTTTATCGTTTATTCTCTCTATCCAGATGGCCATTCTTCGTCTAGGCGATGCTTTACTTCACTTTTCTATGAGGATTACTATATCGTATAGATCGAGCTTATTTTGCAGATTAAAAGCGCACGCTAACTCTCCACTGGCGATAGAAATAATGCCTAAAAAGCATGATCTAAAATCGATATGAGTGCATCAACCTTAATACTCTTTCCATTGCTCGGGTCTAAATGGTAGGTTGGCGATCATCTTTCTACATCCTAAGGGCATGGCACAATAAAATGCCGCCTACTCGGCTGCACTCTTGAACGAGATGCATGACTATATTGTCATCGGTAGTCTGGGTCTAAGTAGAGGCTGGATCCCTTCAAATCCAACCACCTAGAAGCCTAGTGTGTATGCGAAGAAAAAGAAAAAAAAGAAAAGAAAAAAGAGGACATAAAAAGAAAATAAAAAGAAAGAAAAAAAGAGAAAAAAAAAGAAAAAAAACAAATAAACAAAAAGAAAGAAGCTCGGAAACAATTATCCTCGGTTTTTCTAGTTTTAGCATTGTCTGAAGTCTTGTTTGGTGGAGAGAGTTACGTGGCTTGTCTAGTTTTCTTTTGATTTACTTTCTCATGGGTAGCCTTGGTGAACCTAGGATGAAGACTAAAAACTTAATTAGGCCGAATTTGCTCTCGACGTGCTAGTTGATCGGTTAGGTTCGCTTTAGCGGTATTTCTAGGAGAAAGGGAAATTTTTGTATTTTGTATACCCCATGTGTTCCACATTTACGTTTGCTTCGGGACAAGCAAACATTCAAGTCTAGGGGATTTTGATCATCTCGTTTTCATACGTATTTCTTGCACGAGTTTAGAGATGTTTATGATATATATGTGATGCTTTAAGTATGATTCCGTATCCGTTTTGGTGTTTTTATGTTCTTACAGGTTTTTATGCGTATTCGCTTCATTTCAGAGCTAAAGGATGTGCACGAGACAAAGTACCAACATCGAGGATCATCACGGGACAAACGGGACGAGAATTGACAAGGAATAGCCACTACCCACGCGGTGAATGGAGATATCGGGATACAGACACGATTAAATGAAAGCAAAACTAAGCAAAACCACTCTCCTATCAGCTATACACGGTCAGAATCCAAAGAATCATAAACCGGAGAAGAGAAATGGAAGCAATGGCCGATTACAAAAAAAAATGGAAACATTGGCCGCTTACAGAAATGGAAACTTTTGGTGGTTGGAGCAAAAATGGAAAATTTTGGTTGCTAGAACAAAAGTAAGAAGATCACGGTTGGAACATGAAAAAGAAACATGGTTTATATAAAACAGGAGCAAGTTGCTAGAACAAAATTTAAACTTCCAACCCCTTACACAAAAATGGAAAGATTGCCGTCTACACTAGAATTGGAAACACCAACCGTAAACCAAATGGAAATATAGTTAAAGAAGAGGAAGAGGAGTTACATGGCTGGAAAATAAAAAGGAAACGTTGACAATTACACAAGACTGGAAAAACAAGAGATGGAAAAGCATGGAAAAGGAAAACTGCATTTGCTGTAAGAAATAGAAAATTCCAGCCAATAGAGAGGAAACAAAGGGGACGACCAAAGAGGAAAGATTAGAGAAAAGGAATCAGGAGAAAGAGGGAAGAAAGGGGAGAGCTTCAGCAGCCCAATTCGTACAGAAACAAAGAGAAAAAAGACATAGCACACGTAGAGAGAGAGAAGAAGAAGGATTCTTGTGAAGGAGACTTACAAGGAGCATTGGAGATCAACCCCACACTTCAGTTTCGTTTGGTTTTCATGTTCCTTGGACCTTCTATTTCGTTTATGATTGTTTACAGACGCATGAGCGAGTATTTTGTTTGTTCTAGGAGAAGGGATTAGCCCTTGGCTATCCCGGAACCACTTTCGATTTATCTTTGAATGTATCTTCTCGTTTTCGTTTATCTATTCTTTATCTGAGTGCTTAATTTACTTGTGTTTGCGATGGCCACATAAATGCATGTGTTAGGGTTAGGAGAAGGATCGAAATGAGAATTATAGTCCTAGAAGACCAGGTTTAGAACAACCAAGGTTAGGCCACGAAAGTAGGGTAGCAGCGGTTGAGGGTAAAACGGATGAATCACAGGTCATATGGGTTTAGTTCAAGGTGTCAGCCACGAAAGTATGGCGTAAACTGACTAGATCACGTGTCTATGCCTCGAGAGAGGGTAGATATCATATTAGGATCGTCTGCCTTAGATAACTTGAATGTGATTGCATGATAGATAGGTTGATTGATTGTTTTGGTAGTCTTGTGGTGAAACCGGTTTCCTGGAACGTTTGTTTCATTCTTAAGAACTAGTTTGTTTATTTGCTTTTAGTATTTTATTCTTAGAACCATATTTTGTTCGATAGCAAAGTTTAATTCGTTGTTCAAGTTTAAGTTGTGTTGCATAGTATCTGTGGGATCGACACACCTGAAGTACTACACATGTGTCGTGCACTTGCGGGTAGTTTAGGTTATTTGTTTAACTTTGATAACGCATCACCTTAATCGACAAAGGTTCAATATATGGCTCATGTCTTGTCTTTGATGGTATTAATTTTTGTTTAATTACCGTTGGACTATCACACTCATCCGAAGAAGCTCCAACATCTGTATAAAAATTACTTCATTCATTAGACTCATCCTTTGTGAGCTTGATGTAAACCATGTGTTATCTACTAGATATTCGAACTATGGAACATATGCGACCCATGTGACCCTTACCCATACGACCCAAACGACCTTTGTGATCCGTGCGACTCACGCGACCTTTTGTGACCCATGCGATCTTTTGACTCAAATGACCTTTGTGACTAAATATTACTTAATTTGTGGAACTTCGACCTCTTTGACTGAAACTTCTAGAGTTCCCACAGCACCAACATAAAGTGCAACCTCTTCGACATGAACCACTCGAGTATCCTCTGTAGGAACCTCGTCAAGAACACCAACGACAACATCGACATAAAAATTACTTCATTCATTAGGCTCATACTTCGTGACTTTGATGCGACCCATGGTACTTCTGCTACATATGTGATCCATGGGACATATGCGACCCTTGCAGCCCATCCAACCCATGAAACCCTTTTGACCCATGCGACTTACGAATAAAGGAAGCTGAAGACGTTCGGTCCGAGAAAGGAACCGCTTGACCGGAGCAATTCCTTTAGACCAATGTACGTTTGACAAACATTAGTCACTCGACCCAAGGGTACTAGCGCTCAAACCAAGCAAACATGCAACTAAACTGAGCGATTCCTCTCAACAAAAAGCATTCGAAGACATGGACCATTCTGCTTGAGCAACACACCACTCGATTCGATCAGCGCATCACTCATCCCAGTGTCATCCGAACTTGACTGAGAAAAGGAGTTACACAACCAAGTATCCATCCAAAATCAATTGAGCATAGAAGTTGATCTTTTGAGCATATTATTCTAATTATATTTAAAATTAAAAATCTTATTCGGTGCTCGACCGAGGTTCACCGCTTGACCGAGGACTTTCTTGTGTTTTTCCTTTATGTTTTTAGCAAACCTATTTTCAAGTTATGTTTTGGTCCTCAGAAATAAGACACCTATTGTAGAACACTTAACAAAGTTTTTTTTTATAATAATTGTAATTATTTTACTTGTTAATTCTTGAGACATTTAGCTAAAGACCTCTTAGAGCGATTCTGAGTGTTAATTGACTTATTAACACTAAATCACAAATTTTGTCGTGTCATCATTGCGTTTGAGATTCTTAGTCAAGTCGTATGAAGGTCTGGAGCATTCATCGTATGAAAAAATGTTCCAAATTATGTTATCGAGTTATTAGTGGATTCATTTTTTTTCATTTTTACCAACAATAGAATATCGTTCTAGTTTCATGTTATGTATTATCAAAACCGTGTTAGAAATTATTTTTTTAATCCATTTAAGTTAGTGTTTATTGTTTGTCTTTTAGTTGTTTGAGCAACCGAAAAATAAATAACAAGACAGAAAAAACATAAAATGACGAAGAGAAAAAATAAATGTGGTCAAACAAGACGATGAGAAAAATAAAGCAAGAAGAGAAAGTATATAGTGTATTTGGATTTGATTGGGGAGTTAGGAAATAGTTGCTGCATTTTACATTTGTCGCATTATGATCTACTGTTTTTCATAGTGAATTACCTACGAATTTGATTATTTGTGTTCTCAATTAAATCCAACAAAAGAAGCAAAGAAAAGACAAAAATTGAATTCTTTGAATTTATTGATGGATTATGTACAAAAACATCCATCCATCTGTAATTCGTCCAAAAATTTTAAATCGAAAAGGTTATTTAAAAACCGTCCGTAATTTCAGACGGTTTCCACACTACATACACAATCGTTCAGAATTCAAGGACAAAAAAATAACGGTTGTCTGAAAATTACGAACATATTTCATTTTCATCTAGGAATTATGGACGGGTGTGACCTTTTTCCGGAAATTTTTGGACGTACCAAGCATCCGTCTGAAAATTCCAAATCAAAAAATTTTTCGCCAGTAAATGTCGGATGCGTCCCGATGTTGACTTTTTATTGATGCTCCATGTTTAGTCTCTTATATGTCTATATCCTCCACCTAATCCGTCTAGAAATTACCAGGAATTTTTTATATAAACTACAGTACACCTTTTTTTATTTTACATTCTACTTCATATAATATTTTATTTCATATTATAATGACATTATTGTCGAGATCAAATATTTTTGTTTTAAGAACATGGATGTACCGAGTATTGATCCAGGAGTTTATGCAACTTGTTATACAACTCATAACGATGATGAGAATGCTTGATATGGCTAGCATAACCATCTGTGCATATAAACCGACCTGCTAAGAGTCATTATAATATTTCCTATTATAATGACTTGTTTTTTACCTTTGTCAACGCATCGAGAATTAATCTAACGAGCTGAATCAATACAGCGGGGTGCAGATACTGCAGTGGGAGAGTAACAGCTAATTTATTTGCTGTTGGTAATTCGTTTGCCCATCTAAGACCAAAGGTTAACTAGTTTAGCAGCACGCCAGGGTATAAGGTAGTGATAAGATGGTTGACCATGTTTTAATCATCGTGCTAACCTGAAGAGAATCCTTTGATATTCGATAATATTATTAGTCTAAGAAGAAGCACAACTGGAAGTGTAAGACTAATCTCAGTGATGATCAATGTATTGGCTTATATCTTTTGGCGAGAACCCAAGAAGGGCCATACTTAGGATGCTTTAAAGCATTATTTTATGTATGGATAATGCAAATATATTTATTAAAAGTTGAGATCAACATCAGAACATGTTGCATGTAAACAACTTCCAAGAAATCAGAATGGGATACATGAAGGAAAAAGTTAAAAAGCTGATGCATCGCAATATGCTTGTTTTGTTCTATACAAAACATTTATTGAGCATGAATGGTTGGTTATGAAATAAAGATCATTACTTATGGTTGGAATGTAGACTTGATCATCTCGATTACCGTGGTAGATATCTGGAAAGCTTGAGATAGGACATTGTCTGGAACCATAGGTGTCGAGCCGAACAAGGTGGCGCCGAGGGACTGAGTTCCAGGTAACTGGCTGTTGAAACCGGAGATAACAGATGTTGGAACATTTCCGTTGTTCTTCTGGAAATGGACGAGTCCTTTCGGGAAGACAAAGATGTCTCCTTTCTTGAGGGACTTGGCGATGAGCTTGTTTGCTGTTGTTATGAATCCAACGTCAAGTGTGCCCTCGAGGACAAAGATGATCTCTGTGGCACGAGGGTGCGTGTGGGGCGGGTTGAGTCCTCCAGGGGCGTAGTCAATGCGAGCGAGGGAGACGCCGAGCGTGTTGAGTCCCGGAATATTCGCAACGTTTGCACCAGTGACTAGTGAGCCCATGGTGTTGTTGGTGAGTCCAGGGTTCGCAAGCCCTTCAAAGTAGAAATCTTCTGCTGAAATATTGTTCATGCTCTTACAAGGGAATCCATTCACTCTAATCCCTGCAAAGTAGAGAAAACATGTCATGTATTGAAAAGAACAAGAACTGAATGTGTTCTTGGTTGACGCTTACCTGAGGAGAGGTCAGCAACACAGAGATCTTGGAGCATGTCGGGATCTGATGTTGAAGAGACCAGGAAGAGGGCGAAACAGAGGAGGAACATTGAAGGAACTGAGTACCAAGGGCGAACTCTGGGAACCGATACAACAATGAGTCCAGTATAGTTTTTGAAACCGATCGGTTTTGTTGGTTTGATTTCGGCATTCAACTCATTGGAAAGAAGAAAACCGATAAAACCTTGAAAACATGTAATTTGTTTCTTTTCTTTTTGATATTTTCAATTCATTTTTTAATGGGGCAATTTCAAAAATACTTTTGAAATACTATTAGTATTTCAATCGTGCCTTAAAAAAAATCTCAACTTCAAATTTATCTTTAAAATATTGATAACCTCATATTTCCCTTTTCTTTTAATCGATAACTTTTCTTTCTCCAACACATCAGTTTTCCTCTCTCATGTGGCGCGAAAATTACTGTTCTCCCACACAACATCAGATTCGGTGCGAGTAGCTTGAAATTGACATCAAATTCGTCGCGAGTAGCTTGAAATCGACATCAAATTTGCCGCGAATAGGTTGAAATGGTTTATTGTCAACGAAGAAACTTGCACTTAGCACGTTCCGTAGAAATATCCAGGTTATATATAATATGTTTTTCGGTTTCTTTTGTGTTTTTCGCATTTCTTTTGTGGATTGGATAACACGAGTGTATACTGAGTAAGATGTATAGATCTGATTCTCTCTTTTTCAAAACGAGTCTTATATTGATGTAGTCAAAATGAGTCATGTTTATTGAAATGTCAAATAATCGCAATGAGTGACAATCTATTCAAGTCGCACGGTCGCATTGGGTCACAGAGTCATATTTAAATACATGGTTGCAGTGGGTCACAGAGTCTGATCGAGCACGGTCGCACTGGGTCATAGAGTCTCATCGAGTTGAACGGTCATAGTGAGTCTAATCGAATTGCACGATCGCACTCGGTCACAGAGTCATATTGAAACACATGGTCACAATGGGATATAGAGTCTGATCGAGTCACACGGTCGCAGTGGGACACAGAGTCTCATCCAGTTACACCGAGTCAAAGATTCATATTGAAATACATGATTGTTTTGGGTCACAAAGTCGTAGTGGGTCACGACGTCTAATCGAGTCGCACGATCGCATTGGATGACATAGTATATTGAAATATATGGTCGTAACATGTCACAGAGTCGCATTCGGTCAATAAATATCATCGAGTCGCATGGTCGTACTAGGTCACCGAGTCATATTGAAATTGAAACACATGATCGCAATGGGTCACAAAATTTATCCTATTTTATGTTTTTGTTACAGATGTAATGGATTCAGTGGATGAGAAAATCATACCGATTTATTTTCTGTCTGATGGTAAATGGAAAAAACGTAAATGTAGAATCTGAATGGGTTGGTAAAGTTCAAGAAAACTAAAGAATTTTTTTTGTTGCCCTTCAATTAGTCTGACATACCAACAACTTATCGATGAGTTATGCGTAGAGATGATGGTGGAAAAAAATACAATGAAATTGAAGTTAAGCTATTTGCCCAATATTTGTAGAAATAGGAAGTAGACAAATATAATGAATGACAAGAATCTTATTTGTTATTTTTCGATAACATAAGAGGAATTCCACCACTACTGTATGTGGAGATAAAATCGGTAAGTGTGAAATTTGAAATGGAAATTGAGAGGGAAGTTGAACTTTTAATTCTTGCTTTTAGAAGCATTGCTATAGATGGCGAGGAAGGAGGTGTTGTAGATTATGATGAATCTGTTATTATAGTTTCAAATAACAAAAGTAGAGTTGGGAGTAATCCGACGAAAATATTAAATATTTTGGATTCAGATAACTTTGATAGTGAACATAGCAGCGGGTTAAGAGAAGATGGTGGTTGTGCTGAATGTGGTAGTTGATGAAGTTGTTTGTGGCAGTAATAAAGTTGATATTGATGTGCCAGCAAAGCATAACGATCGTGATCGTGAGAATAATTTTGAAATTGTAGTTTACAAGGAAACAAACAATCAAAATTAATTCTTTGAGTTCGAAGATGGATTGCAACTTAAAATTGCCGTGCAATCAACAGCATCACGGTGAAGTATCGTCACTCTATCCCTAGGTTAGATGATATGCTAGATGAATTACACGGAAGTAGGGTATTTTCGAAAATTGACCTAAAAAGCGGATATCATGAAATTCGAATGAAAGAAGAAGATGAGTGGAAGACGGCCTTCAAAACCAAGCATGGGTTATACGAATGGTTAGTCATGCCCTTTGGGTTATCAAATGCACCTTGTACGTTTATGCGACTGATGAACCATGTGCTTAGGGAATTCATAGGTAGATTTGTTGTGGTCTATTTTGATGACATCCTAGTCTACAGTAAGAATTTAGATGAACACCTAAGGCATCTAGAGTCAGTTATGAAAGTACTTAAGAAAGAGGAGCTGTACGCTAATTTAAAGAAGTGTACCTTTTGTACGGATAACATTGTTTTCCTAGGATTTGTAGTTAGTGCAGATGGTGTTAAGGTCGACGAGGAAAAGGTCAAAGCCATTCGAGAGTTGCCAAGCCCAAAGACCGTCGGGAAAGTCGGAGCTTCTATGGACCCGTAGGTTTTTACCGGCGATTCGTAAAGGACTTCAGCACCATAGCTGCCCCTCTTACGGAAGTTATTAAGAAAAACGTGGGATTCAAATGGGGAGAGGCTTAAGAAGCAGCGTTTCAAACGCTAAAGGATAAATTGACTAACGCCTCGTTGCTTATATTACCCGACTTTCTTAAAACTTTTGAGATTGAGTGTGATTCATCAGGAATAGGCATTGGAGCAGTCTTAATGCAGGATCGGAAGCCAATCTCTTATTTCAGCAAGAAGCTTGGAGGCGCAACCCACCACTATGCCACCTGCAACAGAGTACCTAACGCGCTTGTGAGAACATTGCAAACGTGGCAGCATTACTTATGGCGTATTCGAGCTCGAAAGCGGATGATTTTCAAGCCCGATGATCAAGTTTGGATTCACCTGAGGAAGGAGCGTTTCCCGAATGAGCGCAACTCAAAGCTTATGCCCCGGATCAATGGTCCATTCACTGTGACCAAAAAGATCAACGTTTCTGACTTAATGCCTTTTGTTGCAGATCAAGCGGATTTGAGGACAAATCCTTTTGAAGAAGGGGGGCATGATATGATCCCAGAAGACACCGAAGACGCGACCAACAACACTGAGGAGGACGTGACCCGCAGAAAGGAAACGCTCATGAGGAGTATGCTAGTTCACGTGAAGTCACGAGCCTAAAGAACGTCATTCAAGCCGAAGCTCAACCCGCAACGGTCATTGATTAGGTAAAGTGACCGCGTGTACTCTTTTCCCCTCGTCGGTTTTGTCCCACTGGGTTTTCCGACGATGGGTTTTTAACGAGGCCGTGAGTCACTTATTTCCCGCGACCTAATTAATGACCCGCCACAAGACCCAAGAACGGCGCATCCCAATGTGCACGGCCAGCAAGGAGTTATCTTCTTGTTTGAAGAAACCAATACATTAATTAGGGCTTTTACATGAAGACCTAGCATTTAATGTATTTTTTTGAATTTCCTTCTTATTTTTATCTACCTAGGCCGGCCACCCTTTTAAGAACAAGAATCCAACTTTTGAAAATTAAATTTTGAATCAATATAAATTACCTTTTGAATTCTTTGTGAGTTCTTGATTGTTGGTGAGTAATATCCAGCTTCCTTTTCGTTGGTGTGTCATATCCAATTCGTTCTTCCTTGGTGTATCATATCCATTGAAGACGAACTCGGTAAATCGAGAGCCTTCCGCAACTATCGTGTGATCACTCGCCCCACACACCCTTGTGCAATCCGTTGCAGCAAGGCATATCCCTCACTAACCAAGTCTAGAGCGTCGATTCAGTCTGGATCGCGTCAGGTGGTATCAGAGCTCGTTCTAGCACAAAAAAGAACGGTTTTTTAGTTTGTAATGTTATATTATTTGTTTGATTAGTTTGCAATATTATATTGTTTGTATTATGTGGACTGAACCTTGAGGACTATCATCATTATAATTCGATAAATCTTTCAAGTTCGCATCTATTTTCTTCAATGACATTTAAGGACTATTTTGATCTTTGTGACTCAAGCAACCCATGCGACCCTTGTGACCTCTGTGTCCCTTGCGACCCATGCAACATATGCAACCCTTTTGACCCATGGGACCCATGCGACCCATGTAACCCTTTCGATTCATGTGATCAATGTAGCCCATGTGACCCTTGCAACTCGTCATTTCGATGTCAAACTCCTATCTTTTTTTAATGCCAACTATTCCTTTTATTGAATGTCAACTATGTGTTTTTTAATACGTGTGTCTATGATACACTATTGCCATCTATCTATGTTGGCCCCATATTAAAAGATTCATCAAGTTCTCTAAGTCTCACCATCTCACCCATTTGAGATGTGATTGAATCGGGAGAGTCTCATCTCTCTCATCTCTTCGTCTACATCTCTAACCCCAAGTTCTGTAAAAAATATTTGCGACCTTTGTGATCTTCCTCGCGAAGGTCATATGGTGGACGCAAGGCATCGTGCTATCTCTGTGTTACTCAACGTCTTGGTAATCGGCAGATTAAGTCTCTATTCAGTCACACACAAGTCTTTACAACGTGGATGGATGAGCGGAGTTAGACATCATTTTGTATCCGTGCTACTTAAAGTCAGTGTTGCAGGTGAGTAATCTTGGAGATGGGGTTGAGTAACCTCAGCTGTATGCGATGTGTCTCTCCGATGTAACCTTTGTGACCTTTTGGACCTTTTGTAACCTTCTTTTTCTTTTCCTTTTTTAAACTGTTGTGACCTTTGTCAGTGATTATAAATAAAATTCATATGTAAATGTATAAAATGTCTTACTTTATATTTATTATTTGTAATTATGTGAAATCTATAAATTCGTTTTCATCCTTTCATCCTTATAAATATATGGAAATTATGTGTGGTAAAAATCCAGAATTTCAAACGGTTTCGTATGAGAACACACCATCCCAGCCATAAGTGTTCACCTATCTCTAAATTGACAAAGGCTACAAATTATACAACATTGGTTAAGGATGATTTGAATGAGGAATATCCTGGGAAATATGAAACAGCTCCAGCAAAATATTCTATGGCACCGTGTAAATGCAAAGTATGGTGCCAATGTATCGTATTTGATGGAATTAAAAGGCAAATGCAGTGCTCAAAAAGAGATTTGTGGTGATTACTTTTTATGGTTTTCAGAGCGACTATATGAGAATGAAAATATATGCATAAAGTTGTTATTGTGAATGCGGTATTTTTACAAGAGTGTACAAGGGATCATTAATCTTGGCAACAACAAAAGATGGTGAACATCAATAATATCCTCTTGCTCGGGGGATAGTCAGCAGAGAGAAGGAAGAATCATTGACGTGGTGTATGTCAAGGTTGAAAGATGTGATACCAAATGGACATGATATCATTGTGATATCTAATCGCCATAAAAGCTTGATAAAAGGAGTCAAACCAGTGTACAAACAAGTTAATCATGGTTTTTGTACACTTCAAAATCGCAAAATATAAAAGGTTACATCAATAAAAGCCAAGGTAGAAAGAGTTCAAAGGGTGATACTGTGGTGGTAATGTTCTTCAAATGTGCAACATCATGTTACTTTTGTGAGCTTTGTGACCATTTTGACGTTTATGACCAATTTTTGCCTTTGTGACCTTTGCGCAGGTATCCTAATGTTGTAAAGTATTTCGAGAAAGAGGAACTTGATCCTGCTAAGTATGCGAGATGAAAATTTAAGGGTGAAAGGTCTAACTTATTAACCACTAAGGGGGCCGAGTTAATTAATTCAGCGTGCACGACGTCAAAAATGTTTTCGATCCTAGCGTTTTTTAGATATTTTTTAGGAAAGACAGTGAAATCGTTCAATAGGTATAGATTGAAAGCAACTACTAGTGATGATTCTCAAAAGTTAATACCTTATGTTTATAAAACGTTACATGAACGGTTTGGACAAGCATCCAAGTATGAGGTAATTGAATTGAATAAGCTGAGTGATGAGTATGAGGTGAGAAATGAGATATGTAGAAGATTTCTAGTGAGTCTTCAAAAAATAAAGTACGAATTCAAAATGTTAGATGTTGATAAGTATCCATGTAGTCACCCAATTACAGCTGCAAATAAGGTTGATAAAGGTCTCAAGATACCAGAACTATGTTCAACATACTACCTTTGGGAGACACGGTGTTTGGCTTACCATGAAACCGTGTATCCGGTTCCAGAGTCCAATGATTGGAACATTCCTCCTATATTGGCTGAGAAAAGGCAAAATGGGATACTAAAAGAGAATTGTTATCCTAGATCCGGTTAGGCTTGGAGAAAAACCCCATCTTCGTTGAGACAAATGGGTTCAAATGCCAGCATCACTGACAGTGTTTGAATTGTGAAAACCCAGACAATACCAACTTCACAAAAAAAGAAAGGTTTTTTAGTTTGTAATGTTATATTATTTGTGTGATTAGTTTGCAATATTATATTTTTTGTATTATCTGGACTAAATCTTGAGGACTTTCATCATTATCATTCGATAAATCCTTCAAGTCTGCATCTATTTTTCTTCATTGACATTTAAGGACTATTTTGAACTTTGTGACTCAAGCAACCCATGCGACCCTTGTGACCCACTGTGTCCCTTGCGATCCATGCGACATATGCAACCCTTTGGACCATGGGACCCATGCGACCCATGTGACCCTTTCGACTCATGTGATCAATGTAGCCCATGTGACCCTTGCAACTCGTCATTTCGATTTCAAACTCTTGTCTTTTTTTTATTGCCAACTATGCCTTTTATTGAATGTCAACTATGCGTTTTTTAATACGTGTGTCTACGATACACTATGTCCATCTATCTATGTTGGCTCTATATTAAAAATTTCATTAAGTTCTCTAAGTCTCACCATCTCACCCATTTGAGATGTGATTGAATCGGGAGAATCCCATCTCTCTCATCTCTTCGTCTACATCTCTAACCCCAAATTCTATAAAAAAAATATCTGCGACCTTTGTGATCTTCATCGCGAAGGTCATATGGTGGCCTTTATATCCTTCTTTATCTTTTATTTTTTTAATTGTTGTGACCTTTGTCAATGATTATAAATAAAATCCATATTTAAACGTTGAAATTATGTGAAATCCATAAATTCGTTTCTATGCTTTCATCCTTATAAATATATAAATTTTTTGACTCTCCCGATGACGGACACGACCCGCGTGGGCTTGAGAGTGTGCCCCGCACGAGCTCACTTGCAGGGGATGCATCCGAGCATGCTGAAGGCCTCCCCTTGTTGTGCTGAAGTTCCTAGAGTTGCTAGAAACAACCACATCCATAAGGTACATATCTAAATTGTTGGATGCTGTTAAATTCATCAAATATCTAACGCGGGTTATTGTTGAATGATGAGTCCGCGCGTGCTCAAGCTTGCCCCAAGCTATGCTTTAGTTGCTGGTGGTTGTGCCCCGCACGGGCTTTGAGTTCCACCCCGCGTGGGCCGTGTTGGAGGTGATGATCCCCGCCGTATCTCATCCCGTTTGTTCCGTTATGATCCTCGATGCTAATACTTTGTTCCGTGTACGTTCTTTAGCTTCAAAACGAACCAAATATGCATTATAACCTATAAGAACATGAAAACACGAAAACGAGTAAAATGGATACAAAAATCATACGTAAACATCACATCTATATAATAAGCATCCCTAAAATTATGCGAGAAATACGTATGAAAACGAGACGCCCAAAATCCCCCAAACTTGAATGTTTGCTTCTCCCTAAGCCAACGTAAATGTGGAATACGTGGGTTATACAAAAATCGAGATTTCCCCTTTCTCCTAGAAATACCGCTAAAGCGAACCTAACTGATCAATTAGCAAGTCGAGAGCAAATTCGGCCTAGTTAAATTTTCAGTCTTCATTCTAGGTTCACCAAGGCTACCTACGAAAAAGCAAATCGAAGGCAAAATAAACAAGCAACTATAACTCTCTCCACCAAACAAGACTTCAGACAAATGCTAAACGTAAAGCAAACGAGGATACTTGTTTCTTTTTCGAGCTTCTCTCTTTCTTTGTTTTTTCTTTCTTCTTTCTTATTCTTTTTCTTTCCTTTTTTTCTTTTTTTTTGTAGACACTCTAGGCTCATAGGACATTGGATTTGAAGGGATCCAGCCTTTATTTAGACCTAGACTACCGATGACAATATACTCATGCATCTCGTTCAAGAGTGCAGCGGAGTAGGTGGCGTTTTTTTTGCCATACCCTTATGACTTAGAAAGATAATCGCCAACCCACCACTTAGACTCTAACCATCGAAAAAGTATCAAGTGCCTAGGAAGACTCTGACTCACGAAAACAAAAGCAAAACTAAAAACTACAAAATGAAAGAGAAACATAAAAGAAAATGAAACGAAGTCACCTAACAAACGTGAGCTGCTCCCCCATAATTGAATTGATTGGTATCCTCAACATGAAGATCCAATGGAGTGTAAGGAAAGCTAATTCAAATTTGTGGTTGCATTTTTTTGTTTTTTGTTTTTTTAACGATAAACGAGTCTTAAACTAAACAACTAAAAAAAAGAGAATACAAAGAGCTGGGTTGCGTCCCAGAAAGTTCTTATTTAATGTCTTTAAGCTTTGACGTCTCCATTCCTCATGCGTGCGCGACGGGTTCACCGAAAAGGGGAATGGGGTTTCCAATTTCGATTAGTTGAGCGGCTTGGTAGAGCTTTAGTTGCTGCCCATTAGCTTTGAATGTTCCGCTCGAATCGCTCCATAGTTCCACTTCTCCATGTGTCAAGACATCTCGTACCTGAAAATTATCAGACAAACAAGACGGTAGTTTGCCCGAGAAAAGCTTAGGACGAGAATGGAAAAATAGAACTAAGTCACCTAGTTGACAGTCATGAGGTAGGATCTTCTTCTTGAGCCATCCATCAGTGCAATCGTCGTTCGCATTGCGGATCACTCTCACTGCTTGTTTTTTTGGCACGTCATGCACGAGATTCACTCGTTCGCTGCCCGAGGTTGGATAAATGATATCTGCATCGAAAAGTTTTATGGTGTCTTTTTCCATTACCTTTTTCAAGTGTGGATGCAGCCTGCTTTGAGTTTCGATGGAAGGTCTTTGGCTGTCTTCCGTAAAATTTCCGTGCATACGCATTGAAGAGCTGACTCTCCTAAGCTTCTTTATGCGAGTGGGTGGTCTTCTCATCTCGTCTGCACTCAAGTTAGCATTCCTAATGGCATAATATGTTTTATCGCATTCAATGTACTCATATTAAAGAGAAGTATGAAGAAGTTCAAGCTCAAGTTCGGCTGCCTTCTGCGCTGCAAAATCATCGTTTCTTTTATGTGGTATCTCCTCACATGGGGCGTCTCCTAGTGCCTCAATAGCACTCATGAATTTTATGTACAGGTCGGCTCCTTCGTCTGTAAATCCTGCATCTTCGCAAACTCGTGTTGAGCATCGTACAAGAGGATAAGAAATACTTGCATGATCAAGCGTGTCATTCGCTAACTCGTCCATCGAATCAACTCTAAAGGAAGGTCCGTTCATAGTTCTGGAGAAGTTGAACTCTATCTTATCAACTCCAACACGTAAGGCTTCTGCAAGAATATGGATCGTATAATACTAGGGTCAAACACGAGGAATCGATACAACTCTAAAGCTAGTAACTATAGAATAGAACGTGAAAAATCAATAAGTGATGAGAATGTAAATAAAGATAAACTAACTAATTAACTAACGGATTAAACTCAATGAATTAAACACCACATGTTTCAAGAGATGCACAATGATGCAACGAAATTCTAACAAGATCATGGTCTTAGATATTATCACGAGTTTAGGGAATTCAAGCTCTAAATATAGGAACTGACTGGCGTAGACTTGTCCACTATCTAGCGTGCATACTACCAATCTCCCGATTGTGTAATCTCGACCGCTAGACGCAATAATACTGCTATCCTAATCCCTAGATTCAATCGATCGACCTGGCGTAGATTCTAAACCGATTAAATCCTAAATCATGGCTAAGTTCCAAATTGTAATCCCCTGGCGTAGATTCATTAAACTTCTATAATCATTTATTCGAGTGGTGTACAAGAACTAACGCATTAAAAACAACCAATCAATCTGAAAACGATAAAATACCAAAGTCATTCATTCAAGTGGAGTACAAAAACGAAAGCATTAAGAACTACCAAACATTAAGAACAAGACTTCGTGCATATAGGCAAAGCTCTCTAACCTATGACCGTGGACCTACTCTGACATGAACTTAGATTACGAAACACAAAAGATAACTATATTCAACATGGATAACAAATGAGATCCCTCTCTATTCTATTACCGACGTCTTTAACAGCTCCTCCGTGCTATGGCTTTCTCGCTTCGTCCTTGTCTTCGTGGTGCGTTCTACTCCTTCTCTCTCAACGTGTGCTCTGTTTTTCTCTCTAATTTTCTGTACGAATTGGACTGCTGAAGCTCTCTCCTTTTTTGCCCTCTTTCTCCTCTTTCTTTTCCTATATTCTTCCTCTTTGGCCGTCCTCTCTCTTTCCTCTTCAGCGGTTGATATTTCCTTTCTTTTACTGAAATTGTAGTTTTCCTTTTCCGAGTTTTTCCATCTGTTGTTTTTCCGTTCTTATGTAATTTTCAATGTTTCCTCTTTATTTTACAGCAATGTTGCTCCCCTTCCTCTTCTCTAACCATATTTCCATTTGGTTTAAGCAGCCAGCATGTTCCTTTTCTTGTTTTGCTAAATTTCCTCTTCGGCTAGTTTCCATTTTCTCGATTTATATTTTCTTCAGCAGCCTGTATTTTCTTTTCCTACTTGTGCAGCAACAATTTCATTTTCTTTTTTCCTCATTTTTCTATTTGCTTAGCTGCCTTCTTTCTTGTTCTTGCATTTCCATTAATTGTTTCAGCAGCCATTTCCGTTTTCTATCTTTGACGGTTGCATCCAATTCTTGTGTAGACGACAATCTTTCCATTTTTTTGTAGGTAGTTGGAAGTTTAAATTTTGTTCCAGCGAATTGCTTCTATTTTATGTATACCATGTTTCCCTTTTTATGCATTATCAAAGTTAAACAAATAACCAAACTACCCGCAAGTCCACGACACGTGTGTAGTACTTCAGGTGTCGATCCCACAGGGACTACGCAACACAACCTAAACTCAAACTACGAGTCAAACTTGCTAACGAACGAAATATGGTTTTAAGAATGAAATACTAAAAACAAATAAACAAGCTAGTTCTTAAGAATGAGACAACCGTTCCAGGAATCATGTTTCACAACAAGACTATCGAAACCAACAATCAACCTATCTATCATGAAATCCAAGTCAAGTTATCTAGGGCAGACGATCCTAATATGATATCTACCCTCAAGGCATAGACACGTGATCTAGTCAAGTTATCTCCTACTTTCGTGACTGACACCTTGAACTAAACCCATAAGAGTTGTGATTCATCTGTTTTACCCTCAACCACTCCTACCCTACTTTCGTGGCCTAAACTTGGTTGTTCTAAACCTGATCTTCTAGGACTAGAATTCTCCTTTCGGTCATTCTCCTAATCCCTAACACATGCATCTACATGGTCTTCGTAAACCCAAGTCAATTAACCACTCATATAAAGAATAGATAAACGAAAATGAGAAGATACATTCAAAGATAAATCAAAGTGGTTACGGGATAGCCATGGGCTAATCCCTTCTTCTAGAACAAAAAAACTACTCGCTTATGCTTCCGTAAACAAACATAAATGAAATAGAAGGTGTAAGGAACATGAAAACCAAATGAAACCAAACTATGGGGTTCTTCTCCAATGCTCCTTGTAAGTCTCCTTCGCAAGAACCTCCTCCTTCTCTCTACTCTCTCTACTCGATCAAGAACTAACACTGAGTGAATGAGTTGGACCTCTCACTCCTCTCCTCTTCTTTCCTTCCTCTTTTCTTTCCTTTTCTCCCTTCTTTCCCTTTTAGGGGTTCAGTTCTTCCTTATGTTGCAGCAGCCACCGTTTGTTGTCTTTTCATGAGTTTCCATTCTTGAATAAGTTGGGTGACGTTTCCATTAATTTCTCCACGAAATATCACTTATTCCTCTTCTTTAAAGTCGTTTTCCTTATTGTATTAGTCCCCAACAAACTCCCATTTGTTTTAAGTCAAATTAACTTATTTGGAGTTGCAGGGGACGGACGCGACCTGCGCGGGCTAGGTAAGTGACCCGCTCGGGTTGCGGTACGAAAGATCGTGCAAGAATGCGATGGAGAATGAGGCAGCCCGTTCAGGCTGGAAGGTGCCTCGGTCAGGCTGGTCTACTGCTCGCTCGGATGTGATGTTGCCCGCTCGGGCTGAGGGAGTTACCCGTGCGGGTAGTGGCTATTCCTTGCTAATTCTGGTCCTGTTTGTCCCGTGATGATCCTCGATGTTGGTACTTTGTCTCGTGCACATCCTTTAGCTCCAAAATGAACCAAATACACATAAAAACCTGTAAGAACATGAAAACACGTAAACAGGTAAAACAAATACGGAATCATACGTAAAGCATCGCATCTATATCATAAACATCTCTAAAATCGTGCAAGAAACACGTATGAAAACGAGATGATCACTTTTCATGTTCCAACCATGCTCTTCTTACTTTTTTCTAGCAACGGAAATTTTCCGTTTTTGTTCCAGCCATCGAAAGTTTCCATTTTTTGTAAGCGGCCATTGCTTCCATTTCTCTTCTCTGGTTTATGATTCTTTGGATCCTGACCGTGCAAAGTTGAAAGGAGAGTGGTTTTGCATAGTTTTTCTTCATTTAATCGTGTTTGGATCCCGATATTTCATTTCCTGTAATAACACTAGAAAACGCTAAAAGAGGACTAAATAATGCTTTAATGCTTGGTAAATTTCAAATGAATGATGAAACTAACTATATTTTCAACTGTTGTACGTTTATCATGGCACGTGCAGTAGCTAAGAAAGGTGTATCAAGAATAATGGGTACCCTAACATTTTCGTTTATGTGAAGTACAACAAAATCAGCGGGAATGCAAAGATTACCTACGTTGGTTGGAACGTTTTCAAAAATTCCCACAGGATATCTTACCGAACGATCCGCGAGGTGTAGAGACATCTTTGTAAGTTTGAGATCTCCGAATTTCATCCGCTTGAAGATCGAGTGTGGCATAAGGCTCATGGTTGCTCCTAAATAACACAAAGCATTGTCAATGTGAATATTACTTATTGTGCATGGAATGGAGAAGCTTTCGGGGTCCTTCAATTTCTGCGACAGCGTGTTTTGAAGAATGGCGCTGCATTCCTCGTTGAGTGCTACCGTCTCATTCTCTTCGATATGCCTCTCGTTGGAAAGAACCTCCTAGAGGAGTTTCGCATGATTAGGGATTTTTTAGAGGGCTTCCACGAATGGGATTTCAATGTCGAGCTTCTTGAGACCCTCTAGAAATCTGCCCACTCTCTCTTTATTTTTGTTGCTCACCAAACGTTGAGGAAACGGTATTGGAGGTTTGCACGCCTGTGGAGCAACATATGGTTTGTCCAAATCTGGTTCAACTCCTTCCATAATCGCGATGGTATCTTTGCCTTTTTCCATAGACGTTCTAGAAACTTGCTCTTGCTCTTTGGATGGTGAGTGCTCAATGAGTGCTCAATCACATAACTGTTGCACAAGCTAATAGCGTTCACGTACTCTCGCGGGTTTGAGCTTGTTGATTGCAGTCCCCATATCTGCATTGCTGTGCTTTGGAGTTTTGTAACATCTTCACATGTGTTTTGAGCTTGTTGATTGCAGTCCCCATATCCGCATTGAATTTAGCTTGAATCGATTGTTGCTGCCTTCGTTCTTCAATGAATTCAAGCATAACGGCTCAAGGCTTGAAGAGGGAGGTTGAGGAGCTTTCAGAACTTGCTGAGCTTGCAGGAATTGCTGATTATTTTGCTGGTACGGTTGTTGTGGCTGCTGAAATCCTGAATACTTCATAAGTTGAGTCGTTCGGTCTGAGAAGTTCAGGTGGCTCCTCTTATTCGGGTTGTAGGTATTTCCGAATTGCGTGTTTGCTTGCTGCTAGACATCATCCATATTTTCCATGTTCTCTTGCAGAGTGCATTGACAAACAATGTGTTCTCTATCTCCGCAATTCATGTAGTACATAGCGTTCGCTGCATTACCCGTCGCTCTACTCTGATTCAGCTCATGTAGACCTCGAGTTCTGTTAGGCATACCTCTCGATTTGGACCACATAGTGTTGTTCATAGGGAGGTTATCTATCAGCTCATATGCCTCCTCTACACTCAGATGAATAAAGAATCCTCTAGCAGCATTATCCAACGTCGTTCGGTGTTTGTATGAAATTCCGTTGTAAAAGGTTTGGATAACATACCACTGCTCGAGACCATGGTGTGTACGCATCTGTAGAAGACCCTTAAATCTGCCCCACACTTCAAACAACTTTTCTCCATCGATGCATCTAAACATCGTGATTTCTACCCTTATCTGAATCGACTTGCTCAAAGAAAGAATCATGATAGGAACAATGTGCAGAGCTGATCCCAAGTAGCGATCGAACCAACGAGAAGCGATCGCAGGCAAGTTTTCACTTTTCCCCCAATTGAGAAAAGAAAGAGACGTAGTAAGATCGCGTCCTCTGAGGCTTGATAACGTCTATTTTGTTATAGTATTTTAGTCTGTTTTTATAGTTAGTTTCATCATTCATTTGAACTTTACCAAGCATTAAATCATCATTTAGTCCTCTTTTAGCGTTCTCTCGTGTTATTGCAGGAAATGAAATATCGGGATACAAACACGAGTAAATGAAGCAAAACTAAGCAATACAACTTCCTATCAGCTATGCACGGTCAGCATCCAAAGAATCATAAACAAGAGAAGAGAAATGGAAGCAATGGCCTCTTACAAAAAAATGAAAACAATGATCGCTTATAAAAATGGAAACTTTTGGTAGTTGGAACAAAAATGGAAAATTTCGGTTCCTTGAACAAAGTAAGAAGAGCACGGTTGGAACATGAAAAGGAAACATGTTTTATATAAAATAGAAGCAAGTTGATGGAACAAAATATAAACTTCCAACCGCCTACACAAAAAAAGGAAAGATTGCCACCTACACGAGAATTGGAAACTGCAACTGTCAAAGATAGAAAATGGAAATGGCTGATAGAAAAATTAATGGAAATTCAAGAACAAGAAAGAAGGCAGAAAGGCAAAGAGGAAAACAAGGAAAAAGGAAAAGGAAATCGTTGCTGCACAAGAGGAGAAGGAAATACAAGCTGCTGAAGAAAATAGAAAACGAGAAAATGAAAACTAACGAAAAAGGAAATTTGGCAAAACAAGAAAAGGAACGTGTTGGCTACTTAAACCAAATAGAAATATGGTTAGAGAAGAGGAAGAGGAGATACATGACTGGAAAATAAAGGGGAAACGTTGACAATTACACATAAATGGAAAAACAAGAAATGAAAAGACTCGGAAAAGGAAAACTGCAGTGGCTGTAACAAAAAGGAAATTCCAGCCACTAGAGAGGAAGCAAAAGGGACGGCCAAAGAGGAAAGATGGGAGAAAATGCAAGAGGAGAAAGAGGGCTAAAAGGGGAGAGCTTCAGCAAGAGACGGACAGAATTGAAGAGAGAAAACAGCACACACGAGAGGGAGAAGGAGAACCGAACGCACACACAAGGGCAAGGACGGAGCGACGAAGTCAGAGCGCGGAGGAGCTGTTGAAGATGTCGGTAATTGAATAGGGAGGAATCTGATTCGTTATCAATGTTAAATATAGTTATCTTTTGTGTTTCGTTTTCTATGTTCATTTCCGAGTAGGTCCATAGCCATAGGTTAGAGAGCTTGGCCGATATGTAGCGAAGTCTTGTTCTTAATGCTTGGTGGTTCTTAATGCTTTTGTTCTCGAACGCCACTTGAATGAATGATTTTGGTATTTGATCGTTTTCAGATTGATTGGTTATTCTTAATGCTTTCATTCTTGTACGCCACTTGAATGAATGATCATAGAAGTTTAATGAATCTACGCCAGGGGGTTAGACTTTGGAACTTAGCCATGATTTAGGATTTAATCGGTTTAGAATCTACGCCAGGTCGATCGATTGAATCTAGGAATTAGGATAGCGGTCTTAATGCGTCTAGTAGGTGAGATACATAATTAGGAAATTGGTATACGCATGCTAGATAGTGGACAAGTCTACGCCAGTCAGTTCCTATATTAGAGCTCGAATTCCCTGAACTCGTGATAATATCTGAGACCATGATCTTGTTAGAACTTCGTTGCATCATCGTGCATCTCTCGAAACCTGTGGTTTCTAGTATATTGAGTTTAATTCGTTAATTAGTTTAGTTTAGTTTCATTCGCATTCCTATCACTTATTGATTTCACACGTCTTATTCATTAGTTTACTAGCTTTAGAGTTGCATCGATTCCTCGTGTTTGACCCTGGTACTATCTGATCCGTATTCTTGCGGAAGCATTAATCTAGGTAATTATTACTTGAGATTAACCACATCAAGACTCCGTGTATCTTAAATGTACTGGAAAGTTCTACGAAGTCTCTGAGATGCTGATGGGGATCCTCGTGGTTTCCACCCATGAATTGCTTCTAATAAAGAATGTTGATCATCGCCGGCTTAATTTCAAACAGTTCTCTAGCAACAGCTGGCATCCGTATGGATGTTTGCACGTTGTTCATATTTGGCACCACGTAATCTCTGAGGCGACATGGTGGAGGAGCATGTGGTTAACACGGTGCAAGTTATTGTTGCTGCATATGTCCGTGGCCGTTCTAATTATCCATCTCTCGTTCATTTGACGGCTATACAAAGGACAAAATAAAAACGATTTAGGTAGAAAGAACGTAAAAAAGAAAACAAAAAGAAAAACAAAACAAGAATGACTCTAGGCTCCAATCTAAGACGGATTGACAATAGTCCCATCAACGGCGCCAAAAACTTAATGCGTATTCAAAGTTTAACCTAAACTACCCGCAAGTGCACGAAACGTGTGTAGTACTCTAGTTGTCGATCCCACAAGGACTACGCAAAACAACCTAAACTCAAACCACGGATCAAACTTGCAAACGAACGAATATGGGTTTTAATATTGAAATATGATGCGTATCAGAGTTAAATATAAATAACCTAATCTACCCGCAAGTGCACGACACGTGTGTAGTATTTTAGGTGTCGATCCCACGGAGACTATGCAACACTACCTAAACCCGAACTACGAATCAAACTTGCTAACGAAAGAATGGTGATAAGGAATGAAATACTAAATGTAAATAAACTACTTGGGTTCTAACGATAAGATAAACGTCGTAGGAAACCGGTTTCACCACAAGACTACCGAAACCGACGACAAACCTATCTATCATGCAATCCCAATTAAAGCTATCTAAGGCGGACGATCCTAACATGATATCTACCCTCTCTCAAGGCATAGACACGTGATCTAGACAAGCTGCCCCCTACTTTCGTGGCTGACACC
>CM071863.1:35609202-35624404 GCA_036759665.1 Gynandropsis gynandra | reverse complement strand
TTTGTAAGCAGTTTGGATTTTGGAGTGAATAAAGTTTGAGAGAATTTATTTCTATTCTAAATAACGTTTCCGGGAAACGTCTTTGCCTTCAGTTTGTTCCGGGAACATTTGAAGTGCGTCTTAGACTGTATCAAGAGGCTTCCGCACCTCTTGTGGTGTCAATCATTCCATCCAACTCAAAGAAATCTCGCTTAAAAAACGAGGATTTCGGTTCACTGAATACGCGTCCCGATCCGCTTAACCCGAGCGTGTATCAGTTTTGCTTGAAGATGATGTAGGTTTTTTTATCCTTAGTCACGAAAGTCACCAAGGTCATAGAGGTCATTCTGTGTCATATGAATTCATGTGTGTTAATTTTTTTATCAGCAATTGGATGAGGCGTTGTTCGAGTTGTATAATCGCGTGAGCACTTTCCACTACATATATCAAAATTTTTACTTTTGTCCTATTGCTTTCATGTAGACACTCACGTTATGGATGTACAAGGATATGGAAGAATTTTCGGAAATCTTACTGAATATTTGGATGGTACGTATCCATTCAAAAGTAAGTACAAACCAGTGAATCATTATGATGGCTTGGTCTCGATTCTAAATATTCCATCATCAGAAAATCGATATGTACATGTTCATTGGGTAGCCATGAAAGTGGATTTCAAAACCCGATTCATCACAGAAGGAATCGCATATTGATTCAGTGATTGAGATGATAAGAACAACTATTCCCAAGATGTTCTGAATCGGAGGGTTTCCTTCTTTGCCTTCTGGAGAAGATAAATGGCAGTACGAGTATTATGAAGGTATGTCACAGACCAAAAGCGCGAGTGACTCTTGTGTTTACGCCTTCAAATTATTAGAACCCACTGTAATGAAAAGACATGGGACTTTACCCTTAATTTGCGATGACAATGCTGCTTCCATGCGTGAGAAGATGAATGTTGATGTATTTGGGAATGGAAGATGTATCCATGTACCCCGAGACTAAGTTGATTCATATTTATTTTTAAATAACTTTTAAATTATTATTTTTTTAAAATTGAGTCATATTATTGGTAAATAATTTGATTTGATTCATATAAAATTATTATTTTTTATAATAATAAAAAAGAGTCACAGGGGTACAAGGGTCGCAAAGGTACAAGGATCGTAGAGGGGTCAAAGGATCGCAGAGGTACAAGGACCGTAGAGGTACAAGGTTTGCAAAGGGGTACAAGAATCGCAGCGGACAAGGGTCGTAGAAGGGTCGCAGTGGTACAAGGATCGTAGAAGGGTACAAGGTCGCAAGGGTACAAGGGTCGACCCTTGTACCCTTGCGAACCTTGTACCCCTGCGACCCTTTGATCCCTCTGTGACCCTTGTACCTCTACGACCCTTTGTACCTCTCTGATCATTTGACCCCTAGACCCTTGTATCCCTCTACGACCCTTGTACCTCTTTGGTCTCTACGACCCTTGTACCCCTGCGACCCTTGTACAAATGTCGCAAGGTTTACAAGAGTCGCAATAATAGTAAATCCTCAATAAGATCGATACTAATAGTAATACGAACTCAAGAATAATAGTAAAAAACCAACAAAATACAAATATTAAGTTTAAGTTCAAGGAAATGTTGTTGTTTACGGGAACTTCAAACCAATCAAAATTAACAAAATATAATAATTTCTTATGACTCAAAACAAATTATTTACATATAATATGAATCAAATTTTAAAAATAATAATTGATCAAGTTATTTACAAATAAATATGAATAAAATTTAAAGGATGACATTATGGGATGTCATTAGTCTCGGGGTACGAATGTCCTACCTTGTACCCTTGCGACCCTTGTACCCCTTTGCGACCCTTGGACCTCTCTGATCCTTGTACCCTCTACGATCCTTGTATCTCTGTGACCCTTGGACTGTTGCGACCCTTTGACCCCTCTACAACCTTTAACCCTTCTACTACCCTTGTACCCCTGTGACCCTTGGACCCCTAGGACCCTTTTTCCCCTCCTTGTACCTCTGCAACCCTTATACCTCAGTGACCCTTGTACCCTTATGCGACCCTTGTACAAGGGTCACAGGGTTTACAAGGGTTGCAGGGCTTACAAGGACCGTAATAATAGTAAATTCGCAATAATAGTAAATTCACAATAACACGATACTAACAATAATACTAACTCCAAAATAATAGTAAAAAACCAACCAAATGCAAACATGAAGTTCAAGTTCAAGGGAATGTTGTTGTTCAAGGGAAGTTCAAGCCAATCAAAATATAACTGAAATAAAACTAGTTGTTGTTAGACCCTGTTGGAGGGACAAACCAAAGCACAAGTGTTGATCCATTGGAGACCAGTTCGAATGTGAGGGGACAACCCTCGTTTTTTTAATTTTTGTGACAAAAATTTCTCCAACCCCCTCTGATGCTAGCGCCACCACGAGTCACGAGCGTTTAAATCTACCGACCACGTCCTTCCTTGATCGTTTATTAGCATTATCTTACATCGTCCACCACTAAGACCGCTCGACATCTCAAACCCTATCGGAAGGGTCTGCGACATCATCCAAGTTACATCTGTAAAATGATTAAAAATAAAATAAATAACCGAAGTGATATATGATGCATTGGTTTAAGGTCACTTACCTATGCATCTACGACCATATTTGAACGCGTGGCTGGTACCATGAAAATAATCTGAGCAGAAGAGTATGACCCTGCTTTTGCGTATGATTATGATATAGATGATGATTCTCTGAAACCGGTGACGTTTCAAACTATCTCACCTTCGTGACGAAAAACTACGAAATCCCCAATACGAAAATCATGGTCTTTGGAGAAATCTTTCCATCCATTAGTGAATCTAGAGCCTTCCAACTTGATATCCCATGTTTTGTTAGACACGTATGATTTAAGCGTTGTTGTGTTGTTGTCCCTTGTTTTTCCGTCAATATGCTCATCGAAGAACTTCTTCGGAATGCCCTGTAACAAAAAACGAAAAAAAATAAAGTCAAATTTGTACGTTCTCTACATGTAACATACTGACAGTGAGACATATGAAGGAGATTACAAGGTAGTACTCCAGATAGTATTCTAGATAGCTCGGAAGAATGACAAAATGAGGGAAATTGGCATTTTCGAAGCCGAGAGAGTGTTAGAGAGAAAGATGGGTGGAAGATATTGAGAGTTAGAGAGAGTATGTGTCGTTATTGAAAAAAGAAAATGACTAGAATTCGAGAATACATGACCCTAACATCGAATCAACATCGGATGGAATTCGAAAAGACATGATTACAGAGTTATGTTTTTTGAAATTTTGGTAAAAATTTTTGCGGGAATTTTTGTGAAAATAATACATTTACAACGCTAAACTAATTTATGGTCACATGGTGAAAATAATACATTTACAGCGTCACATGGGTCGCTTGGTCGCATGAGTCACATGGTGAAAATACAGCGTCGCATGGGTCGCATTATGAAAATAATACATTTACAGCGTCGCATGGGTCGCATTATGAAAATAATACATTTACAGTGTCGCATGGGTCGCATTATGAAAATAGTACATTTACAGCGTTGCATGGGTCGCTTTGTCGCATATATGGATGAATAGATGCGAACTCGACAAATTTATGGACTTAAAATGATAAAATCACAAAAATCAATCAAAATAATACATTTACAATGTTAAAATAACTCAAATTCAGGGTCGTATGGTTGCATGGGTCGTTTGGTCGCATATATGGATCAATATATGCTAACTCAATGAGTTTATGGATTTAAAAGGATAAAAGGACAAAAACCAATCAAAATAATATATTTTCAATGTCAATAAATGGTTAAAATGGATTTTGACCCATGTGTTCCCAACTAGTGTCGAACGAATGCTTGTGTTTGAAAAGTGATAGTAGTGTTTTAAGAACCTGTCAAATGAGTTTGAGAAAATTTCCAAAATAGATGCGAACGACAATTTATGGATTTAAAAGGATGAAACCAATCAAAATAATACATTTAACATTTGTTAAAATGTTGATATTATTGATATTATTGTCAACATTGATTCTTAATGTCAATAACAGAAGCATGATGCAAAGACTTTGCATGCATTCAAACCAGAGGACAATAGAAAAATACTGTCTAGTTTCTTGAACTCTACCAATTCATTCAGATTCTCCATTTGGGTTTTTTCGCATTTTCTATCATACAAAAAATAAATTAGTGTAATTTTCTCATCCATCGAATCTATTACACATGTAACAAATATATAAAAAGAAGGTAAATTATGTGACCCACTGCGACCATGTGTTTCAAATTCACAATGACCCAGTGCAACCTTGAGACTCGATGAGACTCTGTGACCCAGTGCGACCGTGCGACTCGATGAGACTCTGTGACCCAGTGTGACCGTGCGACTCGATGAGACTCTATGACCCAACATGACCATGCGACTCGATGATACTTTGTGACCCAGTGCGACCGTGAGAATCGATGAGACTCTGTGACGTAGTGCGACCGTGCGACCATTTGATCCCTTCGCAACCCTTGTACACCTTCGACCTTGTACCTCTACGACCCTTGTACCCCTGCGACTCTTGGACCCCTTTGCGACCCTTGTACCTTTGCAACCCTTTGACCCCTCTGCTACCCTTGCACCCCTTTGCAACCCTTGTACCTTTGCGACCCTTGTACCTCTGCGACCCTTATACCCCTACGACCCTTGTACCCGTGCGACCCTTTGACCCCTTTGCGACCCTTGGACCTTTGCAAACCTTGTACCTCTACGAACCTTGTACCCCTACGACCCTTGGATCTCTGCGACCCTTTGACCCCTTTGTGACCCTTGGACCTTTGTGACCCTTGTACCTTTGTGACCCACTGCGACCGTGCGATTCGATGAGACTCTGTGACCCAGGGCGACCGTGCGGCTTGATGAGATTCTGTGACCTAGTGTGGTCGTGCGACTCGATGAGAATCTGTGACCCAATGCGACCATGTGTTTCAATATGACTCTGTGACCTAGTGCGATCGTGCGACTCGATGAGACTCTGTGACCACTGCGACCATGTGACTCGATGAGACTCTGTGATCCAGTGCGACCGTGCGACTCGATGAGACTTTGTGATCTAGTGCGACCGTGCGAATCGATGAGATTATGTGATCCATTGTGACCATGTGTTTCAATATGACTCTCTGACCAGTGCAACCGTGCGACTCGTAGAGAGTGCCACTCATTGCGATCATTTGATATTTTAATACATATTACTCGTTTTGACTACATCAATATAAGACTCATTTTGAAAAAAAGAGATTGAATCTATACATATTACTCACTATTCACTCGGATTATTCAATTCACAAAAGAACCATGAAAAACACAAGAGAAACAAGAAAAACTCACTATAAATACCTGTTTTTTGCGGAACGTACTTTATTGCAAGATTCTTTGTTGACAACAAACGATTTCAGCCTATTCGTGGAAAATCTGATGCCGATTTAAAGCGACATGCGACGACTTTGATGCCGATTTTAAGCTATTCGTGCCGAATCAGCGGAATCAAGATAGAAAGATTAAGAGCGAACGAAAGATCGAGAGAATTAGAGAGAATAAGAATAACTATTATCTTATGTATTTCATTAGAACGAAAGGTACATATTTATACAAGTAGAAAGGGTGAAAACAAGGAAAATACAAGTAGAAATGTGAGGCACAAGTTTAGATGTAACATGCATGAATTGGAGCGGTTAACAAGGCATAGGAGACCACATAGGTCATAAATTGGCTAGACCAGGTCGCGGGACGCAGGTCACAGGTCGCGGGATGTGGGATGTGACCTGAGCACAGAGAGTGGAACGCGACCCGGAACGCAGAGAAGAGAGCGGGACATGGGTCATGAAGAGCGGGACGCAACCTTTCTTCTTAACATTCCCTCTCAAGCTTAGACATTCAAAAGAAGCATAGGTGAAGTCTCATTAAAACCTTTCTGGGGAAAACCTAATTGGGTCAAACATCCCGACAAAGGAAAAAGAGTACAACAACTTATGAGCTCGAGGGACAATCGACTAAGCTTGAATACGATGCCTTGGAACTGAAGATATCAAAGAGGCCTATTCGATAATGGAGATCTTTGCAAACTTTTTCACTTGTGGCTTTGGTGAAGACATCGGCCAGCTGATCTGTGCTTCTTGTGTATATGAATTCAATGACACCATCTTTGAGTTTCTCTCGAACAAAATGACAGTCAACTTTAATATGTTTTGTTCATTTGTGGAACACCGAGTTAGATGCAATGTGAATTACCGCCTGATTGTTGCAATGAAGCACCGTGGCATGCGAAGGTTCAAGGCCAAGATCTTTGAGAGAGCCCGGATGCAAATGAGCTCACATGTTGCATTTGCCATAGCTCGGTACTCGGCCTCAGCGCTGGAACGAAAGACCACCGATTATTTTTTGCTTCTCCAAGTGAGAAGGTTCCCCATGACAAAGGTACAAAACCCCATTGTTGATATCTGGTCTTTGCGATCACCGGCCCAATCTGCATCACAATACCCAATTAGACAAGTGTCGTTTTTTTACTCATTAGGATACATTTTCCAGGAGCGTTCTTGATGTATTAGAGGATTCATTCCACCATTTTCCAATGCCGTTCCTTTGGAGCATGCATATGCTGGCTGATCTGATTCACAACATAACACAAGTCAGATCTTGTTATCGTGAGGTATATTAGCTTACCGTCAAGGCGCCTGTATTATTCTATATCATGAAATGGTTCCCTCTCACGCAAGTCTTTGTATTTTTCTTCGATGGGGGTCTTGGCCGGCTTAGATCAGAGTTTACTTATTTCATTCAAAATGTCTAAATCATATTTTCGTTGAGAAAGAAAGAAATTATCATTAGATCTAGTTACTTAAGTTCACCTAGATCCTTTATATAAAATGTGTCTCTTAGAAAACGTTTAACACTTTTTATTCCTTTATTATCATCACCTGTTATGATGATATCATCTACATAAACTAAGAAAACGATGATACCAGAATTGTTTGGAATGATGAACATGGAATGATGAGCCTCACTCCTCTTGAAACCATACTTTCGAACAACATCATAGAGCCTAGTGTACCAAGCTCGTGGGGACTTTTTAAGTCCATAAAGAGCTCCCTTTAGTTTGCATACAATTTCTTTTTCGGTTTGGAGGCACGAGGAAGGTTTCATATAGATCTTTTCCTTTATTTCCCTCTGAAGGAAAACATTTTTAACATCCATCTTCCACAAACTCCAATTCAGGTTAATTATCAACATAAAAGATAATGCAGACAAAATGAAGTTTAGTAACAGGAGCAAAAGTCTCAAAATGAAGTTGAATTTACTAAGTTTTTAAGGGACAAACCTATATCATTTGGTTCTGAGATTCCTTTAATCTCTTCCTAGCTGATTTTATCATGAAAGCTCTTGTCTTCGAGAAACATAACATCTCGAGACACTATTACATGTTGGAATTTTGGATCAAAACACTTGTAGCCTTTTTTATTTACTAAGTATCCGATGAACATGGCTTTAGTGCTCTTTGGTTCCAACTTGTTTCGCTGTGAGTCAGGACCAAGAATGAAACACATGCAACCGAAAGTTCTAAAATACTCAAGATCAGGTTTTGTAGAGTTTAATACCTCATAAGGTGATTTGTCCTTAGAAACTTTGTTGGAATTCTATTAATGATGTGACATGCGTTCATGACCACATCAGACCAAAACCTTTTAGGAACATCTCGAATCGAACATGATAGTTCTCGAGACCTCCATTTGGTCTTTGTTCTTCCTCTCGACCATTCCGTTTTGTTGCGGAGTATAGGGACACGAGGTTCGGTGTGTAATGCCTTGTTCTTCAAGGTACATGCAAAACTGGAGACTAGTATACTCTCCACCATTGTCAGTTCTTAGACATTTTATTTTAGCATCATATTGAGTTAAAACATGCTTATTGAACTTTAGAAATACATCATAAATACAACTCTTAGATGAGTAATGGATTAGTTCAAAACAGTTTTTATAAACTCAAACAAAGTTTGGAAAAACTTGTTTTACGTGATTTTCTAAGATGCAAGCTTCACATGCTTCATGTTTATCTTTAAGATCAGGACAAATGATACTTAGAACTTTGCTATGAGGGTGTCCAAGTCTCGCATGCCATATATAAACTTTATCAATATTTGAATTTGATAGAAGCACAGACTCAGGATTACAATACATAGAATCGAGAACATAAAGACCGTTGAGGAGCTTTCCTTTACGAGTTACTTGTTTGCTTTTAATATCTTGTTTCTAGAATGAGTTAGAATCAAAACAAACATAGCAATTAAGGTCTTTTGCAAGATTTTGGACATAAATAAGATTATTAGAAAACTTTGGAATGAAGAGAGCCATTGTATCATGACCGAGAAGCTTAAGCTTCCCAGTCCCTTTTATTGGAACACTCTCCCCATTCACAATAGAAATAGAGCCACTATAAGTTTTTTATATCTTTAAGCAAGTCATGATTTTTAATCATATGATCTGTACCTCCAGAATCTATTATAATATGGTTTTGAAAAACAGAGAAAGCAGAGGTTACACTACCTCCCACTTTATCTGTTTTGTTTGATTGATTTCCTGTCTTCATAATTTGGAGAAACTCCCCAAGGTTTGCCTTAGTGACAAACTCAGACTTAGAGGCCATATTAGCCTTACCTTGACTGTCACGGTTTTTGTTCTTCAAATGGGGGTGAAGGATCCAACAACGATCCTTTGCATGACCTTTCGCTTTGCAATGCTCACAAGAGAACTGCTTTTTCAAAGGCTTGATAGTAGTGGCTTGCCCATAGGTGCTTTTGGAGACATTAGCATCCTCAGTCATTCGTTTATAGAGACGATTTCCCCCTTCCTATCTTTTAATAATCCTACAAAAATCGTTGAACGAGGGAAGACCTAGGACATGGATAAAAGAGCGGGACGCAAGATGCGGCCTGAGCGCAGAGAGCGGGATATGACCCAGGACATATAGAAGAGAGCTGGATGTGAGTCATTAAGAGCGGGACGCGACCTTTCTTCTTAACAACTATGACTGCTTGGGTCCTCTACCCCAGAAAATAATGCCTGTGACAGGGTTCCATCTCGCTCACTCGGGCTTGAGTTCAGGTAGGCAGCCTGTGCGGGCTCTTCCTCCACCTCAGGCAGGCTTCGTGAAGCGTCAATTATTCTTGAGCATTTTTCCCAAGGCGGGGCATCTATCTACACGTGCGGGGTGCTTAATGATTGATGACCCTATGTGGGTTCATTGAGTAGCCCTCTCGGGCTTCTAATTTCCGAGAAATCTACCCATGGTGAGGTACGATCCAACCCGCTCGGGTCATGCAATTCGGGTATAGCCTGCACGGTTTGTAGTATGGGCATGCGTGGGTTAGTGTTCATCTCAAGTGCTTTGAACTCTTCCATGTGTTGCATGCGTGCCTCGATGTCTTGGGGTGACTTTCGGTGCATTCTGATACTGCGATCTCCACGGGGTGAATGTTTCGATGGTCATGTTGAACTTCCTCAACTAGTTCATCCACTGTGTTAATGTGCATCACGGGTTCAGTCATGAGTGGCTTCTTGAGCACATCGTCGAGCCTGAACTCAATGGACTCGTCTCTGAACTTCATGATTAGTCTGCCTTCAGCTTAATATATAACCATATTCACCGTGTTGAGGAATGGTCTTCCCAAAATGATGGGAATCTTCGGGTTTATCTCCATGTCTACTACTATGAATTCTGCTGCGAACAATAATGTTCCCATTTGTACATCGACATTCGTCAATATACCTACGGAACTTCGTATGGACTGATCAACCAACGTAATTACCAAGCACGTGGGATGTACATCTCCTTCTCGATTGAGTTTCTTAACAAGTGACTGTGGTAGCAAGCTTACACTCGCTCCGATATCGATTAGTGTATGCTCAATCCAATAATCATAAATCTTGCAAGGTGTGACGAAATTACCTAGATCGGGCATCTTCAACCGATAGTAGAATCTGGATCTACAGATGAACAAATTCAGTTGCCAATTGATCGCCTGAGTATTCTCGCCCAAAATACAGATAAAACTGTGTTTACCAAGGCAGCGGACGATGGTCCAACTGGTTTGTCTGAGGATACAGTAGACCAAACAGAATAAGCGATCACAAGTCCTAACCACACGATAAAAAGTGACTGGGTGATAGATGATTCTGATCGTACAACTGGTCGAATTGGTGATGTCTTGGGAGATCACACTTTGGAGGTCGATAGTCCTGATGAGTAGGAAAAGACTCTCGAATATACAATTGTTCAAGAGCATCATGATATTTTCATCCCTTGGCGCAATACAAGGATCCAAATATCGATCTCGGAGAGGTTGTACAAGGAGAGTACTACACAGGTCATGTTGTCTCTCACACGATATAAAATTATTGTGATATCTCTCTCTTACCAACTCACCACTCTACCTTCTTAAGAAAAATCGATGAGGCCATGAATCATCCTAAGTGGAAGCTTGGAATGAACAAAGGAATATGTGCCTTGAGAAAAATTAGATTTAGATCTTATGGATTTACTAAAAGATAAGAAAGTCGTGGGTTGTAGTGGATATTCCAAATCAACTATAGAAGTGATTGGTCAATTGAACGCCACAAAATCTGGCATGTAGCAAAAGACTATAGACAAACCTACAGAGAGGACTACACAGAGACATTTCCTCCCATAGCTAAAATCCATACGGTGCGCATCATATTATCAGTGGTTCTTAATCTTAACTGAGAACTATGGCAGATGGACGTTAAGAATGCGTTCTCCCAAGGAGATCTCGACGAGGAGATTTGCATGTATTGTCCATCGGGGTATGAAAAGGGCACCAACCGAATTTGCAAACTCAAGAATGTCATATACGACCTAAAACAATCTCCAAGAGTGTGGTACAGTAAGATGCATGGCACACTCACCTGGCATAGGTTCGTTAAAAGTGAAGCGAATAATTATCTGTTTTCAATTTAGGGGGATCAAATATCATCGTTCTTTTCATGTATATTGATGACATTATTATATCGAGAAATGATTTTATCAAAATTGAAAACATAAAAGACTTCTTAAAGGAACCTTTGACATAAAAAATTTAGGAGAATTGAAAGATTTCCTTGGGATTGAAGTTACTCGTTCTACTATCAGTTTGTTCTTGTCACAAAGGAAATACATTCTTGATCTCTTAATTGAGACGGTGAAAATCAGTGTCAAACTAGTTAAGACTCCCATTGAAGAGAATGAATTTTAGTATCAGGAGCAAAAGTCTCAGAATGAAGTTGAATTTACTAAGTTTTTAAGGGAAAAACCTATATCATTTGGTTGTGAGATTCCGTTAATCTCTTCCCAGCTGATTTTATCATGAAAGAACATAACATCTTAAGACACTATTACATGTAGGAATTTTGGATCGAAACACTTGTAGCATTTTTTATTTACTGAGCATCCGATGAACATGGCTTTAGTGCTCCTTGGTTCCAACTTGTTTCGCTATGAGTCAGGACAAGAACGAAGCACACACAACCGAAAGTTCTAAAATAATCGAGATCATGTTTTGTAGTCTAATACCATAGGTGAATTTTCCTTTAGAACCTTTGTTTGAATTCTATTAATGATGTGACATGCGGTCATGACCGCATCAGACCAAAACCTTTTAGGAACATCTCGATCGAACATGATAGTTCTCGAGACTTCCATTTGGTGCCTGTTCTTCCTCTTGGTCACTCCGTTTTGTTACGGAGTATAGGGACATGAGGTTTGGTGTGTAATGCCTTGTTCTTCAAGATACATGCGAAACTGAAGACTAGTATACCCTCTACCATTGTCAGTCCCTAGACATTTTATTTTATCATCATATTGAGTTAAAACATGCTTATGAAATTTTACAAATACATCATAAATATAACTCTTGGACGAGAGAGTATACAACCATGTAAACTTTGATTTTTCATCGATGAAGGTTAACAAATATTTCTTTTGATCACGAGAAACACATGGAGTTGTCCAAACATCAGAATGGATTAGTTGAAAACAGTTTTTATATACAGAAACATAATTTGGAAAAAATTATTTTACGTGCTCTTCTAAGATGCAAGCTTCACATGCTTCATGTTTATCTTTAACATCAGGAAAAATGATAATTGGAACTTTGCTATGAGGGTTTCCAAGTCTCGCATGCCATATAGAAACTTTATCAATATTTGAATTTGATAGAAACACAGACTCATGGTCACATTAAATAGAATCGAGAACATAAAGACCATTGAGGAGCATTCCTTTACCGATTACTTGTTTGCTTTTAATATCTTGTATCGAGGATGAGTTAGGATCAAAACAAACATAGCAATTAAGATATTTTGCAAGCTTTTGGAAAAAAATAAGATTATTAGAAAACTTTGGAATGAAGAGAGCCCATGTATCATGATCGAGAAGCTTAAGCTTCCCAGTCCCTTTAATTGGAACACTCTCCCCATTTGCAATAGAAACGGAGCCACTATAAGTTTTTATATCTTTAAGCAAGTGATGATTTTTGATCATATGCTTTTACCTCCAAAATCTATTATAATATGGTTTTGAAAAACAGAGAAAGTAGAGGTAACATTACCTCCCACTTTATCTGCTTTGTTTGATGGATTTCATGTCTTCATAATTTGGAGAAACTCCCCATGGTTTGCGTTAGTAACAAACTCGGACTTAGAGGCCATAATAGCCTTACCTTGGCCGTCGGCTTTTGTTGTTGAAATGGAGGTGAAGGATCCAACAACGATCCGTGGGGTACTGCGATGTTGTTTGGGTTGGAGACAAAACTGATCGAAAGTCTACAACGGGGTACTTCATCTTTGTTGGTGGAAACCTAGTCACTTGGAAGAATAAGAAAAAGAGTGTGGTCACTTGTTCAAGTGCTACAGTTGAATACGAAAGCATGACTAACACTATTTATGAGCTCATTTGGGTTAGAGCCATTCTTTGAGACCTCGGTAGAACCATAGAGGATCCTACTATCCTGAATTGCGATAATGAAGCCACCATCCACAAGGCCAAAAACAGAGTCTTTCATAAAAGAATGAGGCATATCAAAGTCGATTGACACTTCATCCTTGAGAAATGATAACACGTAATCCGTTACAGTATTTACGTGATTCTTAGGTCTAGTTTTGAGTAGATTACTTAGATTTCACTCATTTATCGAGTTTATTCGAAGACTTCATCTACATTTCGTGTTTTGTATAGGAAACGAAGACATGAGGAGAAACACGAGAGATTATGGCGATTTAACCCCGGAAACGTAGTTGAATGACAAGTTTCAACTTTTGCAAGACCATGGATTGAAGTGAACACTCAAACACCGAGCAAAAGGAGCAGAAGCAACAAATCAAGACCTGCACGCTCGGGCATGGAAGGTGTGTCCACTCGGGCATTGAGGCAAATGACCCCCCGTAGCTTTGCACGACTCGAGCGCTCAAAGAACACGATTCAAAAGGGAGTGCCCGCTCGAGTGGAAATGGAGTGCCCGCTCAGGCTAATTGTGGCCAAAATTCACCGCAAGTTCTCCCCACTCGGGCTGAAGGACCACCCGCTCGGGCATGAGTGCCCGTTCGGGCATAAAAGAGTGTACACGACCGGGCATATGGCCTGCACGAGCGGGTAGAAGCTGTCCCGCTCGGGTCCTTGTTTTTCTCAACCATCTCCTGAGTTTTAGAACGGCCAAATAATGAGAAATCAGATCTACAAAAAGGAGATTCAAACCAGATTAGAGGGGGGAGGATTCAGAGACATTAGAGGACAGATTTGGAGAGATCGAGAAGGACAGAACGAGGGATCCGAAGCATGGAGGATCTATTGAAGACGTCGGTATATGAATAGGGAGGAATCTCATTCTCTATCTATGTTGAATATAGATTTCTTTTGTGTTTCGTTTTCTGAGTTCATGTCCAAGTAGATCTATTGCCATAGGTTAGAGACTATTGCCAATATGTAATGAAGTCTTGTGCTTAATTTAGGTTGATCTTAATGCTTTCATACTTGTACGCCACTTGAGATGAATGAATTTGCTACTTGATCGTGTTTTCAGATTAATTGGTTGTGTTTAATGCTTTCATTCTTGTACGCCACTCGAATGGATGATATTAGAAGTCTAATAAATCTACGCCAGGGCATTAGACTTTGGAACTTAGCCATGATTTAGGGTTTAATCGGTTTAGAATCTACGCCAGGTCAATCGATTGAATCTAGGGATTAGGATAGCGGTCGTAATGCGTCTATGTATGTGAGATGCGCAATAGATATATTGGTATACGCATGCTAGATAGTGGACAAGTCTACGCCAGTCAGTTCATATAGGAGAGCTTGAATTCCCTGAACTCAAGATAGTACCTAAGACCAATTATCTCGTTAGAACTTCGTTACATCGTTGTGCAAACTCTCGATACCTATGGTGCTTAGTCATAAGTTTATCCCGTCGATTAGTTTATTTTAGTTCATTCGCAATCCACAATTATTCAATTTACACGTCTATTCCATTAGTTTAATAGCTTATAAGTCGCATCAATTCCTTGTGTTCGACCCTAGTTACTACACGATCCGTATTCTTGCGGAAGCGTTAGTCTAGGTTTTATTACTTGAGCTTAACGCACATCAAGTTTTTGGCGCCGTTGCCGGGGAGTTGATTACGGCTTTAGAGTTAGGAAACTTTTAGATTAAGACATAGTCCTTTCCGGAGTCTTCTTTGTTTCTTTTTCGTATTTTTGTTTTCTTTGTTTTGAGTCAAAAAATAAAAAAATAAAAAATTTTACCTCTTCGGAGCTTAATTGAATTTTGTTCTTTATTTTGCGAGGTAACATGAACAACATCGACTTTTGGAGTGCCGATATAGCTGAGATGAAAGATCAACTTTCCGAACTTTGTCATATGCTATCTAACTCATACCGTCCACATTACTCGGAGCAATCATGGGAACAAGACGTTTGGGGGTATGAAGAAGAGATCTACGAGAGTTATAATAAACCTTTCGGGAATACACACAATCATGGATGGAGCGATCACGCGAATTTCCCGTATAGGAACACCGATAGTATGCTCAATGCACAACATCAATTGGGGAATTTTCAGCAATGGACGGAACCCCAAACCCAGAATTATCAGCCATGTGAGCATCCCCTTCCA
>CM071863.1:35573916-35586784 GCA_036759665.1 Gynandropsis gynandra | reverse complement strand
ACATGTAGTGAAGTCTTGTGCTTAATGAATGGTGGATCTTAATGCTTTCATACTTGTACGCCACTCGTTATGAATGAAATTGGTATTTTATCATGTTTTCAGATTTCATGGTTGTTCTTAATGCTTTTATTACTTGTACGCCACTCGAATGAATGATGTTAGGAGTTTAATAAACCAACGCCAGGGCATTAGATTTTGGAACTTAGCCATGATTTAGGGTTTAATTGGTTTAGAATCTACGCCAGGTCAATCGGTTGAATCTAGGGATTAGGATAGCGGTCATAATGCGTCTATGCATGTAAGATGCGCAATGGATACATTGGTATATGCATGCTAGATAGTGGACAAGTCTACGCTAGTCAGTTCCTATAGGAGAGCTTGAATTCCCTGAACTCATGATAGTACCTTAGACCAATTATCTTTTTAGAACTTCGTTACTTCATTATGCAAACTCTTGATACCCATGGTGCTTAGCTATAATTTGATCACATCGATTTAGTCTAGTCTAGCTCAATAACAACCCCATTCTTAATCACCTTACACGTCTATTCCATTAGTTTAATAGCTTATAAGTCGCATCAATTCCTTGTGTTCGACCCTAGTTACTACACGATCCGTATTCTTGCGGAAGCGTTAGTCTAGGTTTTATCACTTGATATAACGCACATCATGCGTTTACCAAGATGAAGCTCAACCTCAACCTTGAACACCTTAAAAACATCTAGAACCTCTGACTTCTCACGAATCAGGTAGAGGTAACAAAATCGGCTATAGTCATCGATGAATGATACAAAGTAATGCTGACCATTCCAAGATGCCGTAGGGAACAGCCCGCATACATCCGTATGTATCAATTCTAAGATTTCCGAAGTTCGATAAGTATGTTTCCCCGTTTTGTTTGTCTGTTTACCCTTGAAACAATTGACACAATGGTCAAGATCCGAAAAATCAAGAGATTCAAGAATCCCATCCAACACCAAACGTTCCATTCTCTGTTTAGAGATATGGCCTAATCGTTTATGCCTCAAAACAACGGAATTCTCATCCATCAATTTGCGCTTCACACCACGTGAACTAACATGCAAAATTTCATTATATGAAGGCACAATATCGAGCATATATAAATTATCCGAAATAGATAAATAACCAGTGCCAATCACAACCGAATGAAATGAAAGGGTAATCTTAGAGTTTTCGAAAGAACAAGAAAATCCTAATTTGTCCAAAACAGAAACTAAAACCAAATTCCGTCTAAAAGACAGTACAAGGAAAACACCCTTCAAATCTAGAAATTGACCGGTCTTCATCAGAAGCCTGAATTGCCCGATCGCTTCCACTTCCACCCTTTTATTGTCGCCCACAAAGATGTATCGTTCACCATTATTCGGCTTTCGGTAATGGAGGCAACCCTGCATAGACATACTTACATGAGTTGTAGCACCTGAATCAACCCACCAAGTATGTTTTGGTACAGAAGCTAAATTAATCTCAGAACAAACTAAACTGAGAGTCATACCTTTTTGCGCACGCCAAGCATGATACTTGGTGCAAGCATTGTTCATATGACCAGCCTTGTGACAAAGAAATATTTCTGAACTTTAGCCAGATCTGTGGCTTGTTTCTTTTGCACATGACCTGATCCTGAATATGCGGTCTCAATCCCTTTCTTCCTTTTTCCGGTCTTGCCCTTTGAGGTGGTGGCTACGAAAGCACTTTGTGTCTGTTCCTGCCTCAATCTCTGCTTCTCTTGCACACAATGGGAAATGAGCTCATTAAGAGTGCACTTATTCCTTTGGCAGTTATAACTGACCTTAAAATGACCAAATTGTATAGGGAGAGAGATCAAAACCAAGCACACAAGGACATCTTCCGATAACTCAATGAGTCCAAGTGCCTTTAGCTCCGAGGCAGTGTTCGACATTTTCATAATGTACTCTTGAAGACTCTCATTTCCTTTGTACCTCATGGAGACAATTTCCGCTAAAAGCGTAATTATTTCCGCTTTGTCATTTTTGGCAAAGCATTTCTCCAAGGCATCGAGATATTCCTTAGCACCAGTCACCTCTTCAGGCACAGAGTCCCTGAAGACTGGAGGAATGGAATGCTTGGTGATCATGAGACACGTGCGGTTTGAGGTGTCCCAAGGCTCAAGTTTGTTGCGATCCTCAACAGAACTCGAGTTTGTAATCGTGGGACGAACCTCCCTTATCGCAAGGTCGTTACCCATCAAAGCAAGCACAATCATCAAGTGCTCTTTCCATTCCGAAAAATTCGATCCATTGAGCATTGAAATCGAATTGATGTTGGTAGAGATACTTGATGCCGAATGCACAACTGCAAAATAAACCAAAGCTCGTGTTAGACATCATTCAACAAAGCTTTAATTGAATGACAACACATAACTTATTCCATAACAAGACACCATGCAACATCAAAGTTCAATCTTTGGACGGAAATTTGACTTGCAATTGGTGGCTCAACACAATAAATAAATAGTGCAAACTAAACATCTCATGTAATAAGCTAACCTTTGGGTCCACTTATCACACTATGTCATACCAAATGGTCGTCACTAATTTATTATTGTACGCACAAATTCAATTCTGCCAGACCACGAATATCCTTTGGAATTATCGAAGACCGCATGAACTAAATAAGTGAATCTTCTCAATGTACTTAAATCAATCAATTTTCTAAAGAGAGTCCACTTTGGTGAGATATTAAGAAAATAAATTAATCTTATACATTGATCAAAGATTATAACCTTAAAATCAATTATATTTTGAATGAATTATATTTTAAAATAATTTACAATAATCTGTAAATATACTGCAATAAGACTGTAATTTGTCTTAAAATAACACGTTCCAATTGTGTTATTAAATCATAGTCAATACACATAATTCACTAAAAACAGTGTTTTGATGGACTTTTTTTTTATGAAAAATGCGTAATCAAAAGCCAAAAGACTCGCTAGCACAAATGGCAGTTCCGTATTACTAGGGAAGATAATGTCCTGGTTTCGAACCCCTCTGTCCCCATTCTGCCATTTTTAAATATATGGGCCTATGCCTTATGGCCCAAAAGCCCAACCCGAAACCTAATGAACTAGGCCTTACCTAAATGGGCCGTTTTAAAAAACGAATGGGCCTCATTGTAAACTTGGCCCGAAACAAAAAGAAAATCAACAAAAAAAGAGATTGAGCCGTTACAATACCAATATGAAACCATTAATGCTCATCAACACTGAATCTTTTATTAAAATAGATAATAATTATCCGTTGAAGCATTTACTCAATTGTCAGTTACAAATTAGCATTCAAACCTTATCCGTTATCCCAATGAAAATCAACTCTTTTATAAGAGAAGAAAACACCGCAACTCATGAAATTGAACAAACCACGGAGCAAATTTTAGAAAGGAATCACCATTCAGAAATCGTATTCATAACATATGTCCTTTATTTCCGAAATTTTCAGGATTAAAGCCTATCAACTGTATTCATTTCATGTAAACTGTAAGACCATATAATTTCGAAAATAAAGGGAGAGGAAATTCATCTTTTTCTAATAATATTCAAGATCACATAATTCTAGAATGAACAAAATTTTAGAATTCGCAAATAAAACAAAAATTACAATCAAACAATCATGCCCAACATAAAACACAATAGATTGGCTCTGATACCACTTGAAGAAAAATAGGTTTTCTCATCAAGAAAAGAAAACGCAGGTTTATTGTGATTATATGTCGGGATCAAGAACTAGAAGAGAAAGAATACGAACCTGTATTCAAGATGATAGACGCAACGGAAATGGTCTTCTAGTTCAACGTGTAAATCGTAATCTACACAATGATGGGATATGTGTAGTGAGAAAATTTTGGGAGATTGATTTTGTAAGAGAAAGAAAAATGACCTAATTTTTTACCTATTAAAATATGAAATTTCAGCAATCAAATTAAGATCAAAATACTCTAACAATCTCCCCTTTTTGATCTTATACGTAAACAAACACATCATCGTATCATCCATATCCTTGAAGGACCAAGCACCAACTATCCACGATTATTGTTATCCACTTCTGCATGTCTTCAGGTTTCCCTGCATAAGTAACAATTACGCCCGCACTAGTACGTTTTTCTCCCCTATTTGTGTGAGTATAAGAACAAAAATTCTCTCCCTGCATGAGACTCACATTAAAACAAATTCAAGATTAGAAGGAAATTATCGGGAAAAAATTATACTGCTTGTAGTCCTTCTCAACAACTTGACTTCAACTTCTTAACATTCCTGCAAAAGATTTATGTTTTCTCTTCGACGTCTTTGGATTAGGGTTTCGTTCATATAAAAAATTTCAACTTTCACATTCAAATGATAAACAATGCATGCAATATCGAACTTAATTATCATTTATTTCCTTTAAACAATTTCTTCTCGAAATGTGATATTTCAATTCAATTTAGCTTACTTTACCACAAAACCCTTCAAAAACACTTTGTAAACATTTCTTTTTCAAGTATACTCAATTGAAAAGAAATAGTCGGCACAAATACACTCAACAAATCCACCAGGTACACCCGACATATATGCAAATAGAATTTTGTACCTTATTAAGAACAAACACTCTGGACTTCTAGATCGTCGAAATTGACAGATTTCCCCACCACTTAGACTCGGACTATCTTGTAGGTATACTCTTATGATCAAATCATAGCGGAGTATGTAGGTTTTGTTCTTTTATCATCATTCATTTTTTCTTTTCGTTTATTCTTGCATATGTATGCTTGGATATTCCTTTTCTTTTATCTTTTTCTTTTCCATTTTTTTCCTAACCTTATGCCCTTAAGACGTCGAAGTTGGAAATCTACCTCACCACTTAGACCCGAGCCAATTCCTTTGCACTCTTATCAATTTATTGACAGCGGAGTGTAGAAGTGTTGTTCCCATCTGTGCACTAAAAACTTTTTCCAATATATGAGGTGCACCTCAATCTCAGCATAAATATACTTCTACTAACATATTTCTCAAACAATAAAGCACATTCATTACCCTTTTTCATTTTAAAGCTCGCACACACCAAGTGCTCTTTTCAGATTCACAAAGCAGTTCATGTCGAGAGGTTTGGTAAAAATATCAGCCAATTGTCATTCTGTAGGTACATATTCAATTTTCAATTGTTTTTCTTAACAAGCTCTCTAAGAAAATGATGCCTAATCTCAATATGCTTTGTTCTAGAATGTAGTACTTGATTCTTTGAAATTTTTATGGCACTTGTATTATCACAATAAGCAATGAAAGATTTAGAATCCATTACATAGTCCTATAGCATTTGATTCATCCAAATGAGTTGTGTGTTGCAACTTCCCAATGCTATATATTCCGCCTCTGCCATAGATAAAGATGTAGAGTTTGTTTCTTACTGTTCCACGAAATAAGATTATTTCCAAGAAAGAAACAACCTCCGGAGGTGCTTTTCCGATCGCTGGCATTACCACCTCAATCTGCATCACAAAAACCTACCAATACACAATTAGTAAATTTAGTGTAGTATATACCAAACTCAATAGTTCCCTTCACATATTTGATTATTCTTTTTATGGCTTGAAGATGTGATCCCTTTGGATTGGTTTGATATCGTGCACAAATTCCTACACTTGCTGTGAGATCAGGTCTACTTGCGGTTAAGTAAAGTAGACTTTCTATCATGCTCCAGTACAGTTGTTATTATACATCTTCTCCTTCGGAATCCTTTGTCAATTTCGTAGTTGTAGACATAGGCGTATGAGCCATTTTGCTGTTGTCCATTTCAAATTTCTTCACTAAATCCCGTGCATACTTGCTTTGTGATACAAAGATTCCATCATCTAATTTTTTTACCTGCAAACCAAGGAAAAGTTTTAGTTCTCCGAACATACTCATCTCAAATTCGTTTGTCATTGTTTGCACAAACCAGTCAACTTTCTTTTGAGATGTTGAACCAAACACAATATCATCAACATAAATTTGAACAACGAGTAAGTGATTATCAGATTTATGAATAAATAAAGTTCGATCAATTCCCCCTCGCTTGTATCCCTTGTTGATGAGAAATGTGGCCAGCCTATCATACCACGCCCTTGGTGCTTGTTTTAATCCATACAGCGCCTTCTTAAGTCGATAAACATGATCTGGATGTTTATGATCCTCAAAACCTTGAGGTTGTTCAACGTATACATCTTCTTGGATGATTCCATTCAAGAATGCCCTCTTCACCTCCATTTGATATAACCTGAGTGTATCCCGGAGCTACAAGTCATGCCTTAATTCTAGGGATTTGACCTTCTTCATTAGTTTTGTTTTTGAAAATCCATTTGGTCCGAATCACGTTAGTCTCAGTAGGTCGAGGTACTAGATACCACACATCATTACGCTCAAACTGTTCCAATTCCTCTTGCATGGCTTTTATCCAAAACTCATCATTCAACGCTTCTTTCACATTTTTTTGGTTCATGTTGGGATATGAAGCAAACAAACTCACCAAATCATTATAATTGATACGTAGTTTGTTCCTCATTCGTCTTGATTCGTGAATATCCCCAATAACATCTGTTATGGAATGATTTTTGTGTACTTACGTTGAAGTAATCTCTTCTTCCATCTCCCTTGTTGAGTTCTCCTCAGAACTTCTTGTTTCTAGACTGTTAGTTTGTTTCTTAGGTGAACCTTCAGCTTCCACAGGTATATTCACTGCATATGTTTGTAACTGTACCACAGTTTCGTCAATAGATTCTGATTTTTTACTATCTTCATAAAAAACAATGTGGATTCAATAACAGTCTTGGTACGAAAATTATATACTCGAAAAGATACTGAATTTGTACCATATCCAAGAAACATACCATCATCACTCTTTGAGTCGAACTTACCAAGATACTCTCGATCATTGAGTATATAACACTTACACCCAAACACATGAAAATAGTTGATATTTGGTGTTTTACCTTTCATATTTCATATGGAGTTTTCTCAGTACCTGTTCGAGCATAAACTCTGTTGATGATATGACATGCCGTATTTATGGCTTCTGCCCAGAACCGAGGTGCAACTCCCATACCGTGCAGCATTGCCCTAGCCATTCCCTGCAAGGTTCTATTTTTTTTCCACAGCTCCATTTTGTTGTGGAGTTTTCGGAGCAGAATATTCATGTGAAATACCAAGTTTATTACATAGATTTTCAAAAGACTCATCTCAAATTCACGACCGTGATCACTTCTAATTCTCTCAATTCTTCCTTTGGTATTTATCAAGTTCAAGCGCAAATAATGAAAGACTTCAAAGGTTTCACCTTTTTCTCGTAAAACCCTAACCCATGTATATCTTGAAAAATCATCAACACATACAAAAACATACCTTTTTCCACTTATGCTTTCAGTTTGCATCGGTCCCACCAAATCCATGTTAAGCAAATCTAGTATGTGTGTGGTCTTGATTTGCAGCATCTTCTTGTGATTTATTCGAACTTGTTTCCCTTGTTGGCATGGTTTGCAAATAACTTATTTTGTCTTTGACATCCATCCTCATCCATGACAATGCATTTCTCATGTGAGAAAGAGACACGTAACCCTTGATTACATAGTTGACTAATACTGATCAAATTTGCTTGAAGTCCTTGCACAAAATGCACATTAGTCAGCTTTGGTTGTCCAATCGTCATAATGTCGCATTTTCCTTGTATGTTTCCTTTTCGTCCATCACCGAAGGTTACACTTCCTCTTTTGGCACTTTCTTTAAAGTTTGATAGCAAACTAAGATTACCTGTCATATGTCTTGAACAACCACTATCAAAGTACCACATAGAATCTTTCTCATTTTGTATCAAAGTAAAAGCAACATTGCAACTTAGATCTGATTTCCTAACCCATATTTGTTTAATCGTAGCTTTTCTTACTGTCATATACCTTTCACTCTTTTTAACCCATATTTGTCTTATATTAGGTGTAGACCAGTAAGGAAATTTACCTTGATATTGTTGTGACTTACCTCGAAACCATTGTGATTAATTCTTTCTTCGTGACTTACCTTGGGACCGTTGTGATTGAAAGTGATTGAATCTTTTCCTTGTTGTCCTCTAGTTGAAATTTCTTTGAGGCCTCAATTCATAATACTTCATTTGAAAGAAATTTATTTGAATATGCCCCTTTCTTCCGCAGTAGTAACATCTTCTCGGTTCTTGATATTTGGAACTCACATGCGCGGCAGGTATACTTTGTGCATTTGAAGGTGTATCTGTTTCTGTCAAAACTTCACTTTAGACAAATTTTCCTTCATTACAAGAGATTTCTCCGTTGTATCCAAGTCCATACTGATTTTAATATTTCTTTCCTGTTGTTAGCAAGTAGTCCAGTTTTTCGATTCCATTTGGAAACATCCTTAAATTCTTCTTTGTTTCCTCTAGTTGACTTGAGACTTGATTCACCTCTTCCTCCTTTTTTAAAATTTGTTCCGTAACAACCTTTAATTGTGACTCAATAGCATTCTTTTCTCTAAGAATCTTCAAATTTCGTTGGCCCATCTCAATACATTTCTCGAATAAGTCTTTCATGGTCATCTCATCATCATCACTTTCTTCATTCAATTGTTCATCTTCACTTCCTATGACACCGTAGAATGTAACATTCTTGGCCATTTCCTCTCCTTCAATTTCTTCCTCCGAATCAGTTGAATCTTCTTGAGTAAGAATATACTTGTTTATCTTTTTCACATCATGACACTCATTCCTCGTGTGTCCAAAACCTTGACAATTGAAGCATTTTGTTTCCTCCAAAGCTTTTAGGATTGCTTCTCGTTTTTTAGCATTCAAACATTCATTCTTAACATGTATGTATCCCCTATACTCATGACATTGAACTTTAGATTTCCCTTCTTTCTCTAGGTATGTCTTGCGTGTCTTGGGGTATCCTCTTGGTCTTCTTTTTAAAATTCTATTAAATTTTTTCGCTAACAAGGATATGTCTCCGATGAGTCCCTTGTCTTCTGAAGAATTTTCTTCCACTTTTAGTGCTATTCCTTTAGATGCTCTTTTACTTACTGATCCTTGTTCCAGCTGCAACTCCATCTCATACACAGACAAGATTCCCACAATCTCCTTAAAGCTAGTTGTGTCAGTATTAAGTGACATGTTCATTGCTGCCTTTGTGCTGAAAAATTCTTGGGTAAACACCGAAAGAGTTTCTTGACAAGCTTCTTGTCTTCATAGGGTTGACCAAGAACATGTGCTTCATTGGCCAAAGCATTTAATCTTCCACTAAACTCTTTCACGCTTTCGTTTTCTCCCATTTCAATCTTTTCAAATTGATGTTCAAGAATATCCAATCTTGTTCTCTTCACACTAGGAGTTTGTTCGTGTATCGTTCCAAGTGTATCCCGAGCTTCTTTAGCAGATTCACAACCTTGTATTTGTTTAAATTCATCCATATCAAGTAAAGTGAATATTGTCGCTAATGCCTTTGCATTATAAGTAGATGATCTCTTCTCGGCCGACGTCCATTGGTCAAGTGGTTTCTCTTTTTTGTTGCCTTTGTCGTCAATCATCATAGGAGGATTCCAACCATGCCTCACAGCTCCCCAAGCATCTTCATCTATGCCACGAATATTTGCTCTCATCTTAACCTTCCAATACCCATAATTAGAGGAGTTGAGTATTAGGGACTTGCAATATGAATATAGATCTCGTGTTCCTTCCATCTCACTCTTTAATCGGATCTCAAACGAATATTATTTTTCATTTCCAGCTCTGATACCAATTCAAAGAACTAAAGAGTAGATGGCCAATACGTTTTTATGGAGTTTTAAAACTCTAAAAGACTTTCTATTTAATTCAAACGGTCTTCCAGGTACACCTGAATACAGACTCAGGCTCACCCTGAGACTCTACCCGTCTTGAATCCAAATTCTAAGCCTCGAGCGTCACACACTCGTGTATGACAGCCTGAGACTATTCTCACATAGCCTTACAGAATGACTCTCAAGCCACTCCCCCACAAATCCCTAGATACACAATCTACGATTTGTGCAAACAACCACTTCGCAGAGTGAAAAAGAAACTCTAGTTTGGTTTCCCCATTTAGGCTCCACTTCTCTCTTTTACATTTATGAACTCACAATTCAGATGGAGAAGCCTTCAATTGTTAAATCGGACCAGCCTTTTTTAAATAGATCTTCATCATGTGTTTGTTCCAAATTTTATGCTCCTTGTTTTTCTCCAACAATTTTCATGTTTTTAGCTCCTTGATTTTCTCCAACAAACTCCATGTTTTTAGCCTTTAACTTAATTATTTATTACCTATTCAAATATGAAATTTCAGCAATCAAATTAAGATCAAAATACTCTAACAGTCTGTAATAGAAGTAAGCTCGTGTTTTAGTTTGATGTTAGAAATTTTACTCTAAAGTTGATCGTAAGTTATAGTTATGATTAGTTTAGAATTGTATTAAGGAGATAATTATCGGAAAAAAGTTTTGCGTATCAAATAATTTTGTGAATAATTATAAATTTGATAATTAAATTTATGTTTTTTATTTTTATAAATATTCTCTTTTGTTTTGTTAGGGAATATATCAATTCACAAATAAATAAAATATTCATAAAACAAAAAACGGAAAATAAATTCTCTTATATCATCAAAGAGTATTAAGGAGAGTATTGGTGGATTTGGCATTAGAAAATAAATTCAAGATCTACCGACAAAACATGCATTACGTAAGTAATTTATATATATATTGTTTTGGTTGATTTAATTATTCTATTAACGATTCAGTTTTGTATTTAGTTGAATCGGAAAATTGAAGAACATATATATTTTGTTTACATTTGATATTAGAGACGAATAATAAAAAATTGAATCACCGATTTAGTGTTTGTGAGAAATTGTTTACTAACTTTATTCAATTATCAATTTAAAATTGATGAAAAAAGGTTTATTTGAATAAAAAAAATTAAGTTCAATGGATAAAATTTTTTTATTTCACTGTTACGGGAGGAAGGTTTGCTGCTCTGTAACCTTTCATCCGAGCACAAAACATCGACCCTCGCATCCGACCCCAAAACCACCGACCCTCACTTTGAAGCCCTCTCTGTCCGCCGAAACCCTCTCTACCTGTCGATGACCTCACCGTCGAAAATTTACGAGAATGAACCATAGACGACCACGATGACGAATGTGTCTGTACGTCTCGTATGCGGTGAACGTGTCGGTTCATTCTCAATGGTGTAGGAAGGATATCGACATGTCGTTTCGTCGCTCGTCTATGATAGAGGTTGTGGTATCGTCGGCGGGTTGCTCCGCCGAATTTCGGAATTTTGGAGGAAGTGACGATGATTTCAGCATCCGTCACCGTCTTGTGGTGGTCGGATTCCAAACCAACGGACCTTTAGTGGTTTCGTTGACGAACCGACTTCGAATTTTGGTGGGTTTCGAAGGAGTTTCAGAAATTTGAGTCGAAGAGGGAAATACATACTCTATGTATGTATGTATCTGTTTAAAAAATAGAAAAAAATTATTATAAGGCAACTTACGCAGACCGACAGACTTGAACTGGCGCTAATATGCAATATATGATACACCACTAGGCTACGTCACAAATTAAACATAATGTTATAATATGTACGAAAATAAAACAATAGAAGAACTATTGGTTTTGTATAGATTCTAACCTGGATTATTTGTACTATTAGCCTGGAAACAACCACTGGACCAAATTAATATTTCATTAATGTGATGAAATCGTCGTAAATATATAGCATACAGAATTATTGTAAAAACCGAATTCTAGGTATGTCTTTCTTTTAATCACATAATTTAATTCATTAATATTTAGTGAGTGTGTTAGTCACCAAAATGGTCCACTCTAGTTTATTAATGATTTAAATGATTTATATAAATATTTAACTTCATAATGACATTTTAAGAGTGATGATAAACATTTATAGTAACTAACATGTAGTTATATGGTTACCCAAAGATAGATCTTACTCATGGTTAATAACAATTAAAGTAGATTATGAATTTTGTTTAATTAACATATGATGTACATCCAAAGATGACTTATATGTTAAAGTAACATTGTGATTGATCTTATATAAGTTGCTTGATGCACGATTATTGTGCTTAGATTTAACCCACAAGTGAATTTAAATACAATATTTTAGTATATTTTATATATTCTGAAATATTTTCTCAATTCAAAGCAATTTAAATGTGAGATGTGATTATTTTGACTGGTCTCCACTATGTTAAGTATGGTTGCCACTGTATCAAGTTTAACGGGCATAATTATGACGACTGGATTGAATATGTGAAGCTAAATGTGGTCTTTTGGGATTCGATTCAGCTCTCATTATGGATGACCCACTAAACCAACTGATACAAGTTCCGAGGCAGACAAGAAACTGTGGGAGAATTGGGACAGGTCGAATAGACTTATGATGAGCTTTCTCAAGCTTAGCATATCACCTAATGTTAAGCCTTCCCAGACTAAGACTGAAACTGTGAAGGAATTCCTTGCTGAAATTAAATAGTGTACTATGACAAACATTGTGGATAAGTATGTTGTTGTTGTTGTTGCTCTTATTAATGATTTATGGATGAGAGATTACAACATATTGATAACACTGAAAGTGTATCAATATTAGGATAGGTTTTAGAGTCATTTTCGCTTATATTCTATGTGTACATTTACTTATCCGATATGATTTCGAGCTTCACACACCCGTTTTGTTGGTTTTCAGGTTTTTAGGTGACAAGGCCTAAATGAGCATAAAATGAAGGATTCCTGTTCAAAACCACCTGAATTGAAGACATATCTACTCAGAGCCAAGATCGAGCTTCA
>CM071863.1:35504738-35557841 GCA_036759665.1 Gynandropsis gynandra | reverse complement strand
TAGTCATTTTCGCTTATATGCTATGTGTACATTTACTTATCCGATATGATTTCGAGCTTCACACACCCGTTTTGTTGGTTTTCAGGTTTTTAGGCGACAAGGCCTAAATGAGCATAAAATGAAGGATTCCTGTTCAAAACCACCTGAATGGAAGACATATCTACTCAGAGCCAAGATCGAGCTTCAGACCCCAAAGGAACACCCGAGCAACGAGCGGAAAAGAGAAATTTCAAGGAGACAAGGGTGCCCGGTCGGGCACTATTCATCCACCCGCTCGGGTAAAACCTACGGGGTTTTATCCGCACACCCAGCATGACCCGGGCATAAAGGGCCCTTTCTAACTTTCATAGGAGCTCATTATTGCGGACAATGAGATCTGGGAAGGCTCGGGAGGCATCGGAGAAGAAGAGAAGCATCAATCCTTACACCGGTAACACAATAGGGAAGGTCGAGGCATCGAGTTCCTTAGAGTTTATCATGTATAGGACTTTGTTATCTTCTTCTTTTACTTCTTCCATGAATGAGTAGAGTCCCTACTGCGGGTAGAGATATCGGATTTGTGTGTATGAACAATGAATTGCGTTAATGTTTAGTTTTATCAATTTATTCTTGATTTACGGTTCTACACTTAGTATTATCATTCTTACGCTAGTGCTGACCGCTCAACGACATAGGATTTCGGACTTTGCTGGAAGGTTAAAGAACGAATCCGGACTTGCTAAGTTGTAGATTAAGTGTGGCTAATGAGAATCTGACCGGTCGGTTAGTCATCTTAGGGATAATGATTGCGTACGTAATTCTGCCATGATAGTATCCATGGTTAGGAGGTTTAGGCTTGGAAGAATCACTCCTCACCCTAGGGCATGAATTTCCCGTTGTCAAGAATAGTTGATAGATCTATGATCCTTAGTTGTTTCATCCATGTGAATTCCGGTATCCCGTACACCCGTAGTGTTTGCCAATGCCATATCTAGTTTTATCCCCAAACTAGTTTCGTTGTCACCATTAGGATTAGTTTTAGGATCACATCCCCTACTATCTTTTCCCATATTATTTTAGTTTTGTTCTTAGTTTAGTTGCTTTAGTCTCTAGAGATCGACCCTGGTACTACACGATCCGTGTACTTGCGGTGAAATGGTCTAGGAATAATTAAACTCGTGTTGACAGACACACCACATATCTCAGTCTATGGATGATCATATCACTTATATGGTGAATACCTAGAACCGGCTCAAAAGTTTGGATGTTGGTCTCGGTGAGCGTGTGTTAGTTGAGTTCATGCTGAAATCGTGCAAAGGTGATGATTTCAAGCAATTTCGGAGAACTTACAACCAAATCAAGAAAAAGTGGTCTCTTTTGGATACTAAGTCCATGCTTATGCAAGAAGAGACAAGGCAAAAGGAAGACCTTAAGGTCATGTTTTCCTAAGCCAATTTTGCTTATCATGGTCATCCAAATGCTGGTTCAAGTGCTCCAAGTAAGAAACAGAATAATAAAGGTAAATAGCCATATGAGGTGCAACCCGGTACATGAAAAGGAGATGTTGGAAATATTCTATAATGTTTCTTTGCAATAAACCTGGGCACAAAAAGGCTGGTTATCTAAAATGAAGGCTTTGTTTGAAAAACGAGGTATACATTTCGCTTCAGTATGCTTCGAATCAAATCTGATTGAAGTACGTTCTATTACTTGGTGGCTTGATACTGATGCAACAACTCATGTGTCTAATATTATATAGGGTTACTTACATCTCCAACGAATGCCGGAAAGTTAAAGCTTTCTATTTATGGGAAACATGATGAAAGCTAGAGTTGAAGGTGTTGGGACATATAGAACTGTGTTAGATACGGGCTATTGCCTGGATCTAGAAATCTGTCTATATGTTTCTGATTGTTCTAGAAATCTTGTTTCCGCTTCATGGTTGGATGTATTAGGTTTTGACTTTAAGATTGTACATGGTTGTTTTTCATTGTATCGTGGTAAAAACCTATGTGGTGTTGGTTTATTATCAGATACTTTGTATTGTTTCAATCTAAGTTCTACATTTATTAATTCCATGTTTCATATTTTGGCTGAACATGATGTTTGTATGAAAAGGAATGCCCTTAATGATTCGTTCGCTGACTTGTGACATGAAAGACTCGATCATATATCCAAAGAGAGGATTATGAGACTAATTAAAACTAATGTTTTTTGGATTTTACCGATTGGAATGGGTACTTGTGTGGATTACATTAAGGGTAACCAAACCAAACATGTACTAAAACATGTTGCCACAAGAAGTAATGGGTTACTCGATCTAATACTTACAAATATATGTGGTCCTTTCTATGTACTGTCTTGGAGTGGTGAAAAGTATTTCATCACATTTATTGATGATTATTCTAAATATTGTTACCTTTATTTACTGCATGAAAGAACTCAATCAGTTGATGTCCTCGAGACATTCATTTTAGAGGTTGAAAGGTTAAGGTAATACGTTCTGATAGAGGTGATGAATATTATGGAAAGACATCAGAAGTTGGACAAATACAAGATCCTTTAAGAAAATCCTTGAATCTAAGGTCATTTGTGCAGAATTTACAATGCCCAAATCGCCACATCAAAATGGTGTAGCGGAAAGGCGCAATCGTACATTAATGGAAATGGTAAGGAGTCTGATGAACGATAGTTCTGTACCTGTCTCATTGTGGATGTATGCATTGAAAGCAGCTGTAAACATATTAAATAGGGTACCTAGTAAAGCAGTCCCTAAGATACCTTATGAACTGTGGACATCTAGAAAGTCTAGTTTAAGACATTTTCACATTTGGGGATGTCAAGGTGAAGTGAGGATATATAATCCACATGAAAAGAAATTGGATTTCAGAACCATTAGTGGTTATTTCATTGGATATCCAGAAAGGTCGAAAGGGTATAGATTTTGTTATCCTAACCATAATACGAGAATCGTAGAGTCTGGTAATGCTCTCTTCATTGAAAATGGTAATATCTGTGGGAGCACGTAATGTAAATATAAAAGAGTCATTGATGGACAAAAATCCATCAAGTGACCCACCTTAAGTTGATGTTCCTATTATTGTAGCACGACCGCAAGGTATGAATATGGAACAAAAACAAATAGATGCTTATGACCCAATTTTGGATGTCATTATTTAAGAAGATGGGGAAAATTTTCAAGTAAATGAACAAGTGCAACCTCAAGAAGGAATAGCTTTGAGGAGGTCTACTAGAGAAAGAAGACCATCTATTTCAAATGATTATATGTGCTATGCCCTTGAACATGAAAATGATTTGAGCATGAATGATGACCCAGTCTCTTTTTAACAAGCCATGAGCAGTAGAAGTTCTGAAAAATGGTTGATGGCCATGAAAAAAGAGCTGAAATCTATGGATGGAAACAATGTTTGGGAAATGACAGAACTACCGAAGGATTATAAAAGAGTTGGTTGTAAATGGATCTTTAAGACTAAGTGAGACTCTAAGGGTGATGTCAAGAGGTATAAAGCCAGACTTGTCGCCAAAGGTTACACTCAAAAGAATGGCATTGACTACAAAGAGACTTTCTCTCTAGCTTCTAGAAAGGACTTTTTAAGTATTGTCATGGCTTTGGTGGCTCACTTTGATCTTGAGCTTCACCAAATGGATGTTAAGACAACCTTTCTCAATGGAGATTTAGAAGAAGATGTATATATGGATCAATCTTAAGGTTTTGAGACCAAAAGTAGAAACAATCTGGTATGTAAGTTGAAGAAATCTGTCTATGGATTAAAACAAGCTTCTCGACAATGGTACTTGAAGTTCAATGATATTGTATTGTCATATAGAAATGACCATTGATCAGTGTATCTACATAAAGATTATATGAAGCAAATTTTTTATCATTGTATTGTATGTAGATGATATTCTTCTTGCCGTCATTGATCGTGGGTTATTACATGATGTTAAGAATTATCATTCTAGTAACTTTGAGATGAAAGATATGGGAAAGGCTTCCTATGTTCTCGGAATAGAAATATTTCGAGACATATCACAAGGAATTTTGGGATTGTCTCAGAAGGCTTACATCGACAAAGTTTTAGAAAGATTTAAAATGGAATCATGTTTACCAAGTCCAGTCTCATACAGAAAGGGGATCGTTTCAGTCTATCGCAATGTCCTAAGAATGACTTAGAACATAAGCAAATGGATGATATTCCTTACACCTCTTTAGTGGGAAGTTTGATGTATGCTCAGACTTGTACTAGACCGGATATCAGTTTTGTGGTTGGTATGTTGGGTCGTTACCAATCAGATCCTGATCATTTCACTGGAGAGTTGCAAAGAAAGTTTTAAGATATCTACAAGGCACCAAGGATCACATCTTCACATATAGAATAACTAACAATCTTGAGATTGTTGGTCACTCAGGCTCAGACTATGTCGGATGCTCGGATACTCAAAAATTGACATTTGGTTATTTTTTTCTTCTAGTTGGGGAAGCTATTTCATGGAAGAGTGGTAAGTAGTCTGTCATTGCTACTTCCACTATGGAGGCCGAATTTGTAGCGTGCTTTGAAGCTACAGTTCAATCGTTGTGGTTGCGCAATTTTGTTCATGGTTTAGGCATCATTGATACTATTGCTAAACCAATGAACATATATTGTGATAATGCGGCAGCTGTAATCTTCTTGAAGAACGATAGATACTCCAAGGGTGCCAAGCATATGGATTTAAAAGATCTATCGGTTAAAGAAAAAGTGCAAAATCAAAGAGTTCAAATTGTGCATATCGGCACCAATGATATGATCACAGATCCGTTGACTAAAGGACTAGCTCCGAAGACATTTCTTGGCCATGTTACTGAAATGAGAGTAGTCGCGAAGTCCTTGTATTGCTGATGATTATACATGTATGAATATGTCTTGCACATTGAAGTTATTTGAACTCTAGATATCAATGTAAATTTTGATTTTGCTTATCTATGAATCATATTTCAGTTATGCATATTTGTTATGATTATAGATATTTAGTCTTTGTTCAAAGATATCGTAGGATAAGATAATTTGGATGACTATCTTATCAAATTACAGTTTTTTGAATTATATTGATTTATGATACATGGAAGGAATCATGACGTTTTCCAGCCCATGACCGCCATGATTCGGTTTAATTCTTATAAAGTTGTGACTCGTATATATGATCATTTAAGTGAGCTCAAAGATTTTATATATACTTTTCATATATGAATCAATTGGGAGAATGTTATAAATGTTATCCTAACGTTGATTTATATAAATATAAGTATTTGAATATTGTTATTGAGGTGCACACGGTGATGATTAGTGTTGTATTGAGGAGACAATTATTGGATGAAAATCTCTCTATGCCACTCCGCATAATTTGAAATCATAAGAAAATTTTGTGAATAATTATAGGTTTGATATTGATTTGTTATTATTAAAAGTTAAAGGACATGTCTTTAAACTTATGCCTTTTTATTTTTATAAATACTCCCTTATTATGGAAGATATCAATCAAAAATCAACAAAATATTCAAGAAAAAAGGATAAATTCTATTATATCATCAAAGAGAATATTAAGGGGAGTGTTGGTGGATTTTGCATTGGAAAACAAAATTCAAGATCTACAGATAAACATGGAAAATTCAAGTAAGTAATTTATATACATTGTTTTGGTTGATTTGATTATCCTTTTTACGATATAGTTTCGTATATAGTTTAATCATAAAATTGAAGAATATATTATTTTGTTTACATTTAAGACGTTCATGGTTACGCCTAGTCCTTTCCGACATCCAGTATCATAAGAGATAATCTATTCTCCAATAAATTTCTATTACCATTATCGAATATATTCTCACTACTCATGCGAGTTAGAAATAAATTTAAAATTTATTCATATATTTATATTAAAAAAATTATTCAGAAAGGGGATCATTTCAGTCTATCGCAATGTCCTAAGAATGACTTAGAACGTAAGCAAATGAATGATATTCCTTACACCTCTTTAGTCAGAAATTTGATGTATGCTCCGACTTGTACTAGATCGGATATCAGTTTTGTGGTTGGTATGTTGGGTCATTACAATTCAAATCCTGATCATTTCACTGGAGAGCTACAAAGAAAGTTTTAAGATATCTACAAGGCACCGAGGATCACATGTTCACATATAGAAGAACTAAAAATCTTGAGATTGTTGGTTACTCAGATTCAGACTATGTCGGATGCTCGGATACTCAAAAATTGACATTTGGTTATTTGTTTCTTCTAGTCGGAGAAGCTATTTCATGGAAGAGTAGTAAGAAAACTTGTTAAGTTTTATTATTTCCCGATTCTGAGTTTGAATACTTGCAGTTGGAAAGCTTGCCAACTATGGTTTCTGGGGTTTGGTTAGATGACCCTGCATTGCAGCTCGAATCCACTACTCAGTTCGGGAAGCTTCTGTCTATTGGTATTTTTGTTTGTTTTAATTCATTGATTTAGATCATATTGATCTTTATCATTGCTGAAGTTTCTGCCTTTTACCTTTGTTGTTGTGGGTACCCCTGTTTAGAGAGAAATCCTCCAATCGAAGAAGTGATATTGTCTTCTTATTTCGATTGGAATATCACATCGCAACTTTGTAGCTACCAAAATATGCCAACTAAAAAAAGTCTTATAGAGTTGTTATTACTTGATACGACATATTCAACATTGATTAACTCATTGTTTTCCCATTTCTTTAGAACGTCTACAAAATAAATTCAGGAATCCTTTGTATCTGTTGTGTTTTTTATCTTCTTCGTAGTTGATCGTGACGTCCTCATCAATCTAATGCAAGTTCTTGACACTTACATGGATAAGGACATGGTTTTGTTGCTTGCAGGTCGGGCCTCTTGGCTAGAAAATCAGGACGCTATTGATGCAACATTTGTTGGCATGCTTGCGGATCCTAGGGAGTTTGAACGTGGTATTTCTTGAAATTTATTGTAGTTTTTCATTTTCCTAGGAGGTCATTGGCATTCTGAAAAGACGTTCATTTATCTGTAGCACGTGCTAACATCAAAGAAGTTCATTTCTTGCCATTCAATCCAGTCGACAAACGTACAAGAATAACATATATTGATTCTGCTGGTAAATGGTATCGTGCCATCAAGGGAGCCCCTGAACAGGTACTAAATATGATCACATTTCAGGCTTAAGATTTATGTTTTATTATCATATCAATAGTGAAAGGTATGCCTAATTGACTCCTTTCAAAGACTTCAATAGCGGATCACGGGATAATCAAAATTTTGTCAAAAACACTATTATACAATTTATCTGTCTAAATTAAGTCTCAAAGAGACTACAAAGAACTTAAAGTTCTCACAATTTTCTCTCATTACTCGTATGCCCTTGCTAATGCATCTTGGCCATCAAATATCAGATCCTAAACTTGTGCCAACAGACAGATGAGATTGCACCAAAAGTGTACACCATTATTGACAAATTTGCAGAGAAAGGCTTGAGGACTCTTGCGGTTGCCTACCAAGTTAAGTCTTTGTCTTCTTACTTTGTGTCTTTAATCATGTTAAATTGGATTTCTTACTGCTATCATAAATCTTTATGATAAAAGAATGTTATCCTGAATATCCACGTCTCTTAATCGTTTCCCAGGAAATTCCAGAGAAAAGAAAAGATACCCAAGAGGAGTCATGGACGTTCTGTGGTTTGTTGTCGTTGTTTGATCCTCCAAAGCATAACACACCAATGATCAAAGAATGGCCAATTGTCAATGCTGAGGGTATGGCGAAAAGGAAACACAAAGGCTCAAAGAATCTGCAAGTGTCTCATAAAGAAGCAAAAAATCATCATTGGAAATATGAAGAATTATCTCATGCGGACTGGTTAAAGGTAGAATTGGAAACAACGACAACAAACCATAGAACGTCCACAACCCCCCTTGGGTATCTTTTCTTTTCTCTGGAGTTTCCTGGGAAACGATCAAGAGACGCGGATATTCAGGATAACATTCTCTTATCATAAAGATTTATGATAGCAGTAAGAAATCCATTTTAACATGATTGAAGACACAAAGTAAGAAGACAAAGACTTCACCTGGTAGGCAACCGCAAGAGTCCTCAAGCCTTTCTCTGCAAATTTGTCAATGATGGTGTACACTTTTGGTGCAATCTCATGTGTCTGTTGGCATAAGCTTAGGATCTGATATCTGATGGCCAAGTTGCATCAGCAAGGGCATACGAGTAATGAGAGAAAATTGTGAGAACTTTAAGTTCCTTGTAGTCTCTCTAAGTCTTAATTTAGACAGATAAATTGTATAATAGTGTTGTTGACGAATTTTTGATTATCCCGTGTTCCCCTATCGAAATCTTTGAAGGGAGTCAATTAGGCATACCTTTCACTATTGATATGATAATAGAACATAAATCTAAAGCCTGAAATGTGATCATATTTAGTACCTGTTCAGGGGCTCCCTTGATGGCACGATACCATTTACCAGCAGAATCAATATATGTTATTGCAGTACGTTTGTCGACAGGATTGAATGGCAAGAAATGAACTTCTTTGATGTTAGCAGGTGCCTACAGATAAATGAACGTCTTTTCAGAATGCCAATGACCTCCAAGGAAAATGAAAAACTACAATAAATTTCAAGAAATACCACGTTCAACCTCCATGGGATCCGCAAGCATGCTAACATATGCTGCATCAATAACGTCCTGATTTCCTAGCCAAGAGGCCTGGCCTGCAAGCAACAAAACCATGTCCTTGTCCATGTAAGTGTCAAGAACTTGCATTAGATTGATGAGGATGTCACGATCAACTACAAAGAAGATAAAAAAACACAACAGATACAAAGGATTCCTGAATTTATTTCGTAGACGTTATAAAGAAACGGGAAAACAATGAGCTGATCAATGTTGAATATGTCGTATCAAGTAATAAGAACTCCATAACACTTTTTTTAGTTGGCATATTTTGGTAGCTACAGAGTTGCGATGTGATATTCCAATCGAAATGAGAAGACAATATCACTTCCTCGATTGGAGGACTTCTCTCTAAACATGAGGACCCACAACAACAAAGGTAAAAGGCAGAAACTTCAGCAATGATAAAGATCAATATGATCTAAATCAATGAATTAAAACAAACAAAAATACCAATAGACAGAAGCTTCCTGAACTAAGTAGTGGATTCGAACTATAATGCAGGGTCGTCTGACCAAACCCTAGAAACCATAGTTGGCAAGCTTTCCAACTGCAAGTATTCAAACTCAGAATCGGCAAATAATAAAACTTAACAAGTCAAGGTTTTAAGAGAAGTCTTAAACCGTAATCTAAATCCTCAATCAGAGTTGTAATATCTGGTCATGTACTTATCTAAATCCCCAATTCCCAAACAGAGAAACTTCTGAAGGAATATCTGTTGTTTGCTCCGTATCCCGTTCTATGAATGGCGAATTTACCTGAACAGCTCTATGAACTGGCTCGCTTGTTGGAGGAAGAGGGGTTTGAAGAATTCCGTTATCCCATGGACCAGATTTCATGTCACCATTTCTGAAAGTGTATATGCCATAGCCTTGCTTACGCCCCTCGTGCCATGCTCCTTCATAACAGTGACCGTTGGCAAAGTTATAGACACCAAACCCATGGATCTTGTCCCCAAAATACTCACCGGCGTACTTATCTCCATTCCTAAAAAAGATAGATATAGAGATCCATATTGTTCAGTTCGGTGTCTCGAGGATCGAACCAAGAGCGCTCATGAAGTATGAATAAACTTGAGATTATCTTGTTGCAAAAAAGCATATCACAAACATAAATTGTATCACATTCCATGTAAGATTATTCAATAAAAACACGAAATATAAAGTCTTCAACCAGAAATCAATTCTAAGGTGATAGAAATAAGCCATGAAATTTATAAGAGATTCGAGAATCAAATAGATCAACTTTTCAAAAATCTCCTTCAAACATAGATAAATATGAATGAACCTTTAATAAGTCCCAACAAGAAACATCTGTAGATAAGCGAAAACAATCAAAAGCTATGTATGAATATACCTGAAATGGTAAGACCCAAGTCCATGTTTGACAGTAGACTTGAATTCCCCAGCATAGCAACTACCATCAGAACATGTCTGAACACCAAATCCGTGGCTCTGACCATTGACCCATTCACCGGCATAACAATCTCCTGTATAAAACCTATATATTCCATAGCCATACCTCAAGCCTTGCATGTATTGACCCCTATATCGAAATCCCCTTGACCAGCTCTCGATCCCATACCCAACATATTTTCCATCGATCCAATTCCCTTCGTAACTTCCGTTCCCGAAATAGTAGTAAACTCCACTTCCGTTGAAGTTCCCTTTATGAAACTCTCCGTAGAAATCGCCATTTCGGTAGAACTCGACTCCTTCCCTGATCAGTTTATTCTCTCTCTGGGTCTTGATGTTTTCAGGTTTTGAATCGCCTATGTACCATTGAGAACCGGTTTCGATGGGTTCTTGCTCTGAATCCCTAGGAGGGAAGAATCGAGAAATGACATGCTGCTTTTGCTTACCCAATTCCTACAAATCCATGTCGATACATCATCTCGTGCCGATAGATCATCTCCGTGCCGCCCTAGTTATCACCGATCATGTTGGAATCGCAACGTCGGATTCAATCGGTGCTCCCCGCTCTGCCTCCTGTAGACATCGTCGAAGCTTTTGCAATTAATGCAGGAAGACGATGCGATTTTGTGAAAGGGTTTCCTCCGGTTCTCTGCAGATTCAAGGCATACACTGTATGTGACAAAGGGGAATAAATGAGGATATCAATGGGTAAAACACATTTTTTTGCACGGTTTTTTCCTCAGCAAGTTCCCATGCTGACGTGGCAGCATGAGAAGGGAGAAAAAACGTCCTTTTATATGTATGATTAGAATTATCTGATTTACATTTTAATAGATATAAATATCACAATATAATATTTATTATAAATAGCTTTGGTTTTAATGTGCACTTTAAAAACACTAAATTGTATATATTAAAAGTTGAGTTTTTGTTCAATACTGATGAAATCACGTTAATATTGACGTGACAGTCCAGTCAGCAATTCATTTTTTCTTTAATTCAAATCAAATGAATATTAATTGTTTACAATAATTTTATTTATGTTACGTTTTAATTTTGTAATTAATATAAATTTACCTAATTATTTAATAATATTAATTATTCACTTATTCTACTATCCCATTATTTCGGGGGATTATCAAAAATGCCCCTATAGGGCTAAAGTGCTTCAAAAATACCCTTGGCTGAAAAAAAAAGTTTCAACTTCAAATCTACCCTTAAAATATTGATAATCCAATGTTACCCTTGACGACATTTTTTCTCTCTCCTCTAGAGCACCTCTAATTCTCGCGCGAAAATTACTGTTCCCCCACATCACAACAGATTCGGCGAGAGTAGCTTGCGATCGGCATCAGATTCGCTGCCAATAGGTTGAAATCCTTTGTTGTCAACAAAGAAGCTTGCAATTAAGCACGTTCCGCAGAAAAACCAGGTGTGTATAGTGAGTTTTTCGTGTTTCTCTTGGGTCTATTGCAATGTCAAAGGTGACAGAGTGGGTCACAGAGTCGTACGGTCGCACTGGGTCACAGAGTCTCATCGAGGGGTCAAAGGGATCAAAGGTCGTCGCAGGGGTCCAAGGGTAAATGGGTCGCAAAGGGTCAAAGGGTCGCAGGGGTGCAAGGGTCGGATGGGAAAGGGGTCGCAAAGGGTTCAAAGGGTCGCATGGGTCCAAGGGTCGCATGGTAAAGGGGTCGCAAAGGGTTCAAAGGGGCGCATGGGTCCAAGGGTCGCATGGTAAAGGGGTCGCAAAGGGTTCAAAGGGTCGCATGGGTCCAAGGGTCGCATGGTAAAGGGGTCGCAAAGGGTTCAAAGGGTCGCATGGGTCCAAGGGTCGCATGGTAAAGGGGTCGCAAAGGGTTCAAAGGGTCGCAGAGGTAAAGGGGTCGCAGGGGAAAGGGGTCGCAAAGGGTTAAAAGGGTCGCAAAGGGTTGAAAGGGTGGCAAGGGTCCAAGGGTCGCAAAGGGTTGAAAGGGTCGCAGGGGTACAAGGGTCGCAAAGGGTTGAAAGGGTCGCAGGGGTACAAGGGTCGCAAAGGGTTGAAAGGGTCGCAGGGGTACAAGGGTCGCAAAGGGTTGAAAGGGTCGCAGGGGTACAAGGGTCGCAAAGGGTTGAAAGGGTCGCAGGGGTCCAAGGGTCGCACGGTCGCTGTGGGTCACGGAATTTACCCCTCTTTTTATGTTTTTGTTACAGGTGTAATGGATACGGCGGATGAGAAAATCACACTGATTTATTTTTTGTATGATGGTAAATGGGAAAAAAACCCAAATGGAGAATTTGAATGGGTTGGTAGAGTTCAGGAAAACCAGAGAGTATTTTTCTTATGTCCTCCGGTTAGTCTGACATACCAGCAACTGATTGATGAGTTATGCGCAGAGATGATGGTGGATAATAATACAACGAAGTTGAAGTTAAGCAATTTGCCCAATATTTGTGAAAATAGGAAGCCGACATATATAATGAATGACAAACATCTTATTTATTATATGTTCGATCGCATAAGAGGAATTCGACCACTGCTGTATGTGGAGATAGAATCGGCAGGTGTGAATTGTGAAATCGAAATTGAGAGGAAAATTGAGCCTCTAATTCCTGCTTTTGAGAGGGAAATTGAGCCTCTAATTCCGGCTTTTGGAAGCATTGCTAAAGAAGGTGAGGATCGAGGTGTTGTAGATTATGATGACTGTGTTATTGTAGATCTAGATAAAAGTAGAGTTGATGAGAGTAATCCGGAGACAATAGATATTTTGGATTCGGATGATTCTGATAGTGAACATACAAGCGGGTTAAGAGAAGAATGTGGGTGTGCCATGACTGTGGTAGTTGATGGAGTTACTTGTGACAAGAATAATGTTGTTTCTGATGTGCCAGCAGAGCATAAGTATGGTGATGGTGAGAACAACTCGCAAATGGTTGTTCACAATGGCGAAAATAATATCTTCGAGTTCGGAGATGGATTGGATCTTAAAATTGGGCAAGAGTTTGATAGCAAGAAGCATGTACAGGCATTTGTAAGGAAGGGTTCAATCGAAGCTTCGTTTAGATATACAACATTGAGATCTGATACGAAGCTGTGGGAAGTACGATGCAAGTTTTCCGGAAATGGTTGTAAATGGAAATTACGTGTGGCAGCAATCCCGAATTCCAAACGGTTTAGTGTGAGAACACATCATCCCATTCATAATTGTTCACCTGTATGTAAACGCACCGAAGCTACAAAGGGTACAGCGCAAATGGTTAAGGATTATTTGAAGGAGGAATTTGCCGGAAGTTATGAAACACCTCCAGCAAAAGAATTGATGGCTCGTGTAAAAGCAAAATATGGTGCCAATGTATCGTATTTGATGGCATTAAGAGGCAAATGCGGTGCTCAAAAGGATATTCGTGGTGATGACTTTGAACATTATAGGAGGCTTCCAGGGTGGTTGCACATGTTTTATATAAGAAATCCCGAATCTGTCGCAAATCTAATGTTCGACAATGATGGGAAAAGCTTCAAATACCTTTTTATGGCTGTCGGAGCGGCTATAAAGGGATGGAAATACATGCGTAAAGTGGTTGCCGTGGATGCGACATTTCTGACAGGAGTGTACAAGGGAGCATTGATTGTGGCGACCGCGCAAGATGGTGAACATCACCAATATCCTCTTGCATGGGGAATAGTCGACAGAGAGAAGGACGAATCATGGACGTGGTTTATGTCAAGATTGCAACAGGTGGTACCGGACGGACGTGATGTCGTTGTGATATCTGATCGCCATAAAAGCTTGATCAAAGCAGTCAAACAAGTGTATAAAGAAGCTGATCATGGTTTTTGTGCGCGTCATATATCGCAAAATATAAAGAGCTACGTCAATAAAGGCCATGGTAGAAAGACGAAAAGGGGTGATACTGTGGCGGAAATGTTCTTCAGATGTGCGTCAGCATACACGGAGAACGAATTTGAAGTGCTATTGAATGATTTGAAGGCCAGGTATCCTAATGTTGCAAAGTATTTGGAGAAAGAGGAACTTGATCCCGTTAAGTGGGCAAGATGCAAATTTAAGAGGGAACGGTACAACTTATTAACAACTAATGGCGCCGAGTCAATAAACTCAACGTTGAAGAAGTCAAAAAAATTGTCGATCCTAGGGCTATTAGATGTTTGTTTGGGAAAGACAGTGGAATGGTTCAATAGGTATAGGTTGGAAGCAGCTACCGGTGATGATTCTCAAAAGTTAACACCTTACGTTGAGAAAACGTTACATGCACGGTTTGGACAGGCATCCAAGTATGATGTTATTGAATTGAACAGTCTCACTGATGAGTATGAGGTGAGAAATGAGATGGGTAGAAGATTTGTAGTGAGTCTTCAAAAAAGAACGTGCGAATGCAAAATGTTTGACGTAGATAAGTATCCATGCAGTCACGCAATTGCCGGTGAGGCTCGGAGAAGTACCCCATCTTCGTCGAGACAAACCCCGTCTGCTGCGTCGAGACAAACCCCATTTGTGTCGCCACAAACCCCGTCTTCTTCGTCGTTACAAAACCTATTTGTGTCGCCACAAACCCCGTCTTCTTCGTCGTTACAAAACCCATTTGTGTTGCCACAAACCCCGTCTGCTGCATCGTTACAAACCCCATCTTCAAAAGCCAGCATCACTGCTAGTGTTTGGAACGTGACAACCGAGACAACGCCGACTTAAAAAAAAGAAAGCTTTGTTAGTTAGTAATTGTGTAATACTATATTATTTGTATTATTTTGATTAAAGTTTTTGGGACTTTCATCCTTATAATTCGATAAATTCTTCATTATGACTCATGCGACCAATGCGACCTCATGCGACCTCATGCGAACAAATATGACTCATGCGACCAATGTGACCCTCACATGGATTAAATTAGAACACATGGATTAAATTAGAATCCATTCGACATTTTATCATTGTTAATCCGTAAATTCGTCGATTTCGTATGTATTGATCATTATATGCGACCATACGACCAATGCCATTATCAATATGCCATTATCAATATGCCATTATCAATATGCCATTATCAATATGCCATTATCAATATGCCATTATCAATATGTCATTATCAATTTAGGATCAAAATAGACTATAATATAAATAATATCGACATTCGAAAACAATGTTAAATGTATTTTTGAAATTTTGTCAAACTCATCCGACGAGTTCTTAAAACACTACTATCGCTTTTGTAGCACAGACATTGGTTATACACAACTCAAATAGGGACACATGGATCATAATCCGTTTTAACCATTGATTGACGTTGTAAATTTATTGTTTTGATTGGTCTGTTATGGTTTATCATTATAAACCCCATAAATTCGTAGATTTTGCATGTAATGTGACCGTGCGACCCATGCGACCCATGCGACCCATGAGTCCCTTAATTATTTTAACGTTGTAATTGTATTGTTTTCGTGGTTTTGGTCATTTTATCATCTTAAACCCGTAAATTCGCCGAGTTCGCATCTATTCATCAATATATGCGACCCATGCGACCCATGCGACCCTAATTTGTAATTAATTAGTTTGACGTTATAAATGTATTGTTTGCTTGGTTTTGGTCATTTTATCATCTTAAACCCGTAAATTTGACGAGTTCGCATCTATTCATCAATATATGCGACCGTACGACCCATGCGACCCTAATGTGTAATTAATTAGTTTGACGTTGTAAATGTATTGTTTGATTGGTTTTTGTCATTTTATCATCTTAAACCCGTAAATTCGCCGAGTTCGCATCTATTCATCAATATATGCGACCCTCATTTGGAATTAATTAATTCGTAGTCATAAATTCGTGGATTTCGCATAAATTGATCCTTATATGCGACCATATCCCCCATGCGCCCCGCCGAAAATTCCGTCACCAAAATTCCCGCCAAACTTTTCATCATATTTGAAAGTGATTCGATATCCAGGTCATGTCTTTTCGAATTACAGTCGTTTCCTTTTTAACAATAACGACACAAACTCTCTCTCTACTATCGTTCCTTCAATTTTTCCGAAAATGTTCGTGTTCCCTTCTTTCTTTTTCTTCAGAGTTCCGCGCTATCTGGAAGAGAACTACATTGTAATCTTCTTCATCAGTCTCTCTGTCGGTATGTTACACGTAGAGAATGTAAATGTAAAACTTGTTTTTTCATTTTTTGTTACAGGACATCCCGACGATATTTTTCGATGATGTCATATACGGGAACACGAGGGACATGGCAACGCTTAAATGGACTGGGTCTATCAGAAGATGGTATGTCAAGTTGGATGGTGGGTCTATCAGGTATGTCAAGTTGGATGGCTCCAGATTCACTGATGGGTGGAAAGATTTCGCCAACGACCTAGACTTAAGTGTTGGGGATGGGGATTTTTTCACTCACGAAGGTGACTTGGTCTTCCGCGTCAGCTTCGCCACTCCTGCTCCAAGGATTTTACGAGAAACTGTGGTACCAGTCACTCGTTCGAATCTGGCCGCAGATGAAGTGGTAAGTGACTTCAATATGGTTTTATTCCTTGCATGGGTAAGGATTTTCACGATTTTTATTCCTTTCTTCGGATGTCGCAGACACTTCCGATAGGGTTTGCGAGGTCGAACGGTCTTTGCCATAGACGGTCTAAGGTATATCTGATGCTAGGATACTCCACGGCGTGGGAGGCACGGCTAAGGCCCGTGGCACGTGGTGGCGCTTCCATCAGAAGGGGTTGGAGAAAGTTTTGTCTCGACCATCGACTAACCGAGGGTTGTAACCTCGTAGTCGAAATCTTTGATAATTCAGCATTACCCATGCTTCAGTTTTTCCCTAAAAATGACAGTGTTTGATTTTCAGTTATGTTTGGATGATTTTCAGTTGTGTTTGGATGATTTTCAGTTGTGTCTTGTATTTGGATGATTTTCAGTTGTGTTTGGATGATTTTCAGTTGTGTCTTGTATTTGGATGATTTTCAGTTGTGTTTGGATGATTTTCATTTGTGTCTTGTATTTGGATGGTTAACAGTTGTGGTTTGTATTTGTATTGAATCCTTTGGCAATGATTCAATAGTAAGTATTATTGTTAGTATCATTGTTTTGTGGATTTACTATTCTTATAAAGGGTCGCAGAGGTCGCAAGGGTTGTAAATGATAGTATTGAAGTTCCCCCGATTCAATAGTAAGTATAATAAATTATTCATATTATTTGTAAATAAGTAATTGTATTTGTAAATAATAAATAATAAATTTTTCATATGATTTGTAAATGATAGTATTGAAGTTCCCCCGATTCAATAATAAGTATAATAAATTATTCATATTATTTGTAAATAAGTAATTGTATTTGTAAATAATAAATAATAAATTTTTCATATGATTTGTAAATGATAGTATTGAAGTTCCCCCCATTCAATAGTAAGTATAATAAATTATTCATATTATTTGTAAATAAATAATTGTATTTGTAAATAATAAATAATAAAATTTTCATATGATTTGTAAATGATAGTATTGAAGTTCCCCCGATTCAATAGTAAGTATAATAAATTATTCATATTATTTGTAAATAAGTAATTGTATTTGTAAATAATAAATAATAAATTTTTCATATGATTTGTAAATGATAGTATTGAAGTTCCCCCAAGGGACAAGGGTCGCAGGGGTCCAAGGGTCGAAGAGGGACAAGGGTCGCAGGGGTCCAAGGGTCGAAGAGGGACAAGGGTCGCAGGGGTCCAAGGGTCGAAGAGGGACAAGGGTCGCAGGGGTCCAAGGGTCGAAGAGGGACAAGGGTCGCAGGGGTCCAAGGGTCGAAGAGGGACAAGGGTCGCAGGGGTCCAAGGGTCGAAGAGGGGTGCAAATCAGGCTCTTTTTTCACGCATGGAAAGAACGTTATCGTCGCAAATGGAGTGCAAATCAGGCTCTTTTTTCGTTACCGCGGCTTCTAAGTATTTGTATGAGTATACACCACAGTCATGCCCGGTCTTGTTCTGTACCTTTCCATGATAATCATATTTCCATTTACTTTGCCCACCTGCCAAAGAAGGAAACCCTCCGAGAATGAACATCTTGGGGATAGCTATTCTTAGCTTCTCAATCACCGGATCGATATTCTTTTCCTTAAGCCTCGTCTGGCAGTCGTATACCTCGATGCATTGGGTTTTGAAATCCGCTTTCATGGCTACCCAATGACATCCCATATTAAAATTGCCTTGCGATGGAACGTTTAGAACCGCGACAAAGCATTCGAAAGAACTAATCGGTTCCGCACTTCTATATGCATACTTGCCCTCCAAACAATCACTAACAAGATCCGGCACAGGTTCCGAATTCCCGTACGCCCAATGCTTGAGCATCTCCATGGCAAAAATAGGAAAAACGTAAAGTTTCTTAAATAACCCGGGGAATGTCTTCATGCGGCAATACAGCACAAACAACGCCTCATCCAATTGCTGCAAAAAATAAATAAAAAAATTTAACACACATGAATACATATGGCACAAAATGACCTCTGTAACTTCGGGTTTAAAATAACTTACCTCATCTTCCAACCATACGTTGGGCGTTAATAAAACCTTCCAAAACTCTGGCCCCCGGCCAACATCTAGTTCAGATTTCCACCAACTGTCATGTCCAAGGTTCTTCAGGAACGTATAAAGAGCAGTCAATTTTTCACCATTGGCTTCAATCCAAGAAGAGTTTCGGGTTATCGAGCCCTTTTCTAATCCCACGGGCGTCCACCAGAACGAAGGTTCTTCATCCACCTTGTTATCAGGTTCTTGAACCACCTTCTTTTCGGGTTCTTGGACTACACCAACATCTTTCCCTCACCCTCGCCCTCTACCTCTACCTCGCACTGTTCTTGCTCTTTTCGCCGGTGGAGGATCAACATATGGCTTCCGTGATCTTAAGACTCGTTTACAAACCGCCGGAGAATCCTTCCATAAAGGTCCAGCACCTGCATAAAATTTACTTCATTAAACATATGGCAACCAATGCGACCATGCGACCCATGCGACCTATGCAGACCCATACGACCCATTTGACCTTTTGTGACCCATACGACCTATACGACCCATACGACCCATACGACTCTCGGACCCCTTTGCGACCCTTGAACCTCTGCGACCCATACGACCCATACAACTCATTAGACCCATTAGACCCATTAGACCCATCGACCCATGCGACCCAACCGACCCTTTGGCTCAACCGACCCATGCGACTCGACTGAACCATGCGACCCAAGCCGACTCACTAAGACAACCGACTCAAACGACCCTTAGACCCCCTGCGACGCTCAAGCGACGATTGCGACCCAAACCGACTCACTGAGACAACCGACTCAAACGACCCTTAGACTCCCTGCGACGCTCAAGCGACCATTGCGACCCAAATCGACTCACTCAGACTCAACAGACTCACTGACACTCACACCCATTTCAAATCAATAAACCATTCTGGGACTCGACAGTCTGCAAACCCTAGAAATCGACGCTCAACCGACCATCGCGACCCAAACCGACCCACTGAGACAACCGACTCTTGCGACTCAACCGACTCACTGAGACTCAACCGACTCATTGACACTCACACCATTTCAAATCAATAAACCATTTTGGGACTCGACATCCTCCAAAACCATAGAAATCGATCTACTTACACTTATTAACGCCATTGAAGATTGACTCGTGCTCTCTTCTCCACCGCTGCTGATTCTAGCCATTTCCTTCTTGGCAACTTCGAATCTCCTTCTTGCCAACTTCGAATCGATCCCTCTCAAGTTCGAAATCACTTGTTCTTTCTTGGCTTTTACTCTCCCAGAATGCAGGTTTGGCTTTTACTCTCCCAAAATGCGGGTTTTCCCACGTTCAAAAATTAAGGGTAAATTTGTCTTTTCTCCATTTTTTTTTCCGATTCAATAATTATTTTAGGGAAGGATATTTTTGAAGCGTTTTAGCCCTACGAGGTATATCTGATATTCCGCCCATTATTTTTCTCTACCACTAAAAATTTAACGGTATTTTTATTTATATTATATTTTTCAATTATAATAATATTAAATATTTTTTTCTCCTACTATCTAATTATTCTCCCACTAAAAATTTAATGATATTCAAAATTTTAAACCATTATATAAATAATAAGTACCCACTATTAATGCATTAATAATATTTAATTAATAATTTTGTTATATTGATGGTGGGTTGACGTACTAATTTTTCTTCATGGTGGGTTGACATACTAATTTTTCTCCTACAATTATTTATGTGAAACTTCGTTGTATTTTGTTTCATTATTCCCGCTTTGAGAGTTTTAAGTTTAATAAAGCTCCCGATTGATCAATTTTTTCATAGGTGTTGAATGGATGCAAAAAAGCTTCAACTTTTTTTTTTTGCGTAATTAAGCTTTATGTAGAAATTTAATGGTTTATGTCGAGGTCCATGCATTTTTCCTTTTTTCAAGTTGATAAAATTGGTTGTTTGGTTCTTTCTAATGTAATTTTATTGATGCTGAATTTATTTTTTATGCTATTATTTTCTTTAACAGGTACATTTTTTCAACAATGACCTTTTTAGGTATGCATTTGGTGTGAATGTTGTTTTTTATATGCAATTGGTGTTCGGAATAACTTGTTTTTTTTACGCCCGCAACAAATTTCATGTCGTATGATGAGAATGTGTAAACTGATTGAAATATAAACCCTATATATTCTTTAATGTCGTGCTCTCTACTTTCAATCTTCTTTAGGTTTTTACTTTTCCGTTATATATTGGTCTTTTTGATAATTTAGCTATGTTTGGAGGAGAGATCTTAGATCAGTTACTACTAATTAATTGATATTTATATCTTCTTTTTTTGTTGGTTATGTCACTTCATTTGTCTTCGCCTAACCTTAGATATTGTGTAATAAAAATTATTCTAATGGTTTATAAGTTGAGAAATAGAGTTAAAAAAACATGTTTTACGTTATATTGTCATGGATTAGTTTCATTTCATGGATTACACACAATATTTTATATGTAATTTTAATAATTATTTTATTATTGTTAGATTTTACACAAGATAATATTCATATTATACCATCCAATATCGATATCATGTATCTCTAACATAACGTTCTACGTGATTTATGAATTACATTTCTATAATACCAAATTTATAAAAGAACGTACATCGAACTGGTTTATTTACTAGTTATTTAAAAAATAATCTAATGTTTTAATTTTTTATTGATAAATTTGAATCTAATTAACTTCAAAATTTAAAATTATTCAATTTATAATTTATGTTATTTTGAAGTGTGTAATGGATAATTGAAGTATTTGAATTATAATTAAATAGATATTTATATTATGTTAAATGGAATTAAGTCTAATAAAATGTAAAAATTAATTAATATCATATATAAAATAACATAATATAATAAATAATTTGTAACCAAATATATGTAGTTATTGGAAAACATTTTGTATACATATAGACGAAGCAAAATAATAGATATTTATCTTTTAGAATGGTATCAGATTCCATTTGATCACTACAACCAAGCCAAGAGAAAGATCAGACTTTAAACACTGTGATGCCATCGTCCACTCGTGGCTCACCGGGATTTATCAGCGCCTTAGTCAAACTCACCAGAGTTAACCATTCGGAAATCTAGCTGCTTCTGATGCTTCGTTCGCCTTTTTTCATCGGACTCATTCCATCCATCGTACTACCACAGTCACTTTTCCGTTAGCTCCACAAACACACTCATTTGAACACAGATCGTAATACCATGGTCGAACTCTAGGACTAACGTACCATAAACTAAAAATGTAACTAAGACGGATGAAAATAATAGTGACGTGAGGTAAAATATGAGATTACTAAACTGAAATATGACAGCAATGAGGAAACGCGAAAGACTTGATAATTAAGAACACTATGGGCTTTGGGCTACCGAAATTGCAAGGGTGCAACCAACAAGAGATCATAAATCAATTAAACTTTCTTGATAACGGGGAATTCATGTTTGTAAGTAGAGAATGGTCTCTCGACTCCTAAATTCCCTAACCACAATAACATGCAATCCTACCTCCCAGCAACGATCAATACGTAATTACAGTAGCATTAAGCATGCAATCCTAATTCCTGAGTCGATTAACCGACCGTTCCAATTTTCATTAATCAAACTCAATCAACAATCAATATTTCTGGATTCATAATCTAACCTCCCAATTAAATATGAAATCCTAAACTCGATAAATGTATGAAATCTAAGTAATCTACTCAAAACTAAACCTAAGAATGATATAAAAACTACAAAGGATTACGTGTTATCATTATACGAGTCTACTCTATTGTGGGTGATATCAAAGTCGAGAACCTGTGAAAGAATCACATGACCCAAAATAGAAAGAAAATGATATATCATAGTACCTAGTAGAGTACACATACATGCGATAAATGAAAAAAAGTTAAGTCGTGAAAATCAAATAGATATAGAAAAAAAGATACGAAGAAAAAGTGAAAGGATGCGAACTCGGGTTACCTCCAAGAAGCGCTTGTTTACGGCTTTTAACTTGAACCTTATGCTTTAGGTGTGTGTCAGATCCGAAAGAGGAGGTATATGTCTTTTGACCTTTACGTGATCAGCATAATATGGCTTTAACCTATGGGCATTTGCCATGCTCGATTCCCGATTTCTCTTGTCCAAGTCTACAGTCCATGTGCTGAGATACCTTTGATGGTGACGGCCCTAACCATGGTGACTTGTGCCTCCATGAAAACAATTTCAAGTCAAAATTATAGAGTAATACCTGGTTGTATATCCTAAATGAGCGCTAGGGGATATACTTGTCACACCATTCCTCTGTGTGATCCTTTTAGATCTTGGGTGCAGGAAGTGACACGCAAATCTAAAACAATGTAGTCCGCTCGTGCTTCACACTACGTTCGCTTGGGTCCTCTACCTCATAAACTAATTCCCGTGATGGGATTCCATCTCGCCAGCTCGGGCTTGAGTTCAAGTAGGCAGCCTGTGCTGGCTCTTCCTCCACCTCGTGCGGACATCGTAAAGCATCAATTATCTCCAAGAGATTTGCCCAAGACGGGGCGTCTATCTGCACATGCGGGGTGCTTGATGATCGATGACCCCGCACGGGTTCATTGAGTAGACCGCTCGGGTTTCGCATTTCGAAGAAATCTGCCCGTGGCAAGGCACGATCCAACCCGCTCGGGTCATGCAATACGGGTATAGCCCACGCGGGTTGTAGTGTAGGCATGTGTTGGTTAGTGTTCATATCAAGTGTTGTGAACTCCTCCATGTGTTGCATGCGTGCCTCTACGTCTTGGGGTGTTTGAAATAGGCTTCTGATGCATTCTGATAGTGCTATCTCCACGGGGTGAATGTCTCGATGTTCATGTTGAACATCCTCAGTTAGTTCATCCACCGTGTTAATGTGCATCACAGGTTCAATCATGTGCGGCTTCTTGAGCACATCGTCGATCTTGGACTCAATGGACTCGTCTCCAAACTTCATGACTACTCTACCTTCAGCGTAATATATAACCACATTTTTCATGTTGAGGAATGGTCTTCCCAAAATGATGGGAATCTTTGGGTTTATCTCCATGTCTACTACTACAAAGTCCGTTGGGAACCAGAATGTTCCTACTTGTACAACGATATTCGTCAATATCCCTACGGAACTTCATACGGACTGATCGACCAAGGTAATAACTATGAGTGTGGGTTGTAGATCTCCTACTAGATTGAGTTTCTTAACAATTGAAAGTGGTAGCAAGCTTATACTCGCTTCGATATTGATTAGTGCATGTTCAATCACATATATTAAGAAATTACCTAGATCGGGCATCTTCAATCGAGCATCATCGTCGTTCGGTTGTAATCTCCGACATTCTTGCCTCCCTCCCTTGCCATATTCTTGATAAGGTTTTTAAGTTGTTGAAAAGTGAGGTTGCTGAGGGCTAAATCTTAATCTAACAAATTCTTAATTTAGACCGTAATTAGTTCCTGACAATGGCGTCAAACACTTGACGAGCGCAAACTATCAAACAATAAAATGCCTAGTATTCACTTACCGCAAGGATACGGATCGGTGTAATACCGTGATCGAATTCTAGGGACTAATGCACCCTAAGAAAAGAACGTAACTAAACTAAGATAGATGAAAGTAATGGTGATATGGGGTAAAATTTTAGAATAGTAAATTGAAATATGAAAACAATGAGGAAATGCAAAAGAATTGATAATTAAAATTACTAAGGGCTTGGGGTAATCGGAATTGAAAGGGTGTAACCAACAAAAGATCATAAATCAATCAAAATTTCTTGATAATGGGGAATTCATGCTTGTAAGTAGAGAATGGATCTTTTGACACCTAAACTCTCTAACCACAATAACATACATTCCTACCTCCCAATGGCGATTAACACGTAATTACAGTAGCATTAAGCATGCAATCCTAATTCTGAGTCGATTAACCTACCTTTCAGATTCTCATTAATCAAACTCAATCAACAATCAATATTTCCGGATTCATAATTTAACCTCCCAGTTAAACATTAAATCCTAAGTTACTGAGTGGCCAGCACAAGTAGACCATTCATACCATTGATGTAGAATCAAAATACAAGAAACTTTAAAAGATCTAAGCATTATTGCATGAACATAAGCATCCCTTACAAAATTGGTGTCCCTAACCCATAACTAAAGGCTTATTCACTCATGAAATTTGATGTAAAACGAGAGAAAACAACAATAAACATGATAAAGAGCAGGGAATACGATGCCTCAGACTTCTCTGTCTCAGCACCGATGTTTTGATGGTTTTTCTTTGCTTTCCAACTCCTCTTCAGCTTCTCTGTGTGTCTTTTTCGTCCCCTTTTATGTCTGAACTGTTCCCTCTATTTATTGGCAGCCCTACCCCTCTTTTCCCATCATTTCAACCCTTTTTTGTAGGTTTAATGACCCGACACGCGACCCGTGCGGGCTAGGTAGCCATCCCGCGTGGGCTCCTCATGGTTGCTAATCCCAACGAGCTTCGAAGCACCTCGAGTCGTGCAGATTCTGCTGGATGGTGTAGCCCGCGTGGGCTAAGGAGACGACCCCATGCGGGTTCATGTCCTTTCATGGGGCACGATCGTGTTTGCTCCTTGCGCTCGATGCTCGGGTATTCCGTGCGATTCATTGGCCTGAATCTGTTCCGAGTGGTTTATAGCTCTAAATATGTGTAGTTGATTCCAAGAATCAACATCCTTAAACTCGATTACGCCTTGTCGCCAAAAGGATTAGATAAAGAACATTTGTGTCAGTTTTATAACTCGTGCTATACAAACTACGCATAAATGATCTAAATTATTAGCCTAAAAATAGATCACACTATGTGTTATCAATCACTGCATTTGTTGAAATTCTCACTTCAAGGTACTCAATGAAGAGCCTTGGACAATTTCATTATTTTCTGGGTGTGCATGCTCAATTCTATCCATCTAATTTATTTCTTTCTAAATAGCAATATGCATATGACTGATGACCTCGCGCATCCATGTTGGAGTGCAATCCTCTTCCCAGACATATGCCATTTAAACAAGTAATCACTGAAGCAGATGCACAACTTTTATCAAACCCTCCTCAGTTCAGAAGCTTGGTTGGTGCTTTGCAGTAGTTGACACTCACACGACCAAATCTTAGCTTTGTTGTGATTAACATTTGTTGGAGATACATTCTTCCACCGTTGATGATTTCAAGCTACTAAAGCATACTATCAGATATCTCAAAGGGAAAATTCATTGACTTAGGCTAGCCCCCGCTTCGGTTTACGCTTCCGTACATTAACGAGATATTTTTTACACAAAAAAATGTTTGAGGTAATCTTTACTCCTTTAATGATGGTGATTGGGGAGATTGTAGAAACAATAGACTTACTATCATTGGATAGTGTACTATCATTGGATAGTGCAGATTCCTTTGTATCAACCTCATTTATTGGTCGGTCGAATGATAATCGATAGTTTTCCGGTCATCCAATGAGCCATACACAAGGCTATGAAAAAACTTGCTTTAGAATTTACATGGATTTCCTTTGTGTTGCGTGACTTGGAGATGTTTGAAGCACAACCACCATCTTACATTGTAACAATTTTTGTCAGCGATTTGCCTCTCGATAAATCCTATGTTTCACAAAAGTTCAAACATATTGAAATAGACTACCATTTTATTATAGAGAAGGTGGTATTGGGATCGTTTGTCACCAAACATGTTTCTTCGGACCTTCAAGTTATCGATATCTCTACCAAGTCTCTTCCCAAGAATCAATTCATGGTTTAAGGGATCAAATTTGGTTTTAGTGTGCTACCCGAAAAAAGTTTGAAAAAGGATATTAACCTATCCCAATAGCTCCCATCGATGACGGCAGAATCTCAGTCTTTTTTACCTAAACATAGCAGAATGTAGAGTGCTATCAAAGAAGCTCAGCTATTGGACAATTTGCAGACTAACATCAATTATTCTAATCACAAGATGAATCTCGCCCAAACATTGGACAAATCGGCCTAAAGAGAGGAACACAACCATTGCAATGGTCCTGCAAAGAGAAAGACAATTCCTCTTATCGTTCATGACATTTCCTATACAATAACTTTCTTAGTAAAAACCATCAAAGCTCAATTTGAAAAACTAAATTCTTATTTCCTCTAACTTACTAATGTGTTCATGCTTCCCCTGTCTCAATAATTAATACATTTTCCAGGTTCAAAATCTTAAAGTTTCAGTTCTTGGCTGCTAAGTAAAGAGAATAAGAGGAATAAGAACTTAAAATTTCATTTCATCGATTTGTATTTCTTGCTTACTGCTACAATGTTTGAGATTAACAATATATAGATTATACATGACTAGCTAAGGACAATTTGACAGAGAATATTCTCTGTCATTCGGTGTACAATACTGCAAACGAATTGTTCAGGTGTACGTTCTGATTATGGCCAAAAGTATCTGTTATTCTTTTCTTGTACCTTGATATGTCCTCTGTCTCAGGTGTCCTTGTGATTACAGCAGGCTGGACGGTTGCAGTGGACTAAGCAGCACCTAGAGTTGCAACGATGAAGGTTGGTGCAGATGTTTCTATTACATTGCAATGCAGGGAGTGGGGTTGCGTTTGTGCATTCTTGTTGGAGTCTGAAATGGAGGAGACGTCTGGCATGTTTGTTGAAGTTTTGTAGCTTAGAGCAATGGAGTCTGAAGTTCCTGGAGTAGAGGAGTCTGATGAACCTGAAACAGGGGAGGCATGAGTTATTTTGTTAGTAGTATATGTGTTTATATCCCCTATCAAACTGGTATTTGGTTGAAAACCAAGACCAAGTTTAGGGAAAAGATTGTAAAACTTTTATTTTGGTAATATTTTGGTAAGTATATCTACAATTTGAAGTTTTAAGAAGTTATGGGTTTTGTAACAATGGATCAAGGAGAACTTTTTCCCTTATAAAGTGATAGTCTAGCTCTATGTGCTTGGACTTTCTATGAAAGCCAGGATTGGTAGATAGATATATAACAGACAAGTTATCACAATGTAGTATAGTTGGTTGTGGTTGAGGAATTCCATGGTCTCAGAGAAGAAAGAAAAGCCATGTAATTTCAGTCGTTAGAGAAGCCATGGCTCTATATTCAGCTTCTATGGAGGATGTAGACACTGTAGGCTGACGTTTTACTGACCAAGACGCTAGGTTACTGCCAAGGAATACATAAAATCATGTTCTGGATCTCCGAGTATATTGGCATCCACCCCAGTCACTATCATTGAAGGCATTCATGTTTAATGTAGTGTTTGAGTGTAAGTGTAGGCCAAACTCAAGTGTTCCCTTTAAATACCGTAGGATATGTTTTAGAAGTTTAAAATCTCCTAATGTTGGCTCATCCATTTTTTGATTTGTTTCAGGTGATTAATGGCAAAGCTAAGGTCAGGTTTTGTTATGAGGAGGTATTGAAGTGCACTTAGAGTGCTTCTAAAGGACGTTGGATCATGATAAAGAGACTGATCTGCACTATTGAGATTTGGTTTTATAGGTAAGGGTGTGGGAAGAGGTTTGCAGTTTAACATGTCATTTTATTGAGTAAATCTTGAGCATAATGAGTTTGATGCAGAAACATGCCAATGGTGTGGAATGTGGTTTGAATACCTAGAAAATAATATAGTTTACTCAAGTCTTTCATAAGAAAATGAGAGCTAAGCTGATGAACTAGGTCTGACATAATAGAATTGGAATTACAAGTAAGTATTATATCGTCTACATAGAGGAGAAGGATGAGTGTTACCTTGTTGGCCTTGTAAATGAAGAGTAATGGATCTGCTTGACTACATAAAAAAACCAAACTCAAAGAGAAATGAACTAAACTTATTAAACTAGGCCCTAGGAGCTTGTTTAAGACCATATAGAGCCTTTTTTTAGTCTAAAAACATGGTTTATGTATTGTTTACTGATAAAACCAGGTGGGTGGTGCATAAATACTGTTTCAATGAGCTCACCATGTAAAAATGTATGCTGACGTCTAATTGTTTAATGTTCCAATTTGTGTGAGTGCAAGTGTTAATACTACACGAATGGTTGTTGTTTTCACAGCTGGACTGTAGGTATCAATAAAGTCTACCCCTTCCTCTTGATGGTAACCCTTTGCTACAAGTCTGGACTTCAGTTTATCTAGACTCCCATCTAGTATTAGTTTCACTTTGAAAACCCATTTGCACCCTAACACATTCATGTTCTCAGATTTGGGTACTAGTTCCTAGGTTTGATTCTTTTCAAGTGTTGTAATCTCATCTCCTATTGACTATGCCCATCTTGAATGATTTAATGCAAATGTTACAGCTTTTGGAATGAGAGGTACCTGACTTGTTACTAGTAGTGCATATTTAGGGTTAGCCTTTCTGATTCCTACTTGAGACCTTGTAATCATGGGATGCAGGGGAACTGTAGGAAACGGTCTATCATCTGGCGTTTCAGCTGAAGTGGGTGAGCTGGCCCTTGTGCTGGTTACACAAGAGGTGTCAGTTGCAAATTGTATAGGATACTGGTGTTGTTCTATAACAGTAATAGGTGTTTGAAATAATCTTGAATTACTTATGTTATTATGGGGTTTAGAGGTACTTACCTAGAATCCTTGCCGCCATGATCTCAACATAGGAGTATTATAGGAGGGTACTAAGTTTAAATAGATATATGCAAAGGGGAAAGATTGCTCATTAAAAACAACATGCTAGAGATATATACTCTACATGTAGGTGGATATATACATCTATATCCCTTGTAAATCTCATTGTATCCAACAAACACACAGTTTAGTGATCTTGGATCAAATTTATTATGTGTATAAGGCCTAAGAAAGGGATAACAAGAGCTGCCAAACACTTTTAAGGAAGTATAGACAGGTTCTTTGTTATACAGAATTGAGTAAAGAGTATTATTTTGTAAAACAGACGAGGGCAGTAGATTTATGAGAAAATTAGCAATGTGAAAGGCTTCCACCTAGTAGAGTAAAGGTACCTTTGACTGTAGTAACATGGAGAGAGCAAGCCCTTCTAGGTGTATGTGACGTCTTTCTGATGCTCCATTTTGTTTTGAAGTGTAAGGGCATGTCATCCTCAACTATATATCACAGCTGCATAAATGACCCTTGAACAACTTGTTATCAAACTCACCTCCATCACATTGAAAATTCTTGATTTTCTTATTAAGATGCAATTCAACTTTCTTTTGAAACTTAAGGAACACATCAGAAAACTCACTCTTAGCGTTTAAAGGATAAAACCAGCAAAAACAGAAAAAAAAATGGTCTATAAAGATAACATAGTACTTAAGCCTTTATTTGAAACAACTAGAGAAGACCCTCATAAATCACAATGTAAAAGTTCAAGCGGTTCACATGCTTTAAACTGAGACTTATTAAAAGGAAGCTTAAGAGTTTTAGATAGTTGACAGGGTTCACAAATGCCAGAGGATGACTTGTTGATATATATCTTTCCATTAGCTTTTAATGTAGCAAGAACTTCGTCGTTTGGATGTCCGAATAAGCTTTACAACATAAAATGAGAAGTGACTTGTTGTCTAACTTAGAAGAGAGCATATTGAGCTGCGAAATCAAGAACATAGAGACCCCTAGACTTGTCGCCTGTTGCCAACACCCTTTGAGTCTGTTGTCCCTTAATAATCACATTGTTAGAGTCAAATATTACGTAGCAAGGCATATCAGAAATAAGTTGAGAAATAGATAGTAAAGATTTGTTTAGTGATGGTACAACAAGAACGTTTTGCAACTGTAATTTACCTGATGGAGTTTGAAGGTTTGCTGACCCTATGTGGGTAATGGGCAGAAAGGAGCTGTCACCCACCATAACACTCTCTGAACCTTTGTAATTTTGAGTCATGTGTAGATTATCCAACGTGTTGGTCATGTGAGCGCTTGCCCCTGAATCCAGATACCATTCTATTCCCATACGGTCCGACACTTGTACTGATGTTAAGGCATGAGGTATATCATGAGCTTGAAATGAATTATCAAAGCGGTACCAACATTTTAAGGCTATATGGCCTGTTTTCCACATATTTGACACAAGGGACGTGAGTTTTCAGTCATTTATTTTGGTGGGTTTTGCATTTTATTATTGGTGTGAACTTGTTGTATAGACCCTCTTCCTCTTGAAGTAAAGGATTGTCTCCCTCTATATGAGTTGTTTCTACCATAGTTTCTGAATGGTGAAGAGTTACCTCGTCCAAAGGAATTGTTGTAGGGAAGAGGTGTAGTAGAGTTACCACTAAACTCACCTGCCTGTGTTGAGAAAGATGTGTGGTGGGATACCTCAGGGGCTTTATGGTTCCGGGTTATGAACGCCAGACTGGTGAGCTGGCTGACAACGTCTTCGTAACTTGGATGGGGAAGTTTGTGCATTGATGTATGTATTACTACTGAGAAGGCTTCATATTCTTTGCCTAATCCTTACAATAGTCTGAAAATCATCATGGAATCAGAGACATGCTTTTCTATTGACGCAAGGTGATCACATATTGATTTAAAACTCCTGCGGTATTCTATCATTTCCTTTCCCTCCAGCGTCAGGTTTTGTAAGGAGGCTAGGAGATCGAATTCCCTAGAGATGGATATTTGGTTGAAGTTGCGTGCTAGAGACTGTCAAACATCAATGGAGGTTTTTATGCCTATGATCAACCCAAATACCTCTTCTGATACAGTCCCACAGATCCATGACTTTACTAGCTAGTTTGTTTTCTTCCAGGACCAATACTGAGGGTTTACGGTGTGGGTTTATGGTGTTTCTGTGGAATGGTTTTCGTATATTGATCAAAAGGAATAATTACATCAGTTATATAACCATATACAAAAGATATGAAAACCCTAATACACCAAAATTACATTTATGTCCCTTTCACTTATATGCCCCCTCAAGATGGAGCACCTTCGGTGATGCCGATCTTGTGACAAAGTGTAAGAAATGGCTGACGAGCGAGCGGTTTAGTGAGTAAATCCGCTAGTTGATCCTTGGAGTTGACGTGAGAAACTCGGAGGATACCGCCTTGCACTTGTTGACGAACAAAGAAGTAATCCAAGGCTAGATGCTTCATGCGAGAGTGGAAGACGGGATTTGCGCTCAAATATGTTGCACCAATATTGTCACAATAAATGACGGGAGGTTGTGAAAGACGGGATTTGCGCTCAAATATGTTGCACCAATATTGTCACAATAAATGACGGGAGGTTGTGATGTAGAAATACCAAGTTCCGTTAAGAGAGACGTGATCCATCGAAGTTCTGCTGCTGTGTCTGCGATAGCACGATATTCCGCTTCGGTGGATGATCGAGCGGTGAATTTTTGTTTCTTGGAAGACCAAGAAATGGGATGGCTGCCAAGGTAGACAATATATGCCCCCGTAGAAATATACTCATCACGATCCCCCGCCCAATCTGCATCACTAAAGGCGTGTAGAGAGAGAGTGTTACCAGCGGTGAAGAAGATACCACGATCTCGTGTTCCAACCAAATACCGTAAGACCCTTTTGAGCGCTTGAAGATGTTCCGTTGTCGGGGCATGCATATACTGAGATAATTTGTTGACAACGAAGCTGATATCGTGTCTCGTACGTGTGAGATACTGTAGACTTCCAACAAGAGTCCGATAGTTGGTTGGGTCTTCTAACTTTTCACCGGAGGACAAGGTGAGACGTGCGCTAGGGGCCATAGGAGTGGTAACTGATTTAGATTCGGAGAAGTGAGCTTTGTTGAGGATATCCGTGACATATTTGCGTTGAGTGAGAAGTAATCCAGAGGCTGTGCGTGTTACTTCAATGCCAAGAAAGTAAGATAGATCTCCCAAGTCTTTGATGGAGAAACGATTTCCAAGCGCTATGGTAAAGCGTTGGACTGCTTCCGAATCGCTTTCTGTTACCACAATGTCATCCACATAGACAAGAACATATATAGTTACCTCGGAATTGTGAAGAATGAACAAGGATGCGTCGGCCAGGGAGTTGACAAAGCCTTGGCCGAGAAGAAAATCCCGAAGTTCCGAATACCAAGCCCGAGGAGCTTGTTTGAGACCATAAATTGCCTTGTTGAGTTTGCATATGTGGTGAGGATGATCATGATCAACAAAACCTGGAGGTTGTGTCATGTATACCTCTTCCGTGAGTTGCCCTTGAAGAAATGCATTGTTGACATCTAGTTGACGAAGACTCCAGCCATTTGCAATTGCAATACTCAAAATCAATCGAATGGTAGCGGGTTTAACTATTGGACTGAATGTCTCAAAGAAGTCCACTCCCAGTCATTGTGTAAAACCTTTCGCCACAAGTCTGGCCTTGTAGCGATCCACCGAACCATCCGGTAATCGTTTGATACGATAAATCCATTTGCATCCAACCACATTTGATGCGTGTTGAGCCGGTACAAGATCCCATGTTCCATTACGATCAAGTGCATCAAATTCCTCGTTCATTGCCTTCCTCCAACTCGGATCTTTTAGGGCTTGAGAGACAAATGTAGGTTCGGTGTCAGAAAGTAGTGCCCGATCGAGTGAGGATGAAGTGCCCGATCGGGTAACTGTTGTTGAATCATCCCCGTAACTTTGCACGACTCGGGTGGGAGGGTCACATGCACGGGCATGAAGTGCCCGGTCGGGTGAAGATGGAGAGCCCGATCGGGTAACTATTGTTGAGTCATCCCCGTAACTTTGCACAAGTCGGGTGGAAGGATCACATGCGCGGGCATGAAGTGCCCGGTCGGGTGAAGATGAAGAGCCCGATCGGGTAACTGTTGTTGAGTCACGATCGGGCGATGTACCTGATGCCCGGTCGGGCTAGTAGCCTGCAACAATTTTGCTTTAGATCTCGTTTGCATGGGATGAATGTTGCCACCACCAGCAAAAGCTTGAACATCCAAATGGGAGTTAGCTGCAACAGAGACCATGTCCGCGGGCGCCCTCGATGTGAGCATGTCCGGTGAAGGATCCGTTACAGGAGTGCGGAGGAAGACGGTGTCACGAGTGGCAGTGGATAAGATGGAACAACACAAACGGGTGACGACCATGAGGATGCAGGCGGTTTGGGGTTGGAGTCGTTGTTTGTGAAATATTGGGAGTAGTTGGAGTATGGAAAGAAAATTTCATGAAATTCTACATGACGAGACGTAAAAATTCTTGAACTGATGGGATCAAGACACAAGTAGGCACTTTGGGTGGTGGAGTATCCTAGGAAGACACAGGGTTTAGAACGGGGCGAAAGTTTGTTTGCGGAGTATGGACGAAGCCATGGATAACATAGGCAGCCGAAAGTCCGAAGCTTAAGATAGTTCGGATCGGTGCCTAGAAGTCTAGTGAAGGGGCTGTCATACGAAAGAACGGGAGTGGGTAAGCGGTTAATGAGATAAACTGCAGTTGGGAATGCGTATGACCAAAACAAAGGAGGTAAGGACGCATGAGACAGGAGAGAAAGACCGGTTTCAACGATATGGCGGTGACGACGTTCCGATATACCGTTGTGTTCAGGCGTGTGAGGAGGGGTGGTACGATGGGATATGCCGTTTGTGGAGAGGAATGAAGCAAGGGCAATGTACTCTCCACCATTATCGGTGTAGAATAAAGGTTTCTCGAATTTGGGATTTTTGTTTGAGAGGGTACAGCCATGTATAGCGAGTGAAGTGATCAACAAAGATGACATAGTATTTGAAACCATCAACCGAGATGATTGGTGATGTCCAAACATCGGAGAAGATGATTTCCAGTGGAAACGATGTAGAGATGGAAGATTCATGAAAAGGCAATTTGTGGCTTTTATTGCTGGAACAAGAGTTGCATAACAACGACAAACTGGACTTAGACAATGGTAAAGAGTTCGTAGAAACAATACGCTTTAAAATAGAAAGCGAAGGATGACCTAAACGTGAATGCCACTCGGACAAAGTGGTGTTGACACTATGAAGAGCCACAATTGGAGGTTGGGTGGACTTGGGTTTCGGCCACTCATAGACACCATTTCTAGCCTTTCCGTGAAGTAGAGGGTCCCCCGTTTTTAGATCCTTCACCTGAAAATGATCATCAAAAAATTCCACGGAAATGTCATTAGTCCGACACAATTGATGAATGGAGATCAGATTCTTGTTCATCGTAGGTACACATAGAACTTGATCAAGATGCAAACAAGAATCATTTATCGAGCTAGGGATCGAGAGAGAACCAATGTGAGTGATGGGCAAGGAGGAACCATCACCAATTACCACCTCTTCACCTCCCTTGTACGGAGAATGTAGCGACAAATTGTGAAGATCAGATGTGATGTGGTGGGAAGCGCCGCTGTCAAGTAGCCATGACCCCGGTTCATAATTTGTGAGAGTGGTGTTGTGGGCACGTGGCTGCCATGGTCGTGGTGATGAAGCCCACGGTGGTGACGGTGCAGGAGTAGAGTTTCTAGTTCCGAGCTGTGCGCACTTACGAGCACTATGCCCAAAGATGCCACACAATTGACAGCGACCCTGGTATCCCGATGATGATCTGTTCTCATTTCGACGCCACTAGTTTGGACCATTCTGTCGATTGCGATTGGATTGATTCGGACGAGAGTTGACAGCAAGCGCATTTACGGGCGGCGTGAATAGCAATGGAGCAGCTTGAAGTAGTTTTGCTTCGTGATTGAGGAGTTTCTCATGAAGTTCCTCAATCGGAATTATGCTATCTCGGGCATTCACAGCATCGACAATTGGTTTGTAGTCCTCCGGCAATCCATCGAGAATGTATTGCAACAAGTCTTCCGCATCAAGGGGTTTGCCGAGGAGCGCTAATTCATCCGCCTTGTTGATGATGGTGCGAATATAATCATCTATGGGTTGAGATCCTTTGGAGCTTCGTTTGAGTTGTTCCTTCAATTGAAGGATGTGCCCCCTTGATGCCTTACCATATGTGCGAGCAAGGAGAAGCCACGCCTCTCGCACGGATGAAACCCTAGCAATCATCGGTTGTAATGGGGGCGAAATTGCTCCTAAAATGGCCGAGAATAGGAGACGATCTTGCTGGTAAGGTGCCCGATCGGGTAGTGTATGAGTGCCCGGTCGGGTAGGGCAAGACGTAAGGTGATCGGGTAGCTAATGAAGTGCCCGATCGGGTACGGCTGATCTGGGGTTAGATCTAGGTTCGCAACAGCTGAACGTGAGTTTTGGATCTAAGGTTAGATCTGGGGTTAGATTTAGGTTTTGGTGATAGGAGGGAGGCGACCGCGATGCGATAACAACGGAACGCGGTGTGGGACGATGGAGGGATGGGCGACGGCCAAGAAAAGCGGGCACTGCGGCACAAGTAGAGGACGACGGCCAGAGATATGGGTAGGGTTTTGGCTTTTCGTGCGTGGTGATACGACGGTAAGGGAGGGAAAAAGAAGGTGAACAGAGGTGGCCGATGCGGAAAGAGGGTCGGCGACCGCGAAGGAGGAGGAGAGGCGGCCGCGGTGGTTTGAGGGTCGGTGAAAACGAAGGAGGAGGAGAAGAGGTGGCCGCGGCGGTTTGAGGGGTCGTTAGACCTAATGCTTTGATACCATGTGGAATGGTTTTCGTATATTGATCAAAAGGAATAATTACATCAGTTATATAACCATATACAAAACATATGAAAACCCTAATACACCAAAATTACATTTATGTCCCTTTCACTTATAGTTTCTATTTGTTGTTGTAAGGGTTTCTGGTGGCTTAGGAATCTCTCCATTGACAAAGCCAAGAAGGTCTTATGAGCCAACAAGGACTCAATCTGTGTTTTCCAGATTAGGTAGTTGGTATTTGTGCGCTTTAGTGTAACAAAGTTAGAAATGTTTACGTGCACTGGAAATTGGTATACTGGGTTTTCATCCATGATACCATAAAAAGAATAAGAGGAATAAGAACTTAAAATTTCATTTCATTGATTTGTATTTATTGATTACTACTACAACGTTTGAGACTAACAATATATAGATTCTACATTACTAGCTAAGTACAATTTGACAGAGAATATTCTATATCATTCGGTGTACAATACTGCAAATGAATTGTGCAGGTGTACGTTCTGATTATGACCAAAAGTGTATGTTATTCTTGTCTTGTAGCTTAACGTATCCTTTGTCTCTATCTCGGATGTCCTTGCGATTACAGCAGACTCAACGGTTGCAGTGGACTAAGCAGCACCTGAAGTTGCAACAGTGAAGACTGAAGGAAAGGATATTGGTATTTGAATACTCTTAGGTTGAGAGGAGAAATGTTTCTTTCTTTTCAAGTTTTTTCATTCTTATTTTTCGCTGCTTCCATTCCAAGCATACAACTTACCTATTTATAGTTTTTCTCAATAGACTAGAATGTTCTACAGTCAAAAAATTAAAAGAAAGACATAAATGAGACCAAAATTCCATGCAGCCAAATCTAACCCTTCGTTACTAAAACAGCAATAACATCTTCCACAAATTTCTAAATGTCTTGAAACTTTCACCATCAAAATTTAGACTCTTGGGGCATTCAGATTCATAGATCATACGTCGAATTTGGTTTCTATTTGACCTTCCAAATCTCTGATGAAAACCATCCAAAAATTCAGACAGTTTTGAGTTTAATTCTTAAACAAATTCCTCCCTTAAACTTAAACTTCTTAGATCTTTCATGCCGAGTTTCTCCTTCAAATTTTCGAACAGCATGGTTGGTAGAGGCTTTGTAAAAATATCTGCAACTTGGTCATGACTTGAACCAGATACAAAAACTTTGTCATAATCGATTCCTGCCTTATGTGAATAACCTTTTGCAACTAGATGCGCCTTGTGTCTTTCAATCTCACCTTGAGCATTCATTTTCTTCTTGTACACCCATTTGAAACCAATGGAATTGTACCCTTGAGGCAACTCCACCAAATCCCAAGTTTTGTTTCTTTAAATTGATTTTATCTCTTCATCCATTGCAGCTTTCCATCTTTTGTCTCTAACAGCCTCTTCAACACTGATGTTCTCTGAGTCTGCTAATAAGCAAACCAAATGCACTTCTTCAGTTGACTCATACAGATCTTGTAGACTTCGCATCCTCGGTTGAATCGGCTCATCTTCATCTTCGCCATATACATGAGAAGTCGTTGGGGTGATTATCGGTGCAACACTCAATGACTCTCCTTGTGTTGCCTTCTTTTGGTTCTTCCAATCCCACATATCTTCTTCATTCACGTGTACATCTCGGCTTATAGCCACATTTCTGTCAATTCGATCAAACAACTTGAACGCATTCGTCTTCTTGTCATATCCAATGAACACATATTTCTTGCTATTTTCATCGAGTTTGGTTCTTCTTTGATCTGGTACATGCGCATAGGCCACACTACCAAACACTTTAAAGTGTGATACAGTCGGTTTATATCCACTCCAAGCTTTTGTGGTGTTTTGATCTCCAAACTTTAATGCGGACATCAGTTTTGCACATACACCGTGCATTGCATCGCTTCTGCCCAAAATTCCTTTGGTATATATTTTGTCTTCAGCATCGACCGAACCATATGAAGGATCGTTCGATTCTTCCTTTCAGTGACACCATTTTTTTAGGTGAGTATGGTGTTTTCAAGTATCTTCTAATGCCTTGTTCCTCACAATAGCTTATGAAGGCGGTCGACATGTATTCTCCGCCTCTATCAGACCGTAAAGCCTTGATGTGAAGATCATTCGTCTCCAGCATCGCCTTGAATTTTTTAAACACCTCAAAAGCTTCAGGCTTCTCCTTTAGAAAATAAACCCATATTTTCCTTGTACAATCATCAATGAAAGTGATAAAATATCTCTTCTCACTAAAGGATTTCAGAATGATTAGACCACATATGTCGATGTGTACCAACTCGAAAGGTCTTCTTGCATGATATTCTGTTTTCTTTGGAAAAGTTTCCTTGCATGCTTACCAAGGACACAACCTTCACAAAATGTCTGGTCTTAGTCCATGTTCGGTAACCCATGGACCATTTCCTTTTTAGCTAACTCCATTAGCCCACCATAATGAATGTGTTCGAACCATAAGTGCCATAACATTGCTTTATCCTCCATATTGACTTGCAAACACTTCTCTAGTATATTTTGCAAGTTGGATTTGAACATCCGGATCTTTGCCATCTCCACGTACGCAAGCACTCGGCCATTTTTGTCCTTCAATTGCAGTATTCGATCTTTCATGAAGATCGAATGTCATTTCTCCAATAATTGACCTATACTGAGAATATTGCTCTTCAGATCAGGTACGTAGTACACATCCTCCATGGTAGTAATATCTTTTCTATTATTCTGGAGAAAACGTATCTTTCCTCGGCCCTTGACTTTAACCATCGATGCATCTCCAAAGGATACATGCCCATCTTTTATCTCTTGCATATCAACAAAGAGATGTTTGTGCCCACACATATGGTTGGTAGCACCGGTGTCGAGATACCATACCAAGTCACCATTCGATGTGTCGCCTTCATGAGCCATCATGAGAACGCCATCATCTTTGCTCCCATCTTCTTCAACTAGATTGACATTTTCTTCCACTTTCTTCATGAAAAAACAATCTTTTGCATAGTGTCCATATTTGCCACAGTTGTAACATTCGACACTTAGGCGTTGTGAACGACCTCCTCTTTCACGACCGCGGCCTCGTCCATGCAAATTATGTTGGCTTGGTTATTCTCCCTCTTCATTGTAACTTCCACGGCCATTACATCCACTGCGATCAAAACAGCGACCTCCACGATAAAGACCTCTTCCTCGATTATGTTGTGCATACATCGCTTTGTCCTCCTGGATCGTTTTTGTTTGCAAGGCCTCCTCGAATACCTCTTACTTTTTTTTGTTTTTTCGTTGTTCATGCGCTTCAAGAGAACCAGCGAGATCATCGACGGTCATCTCTTCCAGGTTCTCTCATTTTTCTTGCTCATCGGATTTAGTTTGCACACTCAAAGACCTTCTTGCTACCAACAAATCCCCTTTAACCGGTTCTTCTTCATACTCTTCGGTCGAAAATTCAAATTCTTCATTCTGGGATTCAATCTCGGCATCCTCACGAATAATCATAACCCTCTTGTTTGTACATTCATTTGCATAATGGCTTCTTTCTAGACACTTAAAACACTTCACATCTCGGGCTCTCGATGTAGTTACCTCAGCTTTTCCTTTGTCTTTTTGAACCGTTGGAACCACTTTTACTTCTTCTTTGGCGGCTTGGACAGGCTTGTTACTTCTATAATAACTAGGCTTTTCATCTCGTTGAAAACTGAATTTTCCAGCCCCAAAGATAGAACGAGCGTTTCCTTTTCTTTTGAGTCGTTGCTCGATCAGAATCGCTTTGTGTAGCATCTCTTGTATTTCATCATAATGTTGCATCTCCAAACTATCCTGAATTTCTTGTTTTGATCCCCCAAAGAACCGAGACATGAGAGCTTCCCTATCCTCCGAAATGTCAACCCTCAATATAAGCAACTCCATTTCTTGATCGTACTCTTCTACGGTTCGATTACCTTGAGTGAGTTTTCTTAATATCCTATGCAGGTTCCTCTCCATTACGTCGCCTAGAAGTTACTAACTGATCCCACCACCTCAAAGCATAAACATAGAACTCCATTGCAGTAACTTTAACCTTCTTGATGTCGGCGTAATGCTGGCAACTAAACACAAGCTTGATTTTGTTTTCCCATTCCAAATACGCATCCGGATCAGTCTTGTCATGGAACGAAGGGATCTTGAGCTAAAGACTAGCAAGGTTGTTTCTCGGATTGTCCCTGTTTTCCCGCACCCCTCGGCGTCGTCTTTGGCTATTCCGAAAATAAGAAAAATGCTTTGTTCGTAATAATCACTATCTTCTTCTTGCTGAATCCGTTCTCGTGGAGTAAGATTAGGATTTACTCTTTGTCGGTCCTGAATTTCTTGCTGAATCTCCTGCTTAACAGTTTGTTCACTTGGCTGGATTATTCTCCATTTTCTCCCATTGCAGATGACAAACACACGCACAACACAAAACGAGCAGCCTACACGCGCAGTACAAACAGTAGCCAACAAGCAACACACGCAGGAAACGAGCAGCCAACACAAGCAGCACAAACGAACAAATGACGAACAATACACGCAACAAAATGAGCTGCCAACACACGCAGCTCAAACGAACAAACAAACGGCCAAGGAACAACAAATCAGTCGAGAAGATGAACAGACCTTTTCTAGAGTGAGCTCTAATACCACTTGATGTGTTCCACGCTGAATTCGACATTCTAGAATGTAGGTATTCATGGGATAATCCTTGTTGCAGCTGAGCCGAGAGACCTACACAAGGTGTGTGGAATGATTGGTCACACGAGAATTGTGGAAGACTCTCGATATACCTAATATTGACATCGTTGGATATGATACACCAAAGAAGATAGAAATGTGTTTGTCCGATATTACACATCAACAAGATAGGTTTCTCAAGAGAGAAGATTTTGAAGATTCAAATTGAAGGATGATGTTCTGCAGGGGGCGGCTCCATAAGGAGGAGAAGTCATGCAAGACTTCAATGCCACATTTAATGTTTCTTTGAATTTTTTATTAAGGGAATAAAAATTTTAAATAAAAGAAAGATAACGATAATTTGCTTCGATATGATCGATGTATGAAGCCTCAGATCAACAAATAGGAAGACATAAGTGATTCGTGGCCTCGTTAAAAATCCGTCGTTGGAAAACCATGTGGGACAAACCAACGGTGGGAAAAGAGTACACACGAAACACTTGCCTATTTGTTGATCGTTGTCAAATTATCTTCGTGTGAAGTACGAGTCGGATGTTGAAGTTTTCTTTTGGAGTCGAGCACTTGTCACGAACCCGCGCGACTACAAGTAGTCCTCCGATGGCTTCCTTGAGCTTCCTAGCCTTAGCACGGGTCTTAGGACCTTTTGTATTATTAAGGAGCCCTCTTCATGCCCGGGTTCCTCGATGTTTTTCATGCTCGTATCAATGTGATATTTTCTTCTAATCTATATCGATGATATTACACTCACACTATCATTCTCTACTTGATCACTGCATTAGTTAAAAATCTCACTTCCAGGTTCTCAATGAAGAACCTTGGACAGTTTCATTATTTTCAGGGTGTGCATGCTCAATTCTATCCATCTGATTTATTTCTTTCTCAACAGCAATATGGATATGAATTATGAGCTCATGCATCCATTTTGGAGTGCAAACCTCTTCCCATATCCCTGCCATTTAAACAAGTCATTACTGAAGCAGATACACAACTGTTATCAAACCCTACTCAATTTAGAAGCTTGGTTGGTGCTTTACAGTAGTTGACACTCACACGACCAAATCTTAGCTTTGTTGTGAATCATATTTGTTAGAGATGCATTCTTCCATCGTTGATGATTTCAAGCTACTAAAATATACTATCAGATATCTCAAAAGGACAAGTCATTGACTTACATCTTCATTTCAAAAGTCATATTAATCTTCACTCCGTTAATGATAGTGATTGGGAGGATTGTAAAGACGACAAACATCTATCACTCGATAGTGCAGATTTCTTGGTATCAAACTCATTTCTTGGTTAGTCGAATGAAAATTGATAGTTTTCCGGTCATTGAATAAGCCATATATAGGGCTATGGAAAGTCTTGCTACAAAATTAACATGGATTTTCTTTGTGTTGCGTGATTTGGGGGTGTTTGAAGCGCAACCAACCATCATACATTGTGACAATTCGTCAGTTATTTCCCTCGTAATAAATCCTATGTTTCACAAATGTTCGAACATATTATCATAGACTACCATTTTACTATAGAGAAGGTGGCATTGGGATCGTTTGTAACTTTCATATTATCGATATCTTTGTCTCTTTCCAAGCATCTGTTCTTGGTTTTAGGGATCAAATTTGGTCTTACTGTGCTGATGCGTTCTCAAAGTTAAACAAATAACCTAAACTACCCGCAAGTGCATGGCGCGTATGTAGTACTTCAGGTGTCGATCCCACAGAGACTATGCAACGCAACTTAAACTCGAACTATGAATCAAATTTGCTAACGAACGAAATATGGTTTTAAGAATGAAATACTAAAAGCAAATAAACAAACTAGTTCTTAAGAATGAGACAAACGTTCCAGGAAACCGATTTTAACACAAGACTACCGAAACCAACAATCAACCTATCTATCATGCAATCTCAGTCAAGTTATCTAAGGCAGATGATCCTAATATGATATCTACCCTCTCTCGAGGCATGGACACATGATCTAGTCAAGTTACCCCCTACTTTCGTGGCTGACACCTTGAACTAAACCCATAAGACCGGTGATTCATCCATTTTACCCTCAACCGCTGCTACCCTACTTTCGTGGCATAACCTCGGTTGTTCTAAACCTGATCTTGGAGCGGGACGAAGGAGAGATGGGCGAGCCGGGACGCGAGAAAAACGGGCAGGGCGGCCCAAGTGGAGGACGACGACCTGAGATCTGGGTTTTGGCCTTTTTGTGCGTGGTGGTACGACGGCAAGGGAGGGAAAAAGAGGGTGAACGGGCGGAGGAGAAGAGAAAAGAGGGTCGGCGGCCGCGAAGGAGGAGGAGAGGCGGCGGCAGCGGCGGTTTGAGGGGGGAGGAGAGGCCGGGCGAGAAATTAGGAGAGTTTGTTGTCGTTAGACCTAAAGCTCTGATACCGTGATAATTTGAAATCTGAATAATTCATTAGAATGAGCCTAAACGGTTATATGTACAAAATAGAACAGTATATCTAATTACAACATTAGACCTAATTACAAAAATTACGTTTCTACCCTTTTTACAAGTATATCCTTTTACAGATTTCGGGTATCCGCGAATACATTGCTCACATCTCGGGTATCCAAAACTCGGATATCCATGTTACACGAGTTCGAATTTAGATAGATAATTTATTACCTGTTCGAATTCGAATACCCTAAAACGTTAAATACCAGATCGGTGCTCATTCCTATATAGCAGACAAGGTGAGGTAATAGATAAGGTGTTTTAAATGAATACATAATTTACAGAATATCTATAAAAATTAAAATAAGCACAGAATTAATATATATGGCTACTGACATCATCCGTGACCTATGTGTCCCCCAGAGGATTCTCAAATCTCCACATAAAAGTCGTCCCTCTTGACTCCAAAGCCAAACTCATGTTCTTAAATAAGTCAAGATAGTCGCACCGCACCACAAGAAGAGAGAGAGAGAGAGCAGATCCAATGGCGGAGAAGGAGGAAGTGAAGCTGCTGGGGATGTGGTCGAGCCCTTTCAGCCGTCGGATCGAGATGGCTCTCAAACTCAAAGGTGTTCCGTACGAGTACGTGGAGGAAGACATAACCAACAAGAGCTCTTTGCTTCTGCAGCTGAATCCGGTTCATAAGAAGATTCCCGTTTTCGTACACAGCGGTAAGGCGATGGCCGAATCACTGGTGATTCTCGAGTACATCGACGAAACGTGGAGTAATAATCCCATTTTGCCTCAAGATCCCTACGACAGAGCCATGGCTCGTTTCTGGACTAAGTTCATCGATGAACAGGTTACAAATTCATAACACATGATATCATATATTTTTTTAGTACATCCAGAATATCTCTTCATTTTTTTTTTGGATTTTTTTAGTTTTTTTTATATTGAACACATTATGATAAAATAGGGAAAAATTTATGAATTTGTATTTCAAGATATTAAAATATTATTCTGGAAAAAAGTGAATTGTCCATATTACTGTTTAATATCAAATGCGAGACGATCAAAATCTCCTAGATTTGAATGTTTGCTTGTCCCTAAGCAAATGTAAACGTGGACCATGTGGGGTATAAAAAAATCGAGATTTACCGCTAAAGAGAACCTAACCGATTAAGGTTTTATTTATATGTATTCCAATTGGTTTTTGTTTCATAAATGGTCCTTAGTTTTCAGATTCAACCAAACTAATAAATTATAATTTAAAACTTTTTCTACTTCTCTTATTTCCGATGTAATTTAAGGTTTATCACATGTCAGAAGATGAATGAAATCATCAAATTTCAATGGATGTCTCTGTGCCGTAGGTTTTATCCACAGGGCTCAAAATTGTGACAGAGAAAGGAGAGGAGAGAGAAGCTGCCATTGAAGCGACGAGAGAACTGGTGAAGTTTCTGGAGGAGGAGTTGAAAGGGAAAGACTATTTCGGAGGGAAAAGCTTCGGATACTTAGATATGGTGGCAACGTTGATGGCATTTTGGCTGATGAGATCAGATGATATGATCGGAGTCGAAATTATTCCAGAAGAGAAGTTCCCGGAGATTCATAGATGGGTGAAGAGGTTGTCGGAGATAGATGTAGTGAAGGAATGTATCCCTCCAAAGGATGAACATGTCGACTACATCAGGGCTCGTATCCAAACCCTAAACTAAATAAATCAGCTTGAAAAATGACTATAAAAAATTTTGTGTCTGAAAATGCTTCGAAGTTGTTAAATAAAATTTTAAATAAATAAAATAATCCGGAATGTTAGATTTATACATGTTTTGACTGATTGCGGTTTAAATTGTTTGATCTAATTAACATTTAGTATTTTTAATTTGTTTTAGATGTAATATGATTATTTCGGTTTTAACAATGTCGTATGATTTTAGTCAGGGTTGGTTAATCTCGAACAAACTAACATATTCCTCTCCCAAATTATATAAACTGGTTTATTTCTTCCGAACTATATAACATCTAGTCTATTCCCCCACGAACTATATAAATTCTAACCTATGAATTTTGGGTTATTCCCCCTAAACTATATAAACTATAATCTATTTCCCCCAAACTATATAACTTCTAGTCTATTCCCTACGAACTATATAAACTCTAGTCTATTTCCCTCCCCCTCCCCCTTACCCCCGAAACTATATGATTTCTCTAATAGTAACATATTTTAGTTTTAATGTATTATTAAATTTGGTATATTCAAAAATATTAAAATAAAAAATATTTTAAATTGTAACGATTACAAATTTTTTTATATGATTTCTCTAATAGTAACATAACTTTAAGTTGTGGTTATCATATACGTAAAATATTTTCTAATTTTAATGTATAATTAAATTTTGCATAGTTAAAAATACTAAAATAAAAAAATACTTTAAATTCTAACGATTACAAATGATTGATAAAAAATATTAAAATAAAAATACTTTAAATTAAATTAAAAAAATACTAAAATATCTTCCAAATGAATGAAAACACACAATTCTAATGATTACAAAACGATAAAAAATATAACATGATGTTCCATTACACATTAAATTCATCATTACTAAACGATAAAAAAATATAACTTGATGTCCACAAATGATCTTCAAAATGATTTTCTTTCTCCAATATTTTCCTTGGTTTCGATTCGGTTTGTTTCTTCTCAGCCGTTTCTGGGTTTCAATTCTGTTTGTTTCTTCTCAGATGTTTATAGGTTTCGATTCAATTCTCGGTTTCGATTTGTTTCTGGGTTTTGATTCAAATTGTTGATGTCACGAGGGGTTTTTTTCTCCGTCGTATCCTTATCGGCCGATTGTTTCTCTTAGCCGACGCTGTGATTCTCTTCGTTGTGATTTTCTTCGACTGTGATTCTTGGAACTTCGACGATGCCTTCCAACATGACTGTTACTGCTCTGAACAATGACGGTGCTGGAGTGCAACGCCGTATGATTTCTCCATATGACTTCACTCTGAGTGACGATCCCGGCCTCGTTCTGTCTCAACCCTTGCTCCTCGATGATAACTATGATGAGTGGGAGATTAACATCCGCCATGCCTTGAAATCACTGAAGAAATTTAGGTTTGGTGACGGATCAATGCCTCAACCATCATCTAATTCTCCAGACTTTGAAGATTAGGAGACTAACAACTCCCTAGTTTTCTCCTGGATCAAGAACACGATGGAACCAAGGTTGTGTTCTGATGTCTCTCACTAGGAGGAAGCTTCCGATCTCTGGGATCATTTTCGTGGTAGATTTGTTGTGAAGAATAAGCCTCGAATTCAATGGCTATGTGAAGAGTTGGCTCACTGCAATCAACACAGAATGACGGTGGATGCCTACTATGGAAAACTAAGTCGAATCTGACATGATCTCCTTAATTCCCGTCCTATTCGAGTCTGTAAGTGTCGAAATTTCACATGTGGTTTGACGGCTCAATTGGAAAAATATTGAAACGAAAATCGTGTTCACAATTTTCTTATGAGACTTGATGATTCTGTGTTTGGTGTTGTCCGATCTATTCTTCTGTCTCGTGATTCATTTCCGGATTTGGACATTGTTTTTAACGTGGTTTTACAGGATGAAAGTTCCCACGTTATGGCCAAATCTCTTGACAACAGTGGACCTGCAATGGCTTTTACTATCAAACAAAGCATGAATTCACGTGTCTCCTCGGATGACAAGGGGAAATTGATTTGCTCCAATTATGGTCGATCTGGTCATATTGCAGCCACGTGTTTTCAAATCCTTGGATTTCCTGAATAGTGAGGAGATTGTTCCCGTTATCGAGTGGGTCGTGGGAGAGGTAGCTGGAATCCTTCCTCCTCTGATCTGGGTTTAGGGTTTAGGGTTTACGGTTTAGGGAGAGGTAGCTCAGCTCAGGGCCGGACCGCCAGGTCTTTAGCGGGATTAATGATGATCAGTGGAAACAGTTGGTGAATTTGCTTATGGTTTCAAAAATTAGGGCTACCGAGAATGCTTCGAGTAAGTTCTTGGATTTTGTTTAGGTATTGGACTCGGTTTTTTCTCATCATAAGACAAGAGATTACTCTCGCCTTCGTGACGTCGATGATATTGATTATTGCTCTATAATTCTTCTGGATGACCGAGTGTAGCGGCACGACAAGGGAATGTTTGGCTTAGCACAAATATGTTGTTGCGGGATGTATACTTTTGTGGAGGGATACATGCCCTCCACTATTGGCATTGTTTGACAATTCCTTCCAAACTACCGACACTCCTCAATCTTTAGCTAAATTCCACATCTATGATCCAAATTCTAATGAAAGGATCCCTAACTCTGGAGCATCATCCCATGTTATCAACTTCCTTTAGATGCTCTAGCAGTTTCAGTCCTAGCTGGCTTTGATAATGTCATGGTGGGAGATGTCAACTATTTGTCTATCACTCATATTGGATCTATTGCGGTAATAACTCAATTATATACTCTAGCTTTGAATGGTGTACTTGTTGTTCCTTCAATCATTGATCCATTTTGTCTGTTTTCCAACTTACTTCTAAGTACCATCAGTTCTTCATTTTCTACTCTAATGGTGTGATTGTGAAGGACCTTATCACATAGAAATATATGGCACAAAGAAGGATGCATAATGGAGTATATGTGCTTGGAAATCCGCCACTTCAAACTCATTATTCTATGATTCAAAGGATAGCTTCTGAGGATATATGACATCAGTGTCTAGGTCATAATCACCTTCAAGTTATGCAGAAGATTCATAGCAACAATAATATTTGGATTAGTACTAAAAGTTCTGATGTTTGCTCTTCTTGTCAGCTTGGGAGAACCTGCTTGTTACCTTTTTCTCCATTTGTTTTCAAAAATATAGAGTTTCTTAAGGTTATCAACTACGAACTTTGGGCACATCAACTAAATTGTTTAAATATTATGTTATTTTCTTGGATCAACACTCCCATTATTGTTGGTTTTATCCTTCATAAAGAAAGTCAGATGCTACTCTATATTCATTCAAATTCAGAGGCTCGTTAAGAACCACTTAAGCAAAATATTTAAAGATTTTTAGTGTGATGAATGAGGTGAATTTATAAGCAAAACATTATTACAACATTTGAGTACTTATGGAATTAAACTACACATGTCTAGTCCCTACACTCCCCAATAGACAAATTGTGTAATTAAACCTTTCCATGTTATTTCGAGCTAGTCTTCCTCTATTACTTTAGATTGAAGCCTTCTTCACGGCTAATGTACTCTCCAATTTGCTACCCCCATCTGTTCATCACTACAAAGACAATCATTTCTCTTTGTTTAATGGGGTTTATCCTCATTATTCAGCTCTTAAGGTCTTTGGTTGTTCATGTTATCTATGTCTCATACCCTATTCAATTCACAAATTAGATCTAAGGTCCCTTCATTATGTGTTTCTTGGCTATAATAATGAAAATATAAGGCCTATAAATGTTATTATCCTTCTACTGGTAGAGTGTATATCACACGCCATGTGATCTTGGATGAAAACTATTTTTTCTATCAGAAAATTTACATTCATTTCAACATAGTTCCTCAGACTCCTTTGATGCAAGCCTGACAAAAATGGTCTCTGCAGCAACCTTCTGACACTATTATTGTCAACAGGCCTCTAGTCTCTCAATCTTTTTAGTTGCTTCCAAATGTCTTGGTTTAACCTTTCATTTCATTTCAATTATCCTCAGGAATTACTGAACAACTTAATGACTCCTCTATCTCAAAGTACATATCATCTCCCTCTCCTCAAATCCATGCTGGTTCTACTCACCCCATGGTGACAAAAGAGAAGGCATGTATTGAAGCCTAATCCAAAGTGTGTTGTGCATCATACTTTTGCAGTTCTATTGACTCCAAAGTCAGTTGCTCTACGCTAAATCATCATGGATGGCATGTTGCTCGGCTCGAGGAATTCTCTCTACAGAACAATAACATTTGGTCGTTGTATCCTATCATACCTAATATAAGCATCTTAAGTTGCAAATGCGTCTTCAAGACCAAGTTGTGCTTAGATTGTTCACTTAATCGGATGAAAGCTCGATTCGTTGCCAAAAACATCCATCAAGAGATAGGGGTATATTGTTTTGAAACTTAAAATATTGTTGTCAAAACAACAACCATTAGAATCATTTTTTCATTGACTTTGTCTCAACATTGGTAGATTCTTCAATTATACTAGATGTTAAAAATGCATTCTTGCATGGTGAGTTCCAAGAACAATTTTTTATGGCACAACCTCCTTGTTTGATTGATAACAAATTCCCACATCATATATGCAAATTAAACAAATATTCTCTATGGCTTTAAATAACTTTCATAGTTCAACAAATTCAGTGAATATCTTCTTGAATTTGGTTTTATAAGTAGTGCAAGAGACCCCTCCCTCTTTATTTTTCGAAGAACATGTGATATTTTGTTCTAATCTATATCGACGATATTAGACTGACAGTTTCATTCTCTACCTTGGTCATTACATTAGTTGAAAATCTCACTTCCAAATTCTCAATGAAGAACCTTGGACAGTTTCATTATTTTCAAGGTGTGCATGCTCAATTCTATCCATCTGATTTATTTATTTCTCAACAGCAATATAGATATGAATTATGAGCTCATGGCTCCATGTTGGAGTGCAAACCTCTTCCCATACCTCTGCCATTTAAACAAGTCATTACTGAAGCAGATGCACAACTGTTATCAAACCCTACTCATTTCAGAAGCTTGATTGGTGCTTTGCAGTAGTTGAAACTCATACGACCAAATCTTAGCTTTGTTGTGAATCATATTTGTTAGAGATACATTTTTCCACCGTTGATGATTTCAAGCTACTAAAACATACTATCAGATATCTCAAAAGGACAAGTCATTGACTTACATCTTCATTTCGAAAGTCGTATTAATCTTCACTCCTTTAATGATAGTGATTAGGAAGATTGTAAAGACAATAAACATTCTATCCCTCGATACTATCGAGTCGATAGTGCAGATTTTTTGGTATCAAACTCATTTCTTGATTGGTCGAATGACAATTGATAGTTTTCCGGTCATCGAATAAATCATATATAGGGCTATGGAAAGTCTTGCTACAAAATTAACATGGATTTTCTTTGTGTTGCTTTACTTGGAGGTGTTTGAAGCGTAACCAACCATTTTATATTGTGACAATTTGTCAGCAATTTCCCTCGCAATAAATCCTATGTTTCACAAACGTTCGAACATATTAAAATAGACTACCATTTTATTATAGAGAAGGTAGCATTGAGATCGTTTGTAACTTTTGAATTATCGGTATCTTTACCAAATCTCTTTCCCACCATCAGTTCTTGGTTTTAGGGATCAAATTTGGTCTTAATGTGTTACCCAACAAAAATTGAAGGATATTAACCGATTTCAATAGCTCCAACCGATGATGGTAGAATCTCAGTCTTTTTTATCTAAACAGAGTAGAATGAACAGTGCTATCAATGAAACTCTACTATTGAACAATTTGCAGACTAAACATCGAAATCACAAGAAAAATCTCGTCCAAACATTGAATAAATCAGCCTCGAAAGAGAAACACAACCGTTGTAATGGTCCTGGAAAAAGAAAAGACAATTCACATTCCCTCCGATCGTTCATGAAATTTCCTATACAATGACTTTCTTTTAAAAACCATCAAAACTCAATTTGAAAAACTAAATTCTTATTTTCTCTGATTTGGTAATAGGTTCATGCTTCCCCTGTCTCACTAATTAATACATTTTCCAGGTCCGAAATCGTAAAGTTTCAGTTCTTTGGTGCTAAGAAATGCATATATTTACCTAAAATGTTGGAAGGTCGGGGAGCATGGCCAATGATAATGGATTATCACAATATGATATTGAAGTCCCAAAACATTACACACTTATTACATAATTTATGAACACCTCACATGTTATTCAAGCTTTACTTTATAATTCGATGGAGATACAATTAGAACAACTGTTCAACCGGAGATTTCGACGGACTTGACGTCTGGTTTCTTGGTCTCTTCCTTTGGCACCGTCACCGTAAGGACTCCGTTCTCCATGGAAGCTTTGATCTGTTCCATCTTCACATTCTCCGGCAGCCTGAATCTCCTGGAGAACTTCCCGCTCGATCTCTCCACACGGTGCCACGTGTCGCTCTTGTCCTCCTTCTCCACGTGTCTCTCTCCGCTGATCTTGAGGACTCTGTCATCTTCGACCTCCACTTTCACCTCCTCCTTTTTCATCCCTGGAAGATCTGCCTTGAACACGTGCGCCTCCGGTGTCTCCTTCCAGTCCACACGTGCGTTCACAACTGCAGAATTTTCTCGGGAAAGCAAGGTCGACGACGGGAAGGGAAAATCCTTGAAGGGGTCCAAAACGTCGAGCGAGAAAGGGTCGAAGACGCTGCTGCTCCTGTTGCCGAAAAAGCTCGGAATCAACGACATTTTCCTGTGAAATCAAATGGGCTTTCGTGCCGACGAATCGAAAAGATTGCTGAGATAATATCTGAAACTTGCCTTGTTCTGCTTTTGTCGTCTGACGCAGAGTGCCTTGTGGAATTTATAAAGAAATAGAAGAGAATTCACGTGATTTTTCTAGAAAATTAGGTTGAAATATCTGGTAGATTCTTAAAGCTTCGGAAGTTTCGAAGATTTTCATGAAAGTTCGAGATGGGTATTACAAGCCCAATTCTTCAGAACTTCTGAAATATCAACAACCCATTTTCCAAAAATAAAAGCCCAAACCAAATGATATTCCCGAAATTTCGTGAAATTTCTATTATATCTTGTAAATACCATTTGCGTTATCAGCAACACAGACGATCAACAAACAGTTTAAGTTAACTAAAAAAAATCCAACGTAGAAACAATTTTCTCAGCATTCAATCAATTTTTAATCTTTTTAGGAAAATGTCGCTGATTCCGAGATTCTTTGGCAATAGGAGCAGCAGCAGCATCTTCGACCCGTTCTCGCTGTTGTCAATACTTGTGTTTCAGTGAACTTCAATAAACATTAGTTGCTAATATTGAGTTCACTTTCTCCATTCAACTTTTTGATTGTGCAAACATGAAAGTAAACAAACGAACGAACGTAAAATTTGACTCAGAATGCAAAAGAGATGAGAGAACGAATGAGAGAGGGTGACTAGAATGAACACGGTGCAATTTTCTGAAATTACTTCGCTTAATTAGAATAGTACCGATCGTCCATACATATATGTCTTAAGAGACATTACAAAAACCGACTAAAACACACTCAAAAATATCATAAATATTTTTGTCTAACAATTACCCAAAATGGATAACGTTTGACCCGACCAAGAACCACATGTCCTTGACAAAACTGGCAACCTGCACCAGCGGTCTGGTGCAGGTGCTACACACTGATTCCGAGGCTTCCAGCAACTCCTTTTGCCCCGTCCGTACTCTGAGCGTCTTCTTCCATCTTCAGGCTTTGATCTTGCCGCCGGCTCCAGTCTGGATCCTCCAATCTTCGTTGTCTTCTTGTCCCCTGAAGTCTGCAGCCTGATCAGCCTTTCTGCATTTCCAGCGTCTCGGATCGTCGCTCCTGATTTAGCCGCGTCCTGCTCCTTTGCGCTTGGGTAGGCCGCGTACCGCTCCTTCGCGTTCTGTCTGGCCGCGTCCTGCTCCCTCGCATCCCGTGTCTCCGCGTCCCGCTGTCTCACGTCCCGCTTGGTCACACCCCAACAGGTCGTGTCTCACCTGGTCGCGTCCTGCATGCCTGCGTCTCGCCTAGCCGCGTCTGATCCGGTCGCGTCTCGCTC
>CM071863.1:35432413-35444931 GCA_036759665.1 Gynandropsis gynandra | reverse complement strand
TTAGGGGTTAGGAGAAGGATCGAAAGGAGAATTCTAGTCCTAGAAGATCAGGTTTAGAACAACCGAGGTTAGACCACGAAAGTAGGGTAGCACCGGTTGAGGGTAAAACAGATGAATCACAGGTCTGATGGGTTTAGTTCAAGGTCTCAGCCACAAAAGTAGGGGATAACTTGACTAGATCATGTGTCTATGCCTCGAGAGAGGGTAGGTATCATATTAGGATCGTCTGCCTTAGATAACTTGACTGGGATTGCATGATAGATAGATTGATTGTTCGTTTCGGCGGTCTTGTGGTGAAACCGGTTTCTTGGAACGTTTGTCTCATTCTTAAGAACTAGTTTGTTTATTTGCTTTTAGTATTTCATTCTTAAAACCATATTTCATTTGCTAGCATGTTTGATTCACAGTTAGAGTTTAGGTTGTGTTGCGTAGTCTCTGTGGGATCGACACCTGAAGTACTACACACGTGTCGTGCACTTGCGGGTAGTTTAGGTTATTTATTTAACTTTGAGAACGCATCAAGTTTTTGGCGCCGTTGCCAGGGACTATTGTCAACACGTCTTAGATTCGAGCCTAGAGTCTTTCTTGTTTGTTTTTGTTTTTGTTTTCTTTTCTTTCGTTCTTTCTATGTAAATCGTTCTTTATTTGTCCTTTGCAGAGCCTTCAGATCAACGAGAGATGGATAATCAGAACGACAATGGAGAGATGCAGCAACAGAAACTCGTACCTCAACCGCGAGAACCACAGGCTCCTCCACCACGTCGCCTCAGGGATTACGTGGTGCCAAACATGAACTACGTGCAAACAACCATAAGGATGTCTGTTGTTGCGAGAGAACAGTTTGATATTAAGCCAGTGATGATCAACATGCTTTATCAGAAGCAATTCATGGGTGGAAATCATGAGGATCCCCATCAGCACCTCAGACACTTCCTTGAGCTTTCTGGTATGTTCAAAATACACGGAGTCTCAGAGGATGCAATCTTGTTGCGTCTCTTCCCCTTCTCAATTGGGGGAAGAGCAAAAACTTGGTTGCAATCTCTCCCCGCTGGATCTATCACTACTTGGGATGAGCTCTGCACATTGTTCTTATCACGTTTCTTTCCTCCGAGCAAGACGATTCATATGAGGGGGGAAATCACAACGTTCAGATGCAGAGATGGAGAAACTTTGTTTGAGGCATGGGGCAGATACAGGGATCTTCTACAGTTGTGTCCACACCATGGTCTTGAGCAGTGGTACGTTATCCAAACCTTTTACAACGGAATTTTAGATGAACACCGAACGATGTTGGATAACGCTGCTAGAGGATCATTTATGGATCTGAGCGTCGAGGAGGAAAACGAGCTGATCGATAACATTGCCATGAACCACACCATGTGGTCAACACCAAGAGGTATGCCCAACAGCACTCGTCGTCTATATGAGCCGAATCAGAGCAGGGCAACGGGTAACACAACGAACGCCATGTACTGCGTGAATTGTAAAGATACAAAGCACCTGGCTTATCAATGCACGCTACAAGAGAATATGGAATACATGAATTATTCCCAGCAGCAAGGAAACACGCACTTCGGGAATACCTACAACCCGAATTGGAGGAATCACCCGAACTTGTCATACCGAACGACTCAACCGATGAAGTATTCGGGATTTCACCAATCACAGCAGACATACCAGCAAAATAACCAGCAAATTCAGCATGCTCAGCAAGTTCCACAAGCTCCTCAACCTCCTCAAGCCCTTTCCTCAAACCTTGAGGCGGTACTGCTCGAATTTCTCAAGGAGCAAAGGCAGCAAACATCGACTCAAACCAAATTCAATGCGGATGTGGGGACAGCGATCAACGAGCTCAAAACTCAGATTGAATCCTTGAGCAACCATGTGAAGAGTTTAAAGAATTCCGTAGCACAGCAAGCTGTCTCATCCTCTCGGAATCCCGGATAGCTTCCAGGTAAACCCGAGCTAAAACCGAGAGAGTACGTGAATGATAATTCTGTGTGCAGCGGTGATGTGGTTGAAAATTCACCCTCCAAAGAGCGGGGGCAAGCTGCTGGAACGTCCATGAATAGAGGAAAAGGTAAGGTTGCGATTATGGAAGGAGTTAAATCAGATTTAGACAAACCATACGTTGCTCCACCGGCATACAAACCTCCTATACCGTTTCCTCATTGATTGGTGAGCAGTAAGAATGACGAACGAGTGGGGAGATTCGTAGAGGGTCTCAAGAAGCTTAACATCAACATCCCATTTGTGGAAGCCCTCCAAAAGATGCCTAATCATGCCAAACTCATCAAAGAGGTACTTTCCAAAGAGAAGCACATCGAAGAGAACGAGACTGTAGCACTCACCGAGGAAAGCAACGCTATCCTTCAAAACAAGCTCCCACCAAAGTTGAAGGGCCCCGGAAGCTTCTCCATTCCATCCATAATAGGTAATATAGATATTGAAAATGCTTTGTGTGATTTAGGAGCAAGCGTGAGTATCATGCCACACTCGGTTTTCAAGCGGATGGACTTCGGGAATCTCAAACCTACAAAGATGTGTCTGCACCTCGCGGATCGTTCGGTAAGATATCCGGTGGGAATTGTTGAAAACGTTCCCACCATGGTATGTAAGCTTTGCATTCCCACTGATTTTGTTGTACTTGAGATAAAGGAAGATGCTAGGACACCTATTATTCTTGGTAGACTGTTCTTAGCTACTGCAGGTGCCTTGATAGACGTACAACAAGGGAAGCTTTCCTTACGTGTCGGAGATGAGACGATCGAATTCAACCTGTTCAGCCCCATGAACGAACCCTTATCCAAGGAGTCTTGCCTTAGAGTTGATTCGCTGGACGAGTTATCAAAAGACACGCAAGATCAAGTAAGTGCTTCTGATCCTCTTGTACGATATTTAACATGAGTTTGGATAATGCAGGATTTACGGACGAAGGAGCTGAGGTGTACACAAAATTCATGAGTGCTATAGAAGCACTAGGAGACGCCCCATGTGAGGAGATACCACACGAGATGCACACTGGTTTTGCAGCGGAGAAGATGTCCGAACTTGAGCCCGACCCTCCACCGCCTTCTCTTCGGTATGAGTACGTTCAGTCCAATAAAACATACCCTGCTGTTATGAATGCTAACTTGAGTGCAGATGAGATGAGAAAACAACCCACATATGTGAAGAAGCGTAGGAGAGTCAGCTCTTCAATATGTATGCACGGAAATTATACGGAAGACAGCCACGAACCTTCCATCGAAACTCAGAAGAGGCTGCACCCGCACTTGCACGAGGTAATGGAAAAACATGTCATAAAACTTTTCAATGCAGGTATCATTAATCCAACCTCGGGCAGCGAGCAAGTGAATCTTGTGCATGATATGCCAAAGAAAGAAGTAGTGACTAAAGGGTGGCACGACAAAAAGACCCTACCTCATGACTTCCGATCATGTGATATAGTTCTACTTTTCAATTCTCGTCCTATGCTTTTCTCGGGCAACCTACGTTCTCGTTGGTCTGGTCCTTTTCAGGTACGAGAAGTCTTCACACATGGAGAAGTGGAACTATGGAGTGATTCGGGTGACACATTCAAACCTAATGGACAGCGCTAAAGCTCTACCAAGCCGCTCAACCGATCGAAAGTGGAAACTCCATTTCCCTTTCTGATCCACCCGTCGCACACGCATGAGGAATGGAGACGTCAAAGCTTAAAGACGTGAAATAAGCGCTTTCTGGGAGGCAACCCAGCTGTTTGATTTTTTTTTTTAGTTTTTAGTTTGAGACTCGTTTATTCGTTTTAAGTTAAAAAAACAGAAAAACATAAAAAAATACCTCCGCAAATGTGCTTCACTTCCCTTACCCTCCATCGGAGCTTCACGTCGAGGACGCCGTTCGATTCAAGTCTGGGGGAGCAGCTCACGTTTGTCAGGTGATTGCTTTTCATTTTATTTTATCTTCCCTTTGACTTTGTAGTTTTTAGGTTATTTTTATAGTTTTTAGCTTGTTTTTGTTTTCGTGAGTCAGAGTCTTCCCAGGCACTTGTCCGGTACCACGTTTTGAGATGAACCCTGAACCTAGGATGCTTAAGAAGTTGGCTTTTTCCGTGACATTTTGTATGTTTGAGCTAGGTATTTTCCTAAGCGTTAGAGCTTATTAGTCGGCTCAAAAACAATAGGTCATAGTTCTTTGGGAATCCTAGTGTTGCTTGTGGGGGGTTTAGATGAGGGTGCTAAGCTAGTTTATCGTTTATTCTCTCTATCCAGATGGTCATACTTTGTGTAGACGATGCTTTACTTCACTTTTCTATGAGGATTACTATATCGTATGAGATCGAGCTTATTTGCAGATTAAGAGCGCACATTAACACTCCGTTGTCGATAGAAATAATGCCTAAAACGCATGATCTAAAATCGATATGAGTGCATCGACCTTGCAGATTAAAAGCGCACACTAACACTCCGCTGTCAATAGAAATAATGCCTAAAACGCATGATCTAAAATCGATATGAGTGCATCGACCTTGATCCTCTTTCGATGGCTCAGGTCTTAGTGGTGGGTTGGCGGTCATCTTTCTACGTCCTAAGGGCATGACACAAATAAAACGCCGCCTACTCCGCTGCACTCTTAAACGAGATGCATGAGTATACTGTCATCGGTAGTCTGGGTTTAAGTAGAGGCTGGATCCCTTCAAATCTGACGTCCTAGAAGCCTAGTGTGTATGCAACGAAAAAAAAAAAAGAAAAAGAAGTCATAAAAGAAAAATAAAAAAAATAAAAAGAGAAAAAAGAGAAAGAAAAAAAAGGAATAAAGAAAGAAAGAAGCTCGGAAAAGAAACAAGTATCCTCGGTTGTTCTAGGTTTAGCATTGTCTGAAGTCTTGTTTGGTGGAGAGAGTTACGGTGGCTTGTTTAGTTTTTCTTTAATTTACTTTCTCATGGGTAGCCTTGGTGAACCTAGGATGAAGACCGAAAACTTAATTAGGCCAAATTTGCTCTCGACGTGCTAGTTGATCGGTTAGGTTCGCTTTAGCGGTACTTCTAGGAGAAGAGGGGATTCTCGGATTTTGTACACCCCACGTGTTCCACGTTTACGTTTGCTTAGGGACAAGCAATCATTCAAGTCTGGGGGATTTTGATCATCTCGTTTTCATACGTATTTCTTGCACGATTTTCTTTAATTTACGTATGATTCCTTATCCGTTTTACTTGTTTTCATGTTTTCATGTTCTTACAGGTTTTTACGCGTATTCGGTTCATTTCGGAGCTAAAGGACGTGCACGAAACAAAGTACCAACATCGAGGATCATCACGGGACAAACGGGACGAGAATCGGCATTGAATAGTCACTACCCGTGTGGGTAACTCCCTAGCCCGAGCGGGCATTTGTTACGGCGATTTTGGGCAGCAAATTGAGCATGAGTCGGGCGAGAAATACCCCACCCGGGGCATGAGCCCGAGCAAGCAGCATATGTGCCCGAGCGGGCAGGCCTTGTGCCCGAGCGGGCACCCCTTGAGCCCGAGCGGGGAGCCTCCTTTTCATCGCGTTCTTGCGCGATCTTCCGCGTTGTACCCGAGCGGGTCATTATCTCTGCCCGCGCGGCTCGCGACAATCACCTGCAACTTAAAATAAGTTAATTTGACTTAAAAAATGGAAGTTTGTGGGGGACTCATACAAGAAGGAAAACGACTTTAAAGGAGGAAAAAGGGGTCAGAGATCGACATTCATTCATTCATTATTAAGTTTTTGTTCGAGGGATAAGAGGAAGGTTCTGGCGAAGGAGACTTACGAGGAGCATTGGAGATCAACTTCACCCTTCGATTTCGTTTGGTTTTCATGTCCCTTAGACCTTCTATTTCGTTTATGATTGTTTACGGACGCATGAGCGAGTAGTTTGTTTGTTCTAGGAGAAGGGATTAGCACATGGCTATCCGGAACCACTTTTGATTTATCTTTGAATGCATCTTCCCGTTTTTGTTTATCTATTCTTTATCTGAGTGCTTAAATGACTTGTGTTTACAAAGGCCACGTAGATGCATGTGTTAGGGGTTAGGAGAAGGACCGAAAGGAGAATTCTAGTCCTAGAAGATCAGGTTTAGAACAACCGAGGTTAGGCCACGAAAGTAGGATAGCAGCGGTTGAGGGTAAAACGGATGAATCACAGGTCTTATGGGTTTAGTTCAAGGTGTCAGCCACGAAAGTAGGGGATAACTTGATTAGATCATGTGTCTATACCTCGAGAGAGGGTAGATATTATATTAGGATCGTCTACCTTAGATAACTTGACTGGGATTGCATGATAGATAGATTGATTGTTCATTTCGGTAGTCTTGTGGTTAAACCGGTTTCCTGGATTGTTTGTCTCATCCTTAAGAACTAGTTTGTATATTTGCTTTTAGTATTTCATTCTTAAAACCATATTTCGTTTGTTAGCAAGTTTGATTCACTGTTAGAGTTTAGGTTGTGTTGCGTAGTCTCTGTGGGATCGGCACCTGAAGTACTACACACGTGTCGTGCACTTGCCGGTAGTTTAGGTTATTTATTTAACTTTGAAAACGCATCAGTACTTACCTTGCAAATCGAGTTGGTAGGCGTTGTTGCTGATCTTCTTGGTCACTGAGAATGGGCCATCATTCCGGGGAATGAATTTGGACTTTCGCTCGTTTGGGAGTCGTTCTATTCGTAGTTGAATCCAAACTTGGTCACCGGGCTTGAGAGTGAACTTCTTACGTCCTTTGTTTCCTAGTTTCACATAGACCTTGCTCTTCTCCTCTATGTTTTTCCTCGCTTTCTCATGAATATGTTTGATCATCTTGGCCTTTCTTTCTCCGTCCAGGCTAACTCGATCACTTGATGGCAAAGGCATTAGATACAGTGTTGAAGCAGGATAGAACCCGTACACAATTTCAAAAGGAGAGAATTTTGAAGCAGAATGTACGGCATGGTTGTAAGCAAATTCAGCATGTGGTAGATATTCTTCCCAAGTTTTTAAATCCTTCCTAACAATTGCGCACAATGAGGTTCCTAGGGTTCGATTCACTTCTTCGGTTTGACCATCGGTTTGTGGATGACAAGTCCTAGAGAATAACAGTTTCATCCCTAACTTTGACCACAAGGTCTTCCAAAAATAGCTAAGAAATTTGGTATCTCTATCGGATACTATTGTGCTAGGCATGCCATGCAAACGTACTACCTCTTTAAAGAAAAGTTCAGCTACATGCAATGCATCATCTGACTTTTGACATGGTATGAAATGTGCCATTTTCGAGAATCTATCTACCACCACAAAAATTGAATCCTTACCGGTTTTAGTCCTAGGCAACCCAATCACAATGTCCATAGATATATCAGTGCAAGGGTGAGTTGGGATAGGAAGATGGGTATACAAACCGTGAGGATGAACCTTAGATTTAGCCTGTTTACATGCGACACATCGCTCACAAATACGTTCCACGTTCCTCTTCATATGTGGCCAGTAGAAGTGATCCTGCAATATTTTCAAAGTCTTTGGAACTCCGAAATGACCCATAAGTCCACCTCCGTGGGCTTCTCTAACAAAAAACTCTCTCACTATTCTTGTAAGCTTCTCCAAATTCTAGGTTAGATGCATATAATTCTTTGATTTGTTCAAAACCTAGGAGTTTAGCATCTAAAGTATTCAATAATGCGTACCTTCGGGATAGGGCATTAGCCACTACGTTCTCCTTACCTTGCTTGTATTTGATGACGTAAGAAAAAATTTCGACGAATTCCACCCACCTCGCATAGGTAATGTTTCCAAGTTTGCAACGCCCTCACGAGTGCATATAGTTCTTTGTCGTAGGTGGCGTAGTTGAGAGTTGCACCTCCAAGCTTTTCGCTGAAGTAGGCAATCGGCTTCCGATCCTTCATTAAGACTGCGCCAATTCCTACACTAGATGCATCACACTCAATTTCAAACGTTTTAAGAAAATCTGGTAATATAAGTAAAGGAGCGTTAGTTAGTTTCTCTTTCAGTGTTTGAAATGCTGTCTCTTGCGCTTCTCCCCACTTGAATCCCACATTTTTCTTAATGACTTCAGTAAAGGGGCGGCCAAGGTGCTGAAGTCCTTTACGAATCGCCGGTAAAAACCCGTGAGTCCATGGAAGCTTCGGACTTCCCCGACGGTCTTTGGGCTCGACCATTCCCGAATGGCTTTAACCTTCTCTTCGTCGACCTTCACGCCATCTGCACTTACTGCAAAACCTAGAAATACGACATTATCCGTACAGAATGTACATTTCTTTAAGTTGGCATACAACTCTTCTTTTCTAAGTACCTTCAATACTAATTCTAGGTGGCCTAAGTTTTCCTCCAAGCTCTTACTATAAATCAAAATATCTTCAGAGTAGACTACCACGAATCTACCTATATACTCCCTAAGCACATGGTTCATTAAATGCATGAAGGTACTAGGTGCATTCGACAATCCAAAGGGCACAACTAACAATTCATACAATCCATGCTTAGTTTTAAACGCCGTTTTCCATTAGTCACCTTCCTTCATCCTAATTTGATGATACCCGCTTTTAAGATCTATCTTTGAAAATATCCTACTTCCATGCATTCATCTAACATGTTATCTAGCCTAGGAATAGGATGTTGATCCATCTTTCTTTGGCACGAGTGATGTGCGTTATATCAAGTAATTAATTACCTAGACTAACGCTTCCGCAAGGATACGGATCGTGTAGCAACTAGGGTCGAACACAAGGAATTGATGCGACTTATAAGCTATTAGACTAATGAATAAGACGTGATGAATCTAATGGTAGATGGAATGCAAAATGCAGATGCAAACTAAACCTAAGATGGGAATGACTCGGCGACAAATCACCATAGGTATCAAGAGTTGCACAACGATGTATCGAAGTTCTAACGAGATAATTGATCTTAGATACTATCATGAGTTCAGGGAATTAAGGCACTCCTATAGGAACTGACTGGCGTAGACTTGTCCACTATCTACCATGCATATACCAATGTATCCATTGCGTATCTTACATGGATAGACGCATTACGACCGCTATCCTAATCCCTAGATTTAACCGATTGACCTGGCGTAGATCCTAAACCGGCTAAACCCTAAATCATGGCTAAGTTCCGAAACCTAATGCCCTGGCGTTGGTTTATTAGACTCCTAACATCATTCATTCAAGTGGCGTACAAGTAACGAAAGCATTAAGATCAACTATGAAATCTGAAAACATGATAAAATACCGAATTCATTCATAACGAGTGGCGTACAAGTATGAAAGCATTAAGATCCACCATTCATTAAGCACAAGACTTCTCTACATGTTGGCAATACTCTCTAACCTATGGCAATAGATCTACTTGAACATGAACTCAGGAAACGAAACACAAAAGAAATCTAAATTCGACATAGAAAGAGAAAGAGAATGCTCCCTATTCATCGACCAATGTCTTCAATAGATCCTCCATGCTTCGGATCCGTAGATCCGTCCTTCTCGATCCTTCCAAGTGTGTCTCTAATGGCACTGAATTGTCCTTGAGTCCCCCCCTTCAAATCTCCTTCGAATCCCCCTTTTATAGATATGATTTGGCTGTTCTAAATCTTGGGAATTTGTTGAGAAATACAAGGGCCCGAGCGGCCACAGCATCTACCCGCTCGTGCAGGCCTTATACCCGACCGTGTACATCCATTTTCACCCGATCGGGCACTCATGCCCGAACGTGTCCTTCTTCAGCCCGAGTCATGCAAACCTACGGCGCATATTGATGACCATTAACCCGAGCGGGCACACATGCCCGACCATGTTCCTTGAACCCCCGAGTCGTGTAAAGCTACGGGGTTGTCATGGCATCAATTACCCGAGCGGGCACCTTCTAATGCCCGAGCGTGCACAACCTAAAATGTAGTTTCCGCTCCTTTCGCTCGGTGTTTGCACGTTCTCTTCAATCCACGGTCTTGCACAAGCTGAACCTTGTCATTTTGGGGTTAAATTGCCAATTTCTCTCGTGTTTCTTGACATGTCTTCGTTTCCTACACAAAACACGAAATGTAGATGAAATCCTCGAATAGACTCGATAAATGAATGAAATCTAATAAATCTAATCAAAACTAGACCTAAGAATGATATAAAAACTACTACGGATTACGTGTTATCAAACTCCCCCAGACTTAACCTTTTGCTCGTCCTCGAGCAAAACCTAGAGTCGAGTACTAGAAGAGCTAAACAACAACGGATACTAACACAAATACATCAAAGGATTAGCCATCATGCAAAACAACGCGTCACATGAACGCAAGCCTAAGCGTACCAAGTTCAGACTTCTATCAAACCGAAAGTCTCGACCCATCCAATCCTACCAATGACCTAAGTCTAATTCATACTCCTAAACAACGTCCAAGCGATCTCCATACCAACTCTCTTAAGCTTGAAATATCATTAAGTTCAAATTCTCGTTCTAATTCTTTTTTTTTTCTTTTCTCATTTTTATAGATCACGCTTTGTTCCTAGGACGTCGAAGTCGAAGAGGGTGGCTTTCTACTTAGACCCAGGCTGCCTATGGCACACGCATAAGGTCTCGTAACCTTAGCGGAGTGAAGAGATGCACCATTGATTTTATTTTTATTTTTTTTATTTTTTTTATTTTTTACTTCTCTTTTTTATGAAGAATACGCATAACTCTAACCCTTAGGACGTAGAATAGCGCCTCAACCCACCACTTAGACCCGAACCATCGATCTCGATGTACTCATGTCAATGAAAACCTAAAATAGTTAAGACTTACCCAAGGATAGAACATTGACAGCGGAGTATAAGCGTGTGGAATCTAATGAACGATAAAAATCTATCAAACAAGCAACGAACAATCGGTATACACGGAGATATGATACTTGGTACTAAAACTTAGGAGGTGAATGTAACTATAAGTCATGGTTTCAAGCACAATTACTTCAACTAATCGGAAATCAAGAAGACTTCTAAACACACCTAGACTTTTTAGTTCATGATTCGACAAAGTCGCACAATAATGACTAAAGCTCGACAATTCATGCTAGGTATCCATCCGTATATTCCTAAAAACAAAACTCAAAATCTAACCTTAATAATCCAATCCTAATCACATGACAATACTCGACGAGTACTCCCCCCAGACTTAAATGAGACACCGTCCCGGTGTTCAAAACCTAAGAGGATTCGTTTCCTCCAGCGTCTCCAGAAATTTTTGGTGTGTATGCCTTTGTGGTGAAGGTTTCATTTTCACCTTGGGCATCTTGTCAACGTCCCAATTGTGTGTTGGACGTTGGGTGTAGCTTCGCGGCAATTTGGGATCGTTCATGTACTGATTTGTACCGCGTGTAGCTTGTGTCGCGTGGAAGTCTTGTTCGGTGGATTCGTCTTTCTTTTCATTAGCAAGTAGCTCGTTTGGTACCTTATATGAATCTTCTCCAGCTGCTAAGAGATTCATATCTAGGGAATCCTTATTCTGAGTTTCGTCACTAACTTCCTCGGCTAAACTCTCAAAGATGCCTTCGTGGAACACAAAATCTATGACACATGGTTGCTCAAGTGTGTCCACCAAGCTGAACTCTACTTCCGTTTCGGGTTTCGTCATATTCCTATCAATTTCTATAGCCTTATCCTCTCCTATGTTAGATTCATCTCCTTTTTCACCTATTGAGGGATTTGGCTGATCTACTTTCTTAATGCGTTGACGCTGCGGGAATGGCAAAGGAGGTGGTCTAGGTTCCGGTTTTACATACTTTGGCTCTTCTTCCTCCTCAAGCCTTTCCTTAAGCGCAGTGACATCCAATTCCGCTAAAGGATCTATTTCTAAACTTCCCGATAAAACCTCTTGTGGTTGTAACGCCTCTTGTGCGAATTGTGAAACATGTATCTCGAATTGTCTAAGAGAAATTTGAGAGCTCTCTAGTAGCTTCACGGTTTTCTCTTTAATCTCTCGAATCCCCACCAAGTTATCCTGACTTTGTTGGAGGAGATGAGTGACCATGGCGTTGAAATCGGGAGCTTCTTCGGATTGATTTTGCTGAGACTGAGATGCACATGGTTGGAAATTCCCCAATGAACGTTGTGCATTCAGCGTACCATCAGTATTCCTATACGGGAAATTCGCGTGATCGCTCCATCCATGATTGTATGTATTCCCGAAAGACTGATTGTAACTCCAGTAGATCTCTTCTTCATACCCCCAAACGTCTTGTTCCCATGATTGTTCCGATGGGCGGTATGAATTATATAGCATATGACGAGGTTCTGAAAATTGATAGTTCATCTCAGCTATATCAGCACTCCAAAGGTTGTTGGTGTTCATTTTACCTCGCAAAATAAAGAACAAAATTCGATTAAGCTCCGAGAGGTAAAAATTCCTTTTTTTTTATTTTTTTTTTGACTCTATAAAACAAAGACGAAAAACAAATGAAGACTCCGGAAAGAACTATGTCTTAATCCAAAAGTGATAACTCTAAAATCGTGATCAATTCCACGCGGAACTGACTCTAACTCTAAAGTTTCCTAGCTCTA
>CM071863.1:35403431-35431686 GCA_036759665.1 Gynandropsis gynandra | reverse complement strand
CATTTCCACCCGATCGGGCACTCATGCCCGACTATGTTCCTTGAGCACCCGAGTCGTGTAGAGCTACGGGGTTGTCATGGCATCAATTACCCGAGCGGGCACACTTCTGATGCCCGATCGTGCACGACCTAAAATGATGTTTTCGCTCCTTTCGCTCGGTGTTTGCACGTTCTCTTCAATCCACGGTCTTGCACAAGCTGAACCTTGTCATTTTGGGGTTAAATTGCCAATTTCTCTCGTGTTTCTTGACATGTCTTCGTTTCCTACACAAAACACGAAATGTAGATGAAATCCTCGAATAGACTCGATAAATGAATGAAATCTAACAAATTTACCTAAAACTAGACCTAAGAATGATATAAAAACTACTACGGATTACGTGTTATCAACGAGTAGCACGGGCATGACGCATGGACTCATACTTTCGCGAATATGTCCTTTGGCCATGAGCTCCTCCACTTGCCTTTGCAGCTGCTTAGCCTCCACGGGATTGGTTCGGTAGGCTGGCCGATTTGGTAACGTGGCTCGGGGAACGAAATCGATTTGATGTTCGATACCACGTATTGGTGGCAATCCGGTGGGGTTCTCTTCGGGAAAGACATCTCCGTATTCCTGCAATAAAGTAGAGATCTCACTCGGCAGCACCGTTGTAGAGTTAGTTAAGCTCGAGAAAGCTTCCTTATACACAAATAACAATACGAACTGATTCAAATAAAGAGATTTCTTGATCTCACCCGATCTCGCGTAAAAATTTGACGATCTAAGTTCGAGTGGGCTTTGCTTCTTCAAATGCAATTGGTCTTGTAGCACTTCCTTTGGCGTAAATGGAACGAGGACGGTCTTCCTGCCATTATACTCAAAGTAATGTTTATTGGTATAACCGTCCTGTTTTACCTTGCGATCCAATTGCCATGGTCTACCGAGTAGAATATGGCTCACCTCCATTGCCAGCACATCGCACAAAATCTCATCTTCATATTTGCCTATGGCAATGGGCACGTCACTTGGCTCGTCACCTTAATCTCACCATTTTCATTCAGCCATTGAAGCTTATACGACTTCGGATGTTTTTGGACTTTCAATCCGAGCTTTCGGACCATAGTAGCGCTTGCAACATTCGTGCAACTTCCTCCATCGATGATAATGCTACATACTTTGCCATGAACAAGGCAGCGGGTGTGGAACAGATTTTCTCGTTGTTCTTGCTCGTCACCCTTAGGTTGTACATTCAGAGAAAGCCGTGCGACCAGCAACTCGCCCGTGGCCAGTTCCTCCTCACACGTCTCATTTGACATTTCGGCCGCTTCGTCCTCGGACTCGAACTTGCCATCGTCACAAAAAAACGTGACTTTCTTGTTCGTGCACTCACTGGCGTAGTGTCCTCTCCCGTGACACTTGAAGCACTTCACGTCCCGAGCCCTAGAAGTCGTCGCCTTGGCCTTCTCTTTGTCCCGTGGTGCTGCTGTACTGAACTTTGCTACGTCTCGGTTTGCTGGGTTTGCCTTGGGCGCTTCGTGGTTTGGTAGAACTGTGTTGTCCCTCTCGGATAGCTATGCTTCTCATCCTGTTGTTGGCCATATTTTCCAGCCCCATAGCCCGAGCATGGATTCCTTCGTCGCTGGAGTTGTTGCTCGATGAGGATCGCTTTGTGAAGCATTTCCTCGACCTCCATGTAGTGTTGCATTTCGAGATGGTCTTGGATGTCTAGGTTTAACCCTATACTACCTATTATCTGGATATACCAAGAAAGATGTACGGTCTAATGAGGCTACTATGAAATATTTACTCATGGGTGGGGCAACCCGCAACATGAGCAGCTCCATTTCTTGGAAATGATCCTCCACAGAACGGCTTCCTTGGGTGAGCTTCCTTAACCGCCGATGCACCTCTCGGTGGTGATGGCTTGGCACGAACCTCCTGTGCATAATTGTTTTCATTTCCAGCCAAGTCGCTACTGGTTCTTCGCCGTTTCTCCGCCTAGAAATCGTGAGTTGATCCCACCAACTCAAGGCATAGTCGTAGAACTCCGTGGACGCTACCCTCACCTTCTTGGCCTCGGGATAGTTTTGACAACCGAAAACGAGCTCTACCTTTTTCTCCCATTCTAGGTATGCGTTCGGGTCGGCTTTACCATGGAACGCCGGAATCTTCAGCTTTAGACCAGCGAGGTTGTCCACGACCCCCTTAATTCTTTGAAAGCCTCCTCAACCCAAGACCATGAACCCTAAGGCTCCCATACATTGCAAACACAAGCAAAGCTCCAAACCCTTGAAGGAAAGAGAATGAGAAATGTTAGGAACAGATTAGTAGTCCTTTGTCTCTAACAGTCTTTGCTCTACATTGTTATGTCTTTTTGTTATGCTTCGTGTTATTCTTCTCTGTTTTTGACGTATTCATATATGTATAAAAGCTTAATCACGAGCTTCGAAATGGTTATCCAAGAGTCAATGAAAAATTTCTAGTTTCGTTTAATCTTTTCAAGCTTTTGTGGTATTAGGGCCTCAGGAAATCTGAGATTCATTTCTTCTTCATTTCTTCCTTCCTTCTCAATGGAAGACAATGAGTCATATCTATTTCCAATGCATATGAATATTTCAAACTTCATCACCTCAAAATTATGTGATACAAACTATCTCATATAGAAGTCTCAAATCGAGTCTCTCCTCAAATCTTAAGAACTACTTAGCTTTATCAATGGCAAAACTGAAAAACCTATGATAACGTCTATTTTGTTATAATATTTCATCTATTGTTATAGTTATTTTGATAATTCATTTGGATTTTACCAAGCATTAAGCATCATTTAGCCCTCTTCTAGCATTTTCTCGTGTCTTGCAATGAATGGAGATACCGGGACACAAGCACAAGCGAATGCCGCAAAATATGATCATTCTACGTCAAAGGAGAAGCAACCCCCGTGGGGTGGATACCTTAGCCCGCGTGGGCTTCATGTCCAGCACTTTCAGCATGCTTCGGATCCATGATCAACCCGAGCGGATCACATTCAGCACTCACACCGCGTGGGGTATTTACCTTAGCCCGCACGGGCTCATTGCTCCAGCAAACACAACATGACTCGGGCTCTTGACCAGCCCGCGTGGACTCCCATCTCCAAGCAAGCCCATGCAGGGAACTCACCAGCCCGCGCAAGTCGTGTCCGTCACCTGAAGAAACCAGAAAAGGAAAATCAGCAAAACAAGAAAAGGAAAGTGCTAGCTGCTTAGACCAAAAGGAAGTATGGCTAGAGAAGAGGAATGGGAGCTACTTGGCCGGAAAATCGTCGTGGTTCAGTATCTCCTAATAAAAAAAACCAAGTTCAATGCAAGTAAGATTGGAAACCAGAATAAACCCAAATAAATAGCACACTTACTGGCCCCCATGGTCTGCCCACTCAGCGAGTATATTCGTTAGAACAGCGGCAGTTGTTCCTATTTCGTTTTCTCGTACTGTAACTCATTTCCAATGATATCCAACAGACTTGGCATAAACTACTTCTAAATTTTGTCTGAAATTTAATGAAATACTCGAACGGTCGATTCCTTTTTTTAACTTCCATGAAAATGAAAAGAATTATGATTATTATTTAAACTTAGAATTCAATAATGAATTCGTCACTCGATTATTATCAAACTGACTGCAATCTTTTTCTGTCCGTAAGGATCCCACCAAAGCGCCTTGCACTTCTAATAGGCCATGAACTAGATCCGAATCATTTTCAACAAATCCATAAGAAGTGATCCCATTTTGTTCATCGGGTCCGGGTAGAGACCAAAGGTCTTGAGCGACCGATCCGGCGGAACAAGTGTTGATTTGAATATACAGAAATGAGCTCAATAGAGATCTAGTTTCATAAACTTTTCTAAGGGTGCTAGCGATCCACTTCAGTTCATGGCCAAGGCCTTGTGGTCAGCGATGAAATGGGAAGAGCAACTTAAGCTTGAATAAAAGGTAATCAGACTTTTGCCTTTCGCAAGAGGAAATGACAATTATACACGAATGCAAAAACAAGAGATGGAAACACTCGGAAAAGGAAAACTGCAATTGTTGTAAGAAAGAGAAAATACCAGCCGTTGGAGAGGAAGGAAAGGGGACGGCAAAAGAGGAAAGAAGAGAGGAAAGGAAAGTGGAGAAAGAGGGAAAAAGGGGAGAGATTTAGTTGGCACAATTCAGATAGAAAGTAGAGAGAAAACAGAGCACATGTAGAGAGCGTAGAGAGAGAGCAGAATGCACGCGAAGACAAGGATGGAGCGACGAAGCCGGAGCGCGGGGGAGCTGTTGAAGACGTCGGTAATAGAATAGGGAGGGATCTCATTCTTTATCCATGTTGAATATAGTTATCTTTCGTGTTTCATTTTCTAAGTTCATGTCCGAGTAGGTCCATAGCCATAGGTTAGAGAGCTTTGCCAATATGTAACGAGGTCTTGTTTTTAATGTTTGATGGTTTTTAATGCTTTCGTTCTTGTACACCACTTGAAAGAATAATTTTGCTATTTGATCATTTTCAGATTGATTGGTTGTTTTTAATGCTTTCATTCTTGTATGCCACTGGAGTGAATGTTTATAGAAGTCTAATGAATCTACGCCATGGGATTAGACTTTCAAACTTAGCCAGTCAGCTCCTATATTACAGCTTGAATTCCTTGAACACGTGATAATATCTAAGACCAATGATCATGTTAGAACTTCGTTGCATGGTCATGCATCTCTAGAAACCTATGGTGTTTATTTAATTGAATTTAAATCGTTAATTAGTTAGTTTAGTTTTATTTTCATTCCAAACACTCGTTGATTTTTACTTATCTATTCATTAGTTACTAGCTTTAGAGTTGCATTCATTCCTCGTGTTCGACCCTGGTACTACACGATCCGTATTCTTATGGAAGCGTTAGTCTAGGTATTTTATTACTTGAGATTAACCACATCAAGTTTTTGGCACTGTTGTCGGGGAGTTGATTATGGCTTCAGAGTTAGGATACTTTTGGATTAGGAAATAGTCCTTTCCACAGTCTTATTTGTTTTTCGTGTTTTTGTTTTTTTTTTCTTGAGTAAAATCTTTTTACCTCTCGGAGCCGAACGGTTTCTTGTGTTTCTATCATGTGAGGTACTTTATCGCGCGAGACCGAAGAAGAACAAATGGCAGAATGTCGCATCCTAAACGCGCCACAAATTCCAACCGCGTTAACCTATGGAACATACATGGCTCCTAGGCATACAAAACTCTTGTCTTGCATTGTTAGAAGAGATGCTCGCGTCGAATTACAACTAGCATTCATTCAAATGCTCGGTAACGCAACATTCAGAGGGAAACCCACCGAGGATCCAAATCAGTATCTTAGTGATTTTAAGATGCTTTATTAAACCATTAGAGCGGGTGAAGGAGTCTCAGATGAGGATGTCATACTCGCTGCCTTCCCATTTTCAGTGAATGATAAAGCGCAAGACTGGTTGTATTCCCAACCGGCAAACTCTATACGATTGTGGGGGCAGCTAGAAGAAAAGTTCATGACGCAGTTCTTCCCACAAAGTAATGCTCAGCTAGCTAAGAATCAAATCAACGCGTTCATCCAAGGAGCAGCTGGGAGTCTATATGAAGCGTGGGAATGTTTCAAAGGCTACCAACGCCTTTGCCCACATCATGACATGGATCAGAGCTATCTTATACACATTTCTACAAGGATTCATGGATAACACAAGAATTCTGATCATAGCCGCAGCTGGAGGTTCTTTGAGCAACCTCACGTTTCCACAGGTTGATGACCTAATCGATCGTTTGGCTGATGAAGGCAGCAATGCCGCTGGAGAGTATATATGCAATGCTCCAGGAAGGCAAGCTAACATGAACGAGACGCATTCTCTATGCGTCGGTCTAGCCGAGGTGAAAGACCAAGTCGCAGGGACCTACAATCTCCTATCTGACTCGCATCTTCATCCTTCTTTGGAGAAAACAGAGGAACAAGGGGTTCAAGGGTATGAAGAAATGAATTATGTAAGCTATAACCAACCTTGGGAAAACACATACAATCCCGGATGGAGGAATCACCCTAACCTCTCCAACAAGAACTCCGACGATAACTATCGGGGAATTTTCAACCGCGGGTGCTGTAACGAAATCAAAATTTTCAGCCAAGGATGCAGCCCCTAACTCAGAACTATCAGTCATGTGTGCCTCAGCCACAGGCAAACCAATCTGAAGTAGCCCCGACAGCAACACCATGTTCACTCGTCTCCTCCAATTCCAAGAAAATCGAAGCAACTTGTTGATGGAAGTGCAACAAAGTCAAAATAATTTTGTAAGGGAAGTGAAAGCGAATCAAGAGAACACCAAGAAGCAGCTAGAGAGCTTTCAAACTCACCTTAGACACGTGGAGATGCAAGTTGCACATCTTGCACTAGAGGCAACACGTCCACAAGGAGTTCTATCGGGAAGGCTAGAAGCGAATCCCCGTCACCACGTCAACCCCATATATCTACGGAGTGGTAAGACGGTGGATCAGCCCGCTCCTTTAATGTTTGAAAGGGGTGAAGCACGTCGTACAATAGTGAAAAAGGGAAGCAACGATGAATAGCATAAGAAGACAACCCAGGAGGAAGAAGTCTAGTGGGTGAGATTACACAATGCGTCTAGTGGGTGAGATTACGCAATCGGGAGATTGGTAGTACGCACGCTAGATAGTGAACAAGTCTACGTAAGTCAGTTCCTATATTAGAGCTTGAATTCCTTAAACTCGTGATAATATCTAAGACCAGTGATCATGTTAGAACTTCGTTGCATCATCGTGCATCTCTTGAAACATGTGGTGTTTAGTTAATTGAATTTAAATTGTTAATTAGTTAGTTTAGTTTTATTTGCATTCCAAACACGCGTTGATTTTTACCGTTCTATTCATTAGTTTCTAGCTTTAGACTCGATTCCTCGTGTTTGACCCTGGTACTACACGATCCGTATTCTTGCGGAAGCGTTAGTCTAAGTATTTTATTACTTGAGATTAACCACATCAACCTACACCAACAATTACCACCACATATGTTCTTATTATCACCTCAAATGCCTTCTAAAATACATGGTCCAAAGTTGATCAACTTTTGATGTCGTGAATTTGCAGAACACTTTCTCAGGAGGTCTATAAGTATGTTCTCCATGTCGAAGCTTTGATCGAGGTATGACAAACTCTTGTTAAAAATTTCAATGAGATATTGATTTATAGAGAATATGAACTTTTAGCATCCTTAAAAATGCTAACCAGAGAAGACAAATCTCTCTTGGAATACCTAAGACAATTCAAGCTCATTTGTGATCACGTAACCTCCATTGATAAAACTATCTTAGAGCCAATTAAAATATTATGTCTCCTTCAAGGCTTAGGTAAAGAATATAGAGCTTTCACTAATGTCATCCATTCTTCGATGCATACACCACCCTTTACTACCTAATGATGTCATGATTCAGTTAAATAGATTAGCTTTAACCAACAAAACTCATCAAACTCCAGAACCTTCTCACCATCTTGCATTTACAACCCCTCCCCAAACAACTGCAGTACAAGATATCTTAGAAAACCAATATCCCTATTATAGAGGAACCTTTTCTTCCAAAGGGGCATAATTCCTTTACCACTCTTTGTAGAGGCTGTACTCGGCACCTGTCATTAAATTCAAACCAAAACAAAACTTCAAACTCTACTACATCTATTGATACGAATTTCCAATGGATTGCAACAGGTTCCTGAAAATGATCAACGGTCAATGATCCGTTGCAATCCGTTGAAGTTTTCAACAGATGAGTAACATATACAATATGTTCCCATTATAACCGGATACGCATTAAAAAGTTAGATTTTCGAGTTGTCGTTGAAATATTTCAATGTGATGTTTCAACGGGCATCCGTTAAGGATTCCAACAGATGCCCGTTGAAAAAATCACTATTAAGGCTTCTACCATCAAGCCATCAACACCAAATATATTTTCAAATAATGTCGTCTTCTTCAAATAGATATATATATATATATATAGTGGATGTATAGAAGGAAAGATCCCGTAAGCGAGGAAGTTACTCAAGAATTCTTACACGGATTAGAGCAGTTCATAAGTTTTTCATCGATGCAACCTTTGTGTCAAGAATGCGGGACAATATTATGTCTCTGCAAAAGATGTAAAACATGAAGTATCAAAGTCAAGAAATTGTTTGTAAACATTTTTACAACGTGGATTTCATAGAGAATTACGAAATTTGGTTATTCACGAGAAAAATTGTGGTGTTAGAGATATTTTGCAAGAAAATAAGAAATAGAAAGAAATGAAGAAGTTTTTTTATGAAGCATCGATGACCAATCCATATGTTGAAATGGTGTCAGATGCATTTTCTGGAGTTTTTTGGCAGCCGCATAAAGAGAGGCCAAACAATGAGGCACGCCGATTTATCAACCTATTGGATTCGGTGAAACAACCTATATATGAAGGTTTCCGTGAAGGTCAGTCTCATTTATCTTTGTCCTCAAGATTGATGAGTATAAAAACAGATGACAATGTTGTTGAAAATTACATGGATTCATTTTGCAAATCCATGCGTGAATATTTACTGGAAAATAATCAAGCTCTCGAGACCTATTACAAAAAAAAAAGAATGTTTTAAAAGATTTGGGAATACCACATGAGAAAATTGATATTTGTAGAAACAGATGCATATCATTTTGGGAAAATAATAAAGACTTGTTGGAATGTAAATTTTGTGGTGCAAGCAAATTTCGTCCAAATAAACTATCTTCATGTAAATATGTACCGTACAAAAGAATATTCGATATGCATGTAGCAAACATGTTGAAAAGGTTATTCGAATCGAAAAACTGTTGCGGAAACGAGATGACACACAAACATTTGATGGGTGAAAGGATAATGTAACACCCATAAGATGGTAAGGCTTGGAAAGATTTCAATGAAAGATTTCAATGAAATATTTCCAGAGTTCGCGTATGAAACGAGAAATATTTATCTTTGCATGTGCACCGGTGGTTTTTGTCAATATGGATAATCTGGAAGTCAATATTCTCTGTGGCCAGTCATTTTGTCTCTGTATAATTTGCCTCCCGATATGTGACTGAAAAGAGAAGTAATGTTTCTGACGTTGCTGATTCCAAGACCAGAACATCCAAAGAAAAGTATCAATGTATTTTTTCATCCTTTAATTCAAGATTTAAGACAGATTGTGGAATGATGAAATTCTTTCTTATGATGTGAGTACGAAGCAAAATTTCACATTGAAAATGGTGTTGTTGTGGACAATTAGCGACTTTCCTGCCTATGTAATGTGATCTGGATGGAGCACGCATGAGAGATTGACACGTCCATATTGTATGAGGATACAAAATCGTTTCGACTAGTACATGGGAAGAAACTATATTGGTTTGATTGTCATAGAAGATTTCTTCCTCGTGGATAGACTTTTAGAAAAGAAAAAACCCATTTTCGAAAGAACATGGTACAAAAAAAGAGGCATCGTGCATGCAAAGCGAAACAAAAATCCTTTACGAATGATTAAACACGATTGAAGATTTACAAGAATCAATAGAATGTGGTGGAGAACGTGGGCATCAAAACCAAAAGGACAGGGTGAATGGCATAACTAGTAGAAACATAGTATTTTTTGGGAACTACCATATTCAAAATCATTGATATTGCGTCATAATTTTGATGTTATGCATATTAAAAAGAACTTTTTTTATAACATCATCAACATTATTTTGAATATCACAGGGAAAACTAAGGATAATATACAATTAAGAAAAGATTTGAAGACAATATGTCGAGACTTGACTCGAAGTTACGAGATGGACGAGCACCAATCCCAATATTCAAATTGTTTGGGTCAGCGAAAAATGCATTATTAAAGTGGTTAAAAGAAGACATTCAATTTCGAGATGGATATGCATCGAACATTTCTCGGTGTGTTGATAATGATTGTTTGAGGCTGATCGGGTTCACAATTCACGATTGTTACGTTTTCATGCAGCGATTCATTCCAATTGCATTTGCTGAGCTCTAACCACGAAACGTTCACGATGTGCTATGCGAAATTAGCATATTTTTCAGAGATATATGTAGGCTTGGCCATTTCGGGTTTCGGTTCGAATATAATGGGTACGGATTATTCTGGTTTTAAAAAAACAATAGCAAAACAATAATCGAATTTAAATCGGTTCGGTTCGGTTTGGTTATATCAATAAGATATTGTAAACCGAAGTAAAACCCGAACTCTAACTTTTTTGTTACTATTCGATTATTTTGATTTTAACAATCATTTTATCATATAAAGTTACAAATAAATGATAATATTATAAATATTTCAAATAATTCATATATTTTACAAAATATAATATATTATTCAAATTTGATATTTAATTTAAATTATTAATTATATTAGATAAATATCATTTGATAAATATAATTTATCTAAATATTTTCATATTTTTATGAAACTAATCCGTTATCCATGTTTATTCGGTTAATAATCGAACCAAACCGAATCGATTCAGTTTTTTTAACTTTCATACTTGATCGGTTCTTATATCGATACCCAAACGAAACCAAATGACCAAATTTCGGTTCGGTCTGGTTCGATTTTATTAAAGCGAATCGAAATGTCCAGCTCTACATTTATGTTCAAGAAATTTAAAAAGAGATGACATGAGATTAATGAAAAACAATATCTCTGAAGTATAATACTCATTGGAAAAAAAAATTCTGCCTTCATTCTTCGATGCCATGGAACATTTGCCAATACATTTACCAAATGAGGCAATACTTTGTGGGTCAGTTCAATTTAGATCGATGTATCCTTCCGAAATTTTTTTCTTTCATTGAAAGAAAAAAAACAAAAAAGAAAATCAACCGGTTCAAGGATCTATTGTTAAACAATACTTGTTGGAAGAATAACATATTTCATCACATTTTATTTCGAGTCGCATATTCCAACGAAACAAAAACGTTTAACGGAAGATCAGACAAACTATCTATATCAATATAATCTGCAATTTGGCACAATTCCTGAGATTTTTTACACCGATTGGACGTATCAAAAGGAAATCTGATGAAATATTGGCTCATACGAGAGGAGTATAATCACATCCACACATATATATTACTAATTTTTCAATAGCTATTACCTTTTGAAAGGTACACAACAATGAAACTCGATCTTTTAAATGTGAACGTACTTTCATTAAATGATATTTAATGAAGAAGTAATGGATACATATCCTCATCTAAATGCAGATGGACTCACAAAAATGAAAGTTCAACATTATGGCTCGTGGTTGAGAGATTATGTAAGTAAACAGATATTCGCACGTTATAAATATAAATAAAAGGTTATGTTATAAAGTGTTCATTTTTTTATTTATATAGGTCAAATGTTTTGATGAGAGACATCCTACCTGGTTAAAAGATTTGGCTAACGGTCTTGCAAGAAATGTTTTGTGTTTTCTAATTTTGTGTACTCGTGGATACACATTCCAAACATATAGAGGGTGATAATTTCTACGGCATTTGCGTTCATACTGATATAGAGGGTGATAATTTCTATGACATTTTTCACCAAATCCTACAGATGGAATATCTTGTTCTCGTTGAATTGAATGTAATGCTTTTAAACGTTAGTGGTTCGACCCATTCGTAGGATGTGGTTCACGAAAACATCGATGAGGAGGAATTGACATCTATCCAACACGATAATATGGTAAGTATGATCCATTCATATGATCATCTTGTTTTCTTACATGCTTCTCACATGATTTTAGACATGTTTATGATGATTATTGCGTTGTTTACGTGTGATTTTATATTCGTTTGACTTGTTTTACATGTTTTCATGTTCTTACAGGTTTTAATGTAAATTTTGGTTTGTTTCGAAGCTAAAGAACATACATGGGACAAATTAAGAGCATCGGAGATCACAACAGAGCAAACGAGACGAGAAACAAACAAGAAATAGGCAAGACGTGAACTTGGCAAGGCATAAGCATGCATGGCCGGGCATGATGAACAGCACGATCAGTCGATAATTAGATGGATTTTTCCCCGAGAGTGCAGCATGACTCGGGCACACGTAATGCACAATCGAGAAATCCTCTTGAAAGAGTGCACGGTCATGCAAGACTTCACGCACGGTCGAGATCAACATCACCAAAAATCCTCGAGAGTTTTGCATGGCCCGGACATTTACACAGCACGGTCGAGCACTTGTTTTGAAGGGAGCACGGTCGGGCTCACCATCATGCACAGTAGGGCACCCAACCCTAGAAGGAAAAATTAATACACGGAACAACGCTTGAAGGAAAAGGAAAGCGGTCTAGAAAAAAGAAAAAGATGCGTGCCCGACCGGGCTGCATACCATGCACGGTCGGGAGTGACATAGGAAAGTTTCCTCCTTCCGTTTGAGTGGATTTTTGCACGGGAGTTGTTGGAATTTTGAGTTATAGAAAGTCAAGAACATAGAGAAGACATTGTTCATCAATTTACAAAGCATTCTCGGTAGGAGACAGACAAGGAGACCGGAAGATCAAATCGAGACTACGTTTCTTTTGATTTCTATGCTCCTTAGATTATATATTCCATTTATGTTGCTTGGTTTCGAACTCATGACTGAGTAGTTGTTTTTTTTTCAAGGAGAAGGGATTAGCCTATAGCTATCCGGTAACCTCTTTTGGTTAATCTATGAATGCAATTTCCCATCTTGTTTATCTATTTTTTGACTGAGTGTTAAATTTTCTTTTATTTACGAAGGCCAAGTAGATGCATGTGTTAGGAACTTAGGAGAAGGACCGAAAGGAGAATTCTAATCCCGGGACTAGGTCACAAACGTAGAGTAGTAATGGTTGAGGATTAATCGTATGAATCATAGAACATATGGATTTAGTTTATTATATCAGCAACGAAAGTAGTGGATAACTTGATTAGATCACGTTTCTATGCCTCATGAGAGTGTAGGAATCATATTGGGAACATCTGCCTTAGATAAACTGATTGGGAATGCATGATTAGGTAATTGATTGTTGGTTTCGAAAGCTTTATGGTTAAACCGTATCCTAGAACATTTGTCTCATTGTCAAGAACTCATTAGTATATTTTTAGTCATTATTTCAACTCACAACCAATATTCATTTTGTAGCAAGTTTGATTTCTAGTTTGAGTTTGGTCTGTGTTGCATAGTCCATGTGGGATCGACACCTAGAGTACTACACACGTGTCATGCACTTACGGGTAGTTTAGGTTATTTTGTTTTACTTGGAACGCATCAAGTTTTTGGCGTCGTCACCGGGGACTATTTGTTAACACGTCTTAGATTCGAACTTAGAGTCTTGTTTTGTTTTCTTTTGGTTTTCTTTTCTTTTTGTTCTTTCTACCTAATTCCTTTTACTTGTCCTTCGTTGATGTATGACCAGATCTCAAGGTACTTTGAGCCTACTTCGAATCGCCCCCGAGATCAAGAGAACTTATAGACAGTTGAGAAAGGGCAAGGAAGAATGAAAAGTAGAGCCAAATGATCAACAAGAGATGGATAACCAAAACGATATGTTGAACGGTCATGACAGCCTCAATGACCCATTGGTAATGTGGCACAGTTATAACAACAGCAACAAGCTCCTCCACCACGTCGTCTTCGAGAGTACATGGTACCGAACATGAACAACGTCCAAACTGCCATAAGGATACCTGCTATTGCTAGAGAGCAGTTTGAGATCCAGCCTGCGATTATTAACATTATTTATCTGAAGCAATTTATGGGTTGAAATCACGAAGATCCCTATTAGCACCTTAGAGACTTCTAGAGCTTACTGGGACATTCAATATACATGGAGTATCGAAGGATGCAATTTTTCTACGTCTCTTCCCTTTCTCAATTGGAGGACGTGTGAAAACATGTATGTAATCTGTTTCCGTTGGTTCAATCACTACTTGGGACTAGCTCTGCACATCATTCCTATCATGGTTCTTCCTCCCAGCAGGACGATTCAGATGAGGGGAGAAATTACGAAGTTTAGATGTAGAGAGGGGGAAACGTTTCTTGTATCGTGGGGAAGATTTAAGGATCTTTTGCAGATGTGCCCTCATCATGGTCTAGAGCAGTGATACGTTATCCAAAACTTCTATAATGGGATCTCGGATGAGCACAGAATGACATTGGATAACACTGCTAGAGGATCATTGACGGATCTAAGTGTTGAGGAGGCATACGAGCTGATCGATAATCCTCCATGAACCACTATGTGGTCCATACCGAGGAGTATGCCGAACAAGACAAGAGGTCTATAGGAGGACAATCCGAGTAGATCAATGGAAAATAATGTGAATGTTATGTACTGTGTCAATTGCGGAGATACGGAGCATGTAGCTTATCAGTGCACAGTGCAAGAAGATGTGGAACAAATGAATTACACCTCGCAGCAAGGAAACACACAATTTGGGAACACCTACAACCCGAATTGGAGGAACCAACTGAATTTTTCGTACCGAATAACTCAACAAGTTAAGTATTCGGGATTTCAACAAAAACCACAACAACCGTACCAGCAAGGTACCCAAAAATTCCAGCAAGCTCAGCAAGCTCCTCAAGCTCCTTCGTCAAGCCTTGAGGCGGTAATACTTGAATTCATCAAGGAGAAAAGGCAGCAACAATCGCTTCAAGCTAAACTCAATGCGGATATGGGAACTGCAATCAACGAGCGAAAAACACATGTGAAGATGGTAGAGAACTCCATAGTGCAACATGTTGCTTCATCCTCTTGAAATCCTATAACGCTACCCGAAAAGCCAGATCCGAACCCAAGAGAGCATGTAAACACTATCACCTTGTGCAGCGGTAATGTTATTAACAATCGTCCCCCTAAAGTGCAAGAGAAAGTTGCTAGAAAATCTGTGGATAAAGGAAAGGGAATTTCGAACATGGAATGGGCTGAACCAGATTTTGAAAAGCCGTATATTGCTCCACCGGCGTACTAACCTCCTATACCGTTTCCTCAGCGGTTGGTGAGCAGCAAGAACAAAGTAAGGTATGGACAGTTAGTAGAGATCCTCAAGAATCTTCATATCAACATACAATTCATAGAAGCCCTCCAACAAATGCCTGCATACGAAAAATTTCTCAAAGAGATTCTATCCAACAAGAGGAGAATCGAAGAGAGTGAGACAATAGCACTCGCCGAAGAATGCAGCACCATTCTTCAAAGTTGAAGGACCCCGAAAGCTTCTCCATTCCATGCACCATAAGAAACATCGACATTCACCAAGCCTTGTGTGATTTAGGAGCAAGCGTGAGCCTTTGATGCTTTCCAAGTTAAACTAAATTAACCTAAACTACCCGCAAGTGCACGATACGGGTGTAGTACTCTTGTTGTCGATCCCACAGGGACTACGCAATACAACCTAAACTCAAACTACGAATCAAACTTGAAAACAACGAAATATTGGTTTTCAGGTTGAAATAACTAAAAACAATAAACTAATGAGTACTTAATAGTGAGACAAACGTTCTAGGAATTCGGTTTCACCACAAGACTATCAAAACCAATAATCAACCTATCTAATCATGCAATCCCAATCAAGTTATATAAGGCAGACCATCCTAATATGGTATGTACCCTCTCTTAAAGCATAGACACGTGATCTAGTCAAGTTATCCCCTACTTCCGTGGCTGACCCCTTGAACTAAACCCATAAGTTCTATGATTCATCCGTTTTACCCTCAACCGCTGCTACCCTACTTTCGTGGCTTAGCCGTGGTTTTTCTAAGTTCCTAAAACACGCATCTATGTGGCCATCGTAAATACAAGTCAATGAAGCACTCAGACAAAGAATAGATAAATCAAAATGGAAAATTGCATTCAAAAATAAATCAAAAGTTGTTCCTTCTCAAAGAACAAAACTAACATAATCGAAATAGATAGTTTAAAGAACATAGAAAAACTAAAGAAACCAAAGTCCCTTTTTCGATATTTAATGCCCCTTGAATGTCTCCGCTACAAGTCTCCTTCTAATTCTCTCCATCTCTCTGTGTCTGTCGTGTGTCTAACTTCTGTAACCAAATGAATCTGTTCTTCCTTTTACCCCTTTCTTCTTCTTTCCTTTTCTCTTTCTTCCTTTTCTTCCTCTTTACTCTTTGGTTGAGTCATTTCCATTCCTGCGTCAGATTTTTCCTTTTCTTTTCAGTCGGCTAAACGTTTCCTTTTTTTCGGGTTACAAGTCTGTGTCTTCACGCCTTGTTGTGCAGGATGTGGAGTCCGACCGGGCATGTCCCTTGAAGACCTGCTCGACCGTGCTAAAGGAATAGCTCGACCGTGCTTGTTTGTTTCTTCATGAGATCGGATGTGCACAAGGAAGAGATCGGCCGTGCTTGCTTGTTTCTTCATGAGCCCGGTTGTGCAGAAGGAAGAGATCGACCGTGCTTGCTTGTTTCTTCATGAGCCCAGTCGTGCAGAAGGAAGAGATCGGTCGTGCTTGCTATCTAGCTAATGCTTGACCATGCAGGAGGTTAAGCCCAATCGTGTAGGTGGTCCTTGAGGTGTTGCTCGATCGTGTTGATGATAGAGCTCGGCCGTGCTGATGGGAGGGAACCGATCGTGCAGAAGGAAGGGATCGGTCGTGCTGTGCTTGAAGTTTGATTAGCCCGGTTGTGCACAACAAGGAAGCCCGACCGTGCTTGCATGATACTCAATGCCCGACCGTGCAACGTAGGAGCCTGGGTCGTACGATGCTCTCAAGGATAATTTATGACTTTAATGCCCGACCGTTCTTGATATCTAGCCCGACCATGCATGACAGCCAATGAAGTGCCCGACCGAGCAAGGCACAATGGTCGGCGGGCAAGGCACAATGGTTGCCCGTTACTCTCCGTTTCTCGTCCCGTTGGCTTTGTTACGATCATCGATGCTAGTACTTTGTCTTGTGTATGTTCCTTAGCTTTGAAATGAACCAACTTTGCATTAAAACCTATATGGAGACGAAAACACGAAAACGAGTAAAACAGATACAAAATCATACGTAAAAATCGCATCAATATCGTAAACATCTCTAAAATCATGCGAGAAATACGTGTAAAAACGAGACGATCAAAATCCCCCAGACTTGAATGTTTGCTTGTCCCTAAGCAAACGTAAACGTGGAACACATGGGGTATACAAAAACCGAGAATTCCCCTTTCTCCTAAAAATACAGCTAAAGTGAACCTAACCGATCAACTAGCAAGTCGAGAGCAAATTCGGCCTAATTAAATTTTCAGTCTTCATCCTACGCTCACCAAGGCTACCTACGAGAAAGCAAATCGAAGGCAAACTAAACAAGCAACCATAACTCTCTCCACGAAAAAAGATATCAGACAAATGCTAAACGTAGAACAATCGAGGATACAGGTTTCATTCTGAGTTTCTTTCTTTTTTTATTATTTTTTTCTTTTTCTCTTCTTCTTTTTATGTTGTGTAGACATACTAGGCTCCTACGACGTTGGGTTTGAAGGGATCCAGCCTCTACTTAGACCTAGACTACCGATGACGATATACTAATGCATCTTGTTCAAGAGTCCAACGGAATAGGTGGCGTTTGTGCCATGCCCTTAGGACGTAGAAAGATGATCGCCAACCCACCACTTAGACCCGAACCATAGAAAGAGTATCAATGTCGATGCACCCATATCGATTTTAGATCATGCTTTTAGGCATTATTTCTATCGACAACGGAGTGTTAGTGTGTTCTCTTATTCTGCAAAACAAGCTCATTTTCATACGATCTAATAATCTTCAGCAAAGGATGTAAGGCATCATCTATACGAAGTATGACCATCTGGATAGAGAGAATTAACGATAAACTAGCCTAGCAACCTCGTCCAAACCTCTTATAAGCAGCACTAGGATTCCCAAGGGATTATGATCTATTGTCTTTCAACCGACTAATAAACTCTAACACTTTGGAAAAACCTAGCTCAAACATGTAAAACATCACGGAAAAGGCCAAATTCATAAGTACCCTAGGTTCAGGGTTCATCTTAAATGTTGCACCGTACAAGTGCCTAAAACGACTCTAACTCAGGAAAAAACAAAACAAACTAAAAAAATACAAAATAAAAGAAAATAAAAGAAAATGAAAGAAAATGAAACGAAGTCACCTGACAAACGTGAGCTGCACCCCAGACTTGAATTGAACGGGGTCCTCGATGTGAAGCTCCAATGGAGGGTAAGGAAAGCCAAGTCACGTTTGTGGTTGTATTTTTTTTGTTTTGTTTATTTTTTGTTTTGTTTTTTAATGATGAAAAAATCTTAAACTAAACAAGTAAAAAAAATAGAAACTAAAGTACTGGATTGCCTCCCAGCAAGCTCTTATTTAATGTCTTTAAGCTTTGACGTCTCCATACCTCATGTGTGCGTATGGGTGGATCGGAAAGGGAAATGGAGTTTCCACTTTCGGTCGGTTGAGCGGCTTGGTAGAGCTTTAGTTACTTCTCATTAGCTTTGAATGTTCTGCTAGAATCGCTCCATAGTTCCACTTCTCCATGCAGGAATACCTCTAGTACCTGAAAAGGACCAGACCAATAGGACGGTAGTTTTGTCCAAGAAAGCATAGGACAAGAATGGAAAAAAAGAACTAAGTCACCTAGTGGAAGTCATGAAGTAGGATCTTTTTGTCATGCCATCTCTTAGTGCGGTCATCGTTCGCATTGCGGATCACTGACACTGCTTCTTTCTTTGGCACGTCATGCATGGGATTCACTCGTTCGATGCACGAGGTTGGATAAATGATATCTGCATCAAAAAGTCTTATGGTGTCTTTTTCCATTACCTCTTTCAAGTTCGGGTGCAGCCTCCTTTGAGTTTCTGGTTTAAGGTTCATGGTTGTCTTCTGTATAAATTCAGTGCGTACATATTGAAGAGCTGACTCTCCTACGCTTCTTTATGTGAGTGGGTTGTTTCCCCATCTCATCTGCACTCAAGTTAGCATTCATAACAACATGATATGTTTTATTGCATTGAATGTACTCATACCAAAGAGAAGTAGGAAGAGGTTCGAGCTCAAGTTTGGGCGCTTTCTCCACTGTGAAATCAGCGTGTGTTTCATGTGGTATCTCCTCACATGGGGCGTCTCCTACTGCCTCAATGGCACTTATGAATTTTGTGTACAGCTCGGCTCCTTCATTGGTAAATCCTGCATCTTTGCAAACTAGTGTTAAACATCACACAAGAATATCGGAAATACTTACTTGATCAAGTGTGTCATTCGCTAACTCGTCCAACGAATCAACTCTAAAGCAAGACTCCTTGAAGGAAGGTCCGTTCATAGTGCTGAACAAGTTGAACTCTATCTTCTCATTTCCGACACGTAAGGAGAGCTTTCCCTGTTGTACGTCTATCATGGCACCTGTAGTAGCTAAGAAATGTCTACCAGGAATAATGGGCACCCTAGCATCTTCCTTTATGTCAAGTACAACAAAATTAGTGGGAATGCAAAGATTACCTACCATTGGTGGGAACGTTATCAACAATTCCAACCAGATATCTTACTGAGCGATCCGCGAGGTGTAGAGACATCTTTGTAGGTTTGAGAACTCTGAAGTCCATGTGCTTGAAGACCGGGTGTCGCATGATGCTCACGCTTGCTCCTAAATCACACAAAGAATTTTCACTGTCAATATTACCTATTATGCATGGGATGGAGAGGCTCTGGGGTCCTTCAACTTTGGAGGCAGTGTGTTTCGAAGAATGGCATTGCATTCCTCGTTGAGTACTACTGTCTCGTTCCCTTCGATACCCCTCTCTTTGGAAAGAACCTCTTTGAGGAGTTTGGCGTGATTAGGCATTTTTTGGAGGGCTTCCACTAACGGGATGTTGATGTCAAGCTTCTTGAGACCTTTAGAACTCTCCCCACTCTCTCTATGTTCTTGCTGCTCACCAAATGTTGAGGAAACGGTATTGGAGGTTTGTACACCGGTGGAGCAAAATATGGTTTGTCCAAATCTGGTTCAACTCCTACCATAATTGTGATCCTACCTTTGCCTTTTTTCATAGATGTTCTAGCAACTTGCTCGTGCTCTTTGGAGGGCTAGTGCTCAATCACCGCATTGCTGCACAAGGTAATAGCGTTCACATACTCTTTTGGGTTTGGATCGGGTTTTCCGGGAAGCTGTCCAAGATTTTGAGAGGATGAGGCAGCTTGCTGTGCTATGGAGTTTTCCAACATCTTCACATGTGTTTTGAGCTCATTGACTGCAGTCCCCATATTTGCATTGAATTTGGCTCAAATCGATTGTTGTTATCTTCGCTCCTTGATAAATTCAAGCATCACCGCCTCAAGGCTTGACGGGGGAGCTTAAGGAGTTTGAGGAGATTACGGAACTTGCTGAGCTTGCTGGAATTGCTGATTATTTAGTTGGTACGGTTGCTGTGGTTTTTGTTGAAATCCCAAATACTTCATCAGTTGAGTCGTTCGGTACGAGAAGTTCAGGTGGTTCCTCCAATTCAGGTTGTAGGTGTTCCCGAATTGTGCGTTTCCTTGCTGCTTGTAATAACTCATGTGTTTCATGTTCTCTTGCACCGTGCAATGATAAGCTACGTGTTCTGTATCTCCGCAATTCATGTAGTACAAAGCGTTCGCTGCATTACTCATTGCTCTGCTATGATTTTGCTCATGTAAACCTCGAGTTCTCTTAGGCATACCTCTTTGTGTGGACCACATGGTGTGGTTCATGACGAGGTTATCAATCAGATCGTATGCCTCCTCAACACTCAGATCCATAAACAATCCTCTAGCAGCGTTATCCAACTTCGTTCGGTGTTCGTCTGAATTCCATTGTAAAAGGTTTGCATAAAATACCGGTGCTCGAGACCATGATGTGGGCACATCTGTAGAAGATCCTTAAATCTGATCCTCGGGATAAAATACCACTGCTCCGTGTATCTTGAACGTACCGGAAAGCTCTAGGAAGTCTGTGAGGTGCTGATGGGGATCCTCGGGATTTCCACCCATGAATTGCTTCTAATAAAGCATGTTGATTATTGCTGGCTTAATTTCAAACTGCTCTCTAGCAACAGCAAACATCTCTATGGTGGAGAAGCCTGTAGTTCTCACGGTTAAGGTGCGAGTTGCTGTTGCTGCAAATGCCCTAAATTACCTATAGATAATTGAGGTTGTCCATGGTTATTCTAATTATCCATCTCTCATTGATCCGACGGCTTTGCTTTCCCTTCTTCCTTGCCCTTTCTCAGTTGTCTATAAGTGCGCCCGATTTTGGGATCGATTTGGAGTAGGCTCGAAGTACCTTGATATCTGGTCATAAACCAACAAAGGATAAATAAACGAAATTAGGTAGAAAGAAACAAAAGAATAGAAAACAAAAAGAAAAATAAAACAAGAATGACTCTAGGCTCAATTCTAAGACGTGTTGTAATAGTCCCCGGCAACGGCGCCAAAAAAGTTGATGTGTTCTACGTTAAACTAAATTAGCCTAAACTAACCGCAAGTGCACAGCACGTGTGTAGTACTCTAGGTGTCGATCCCACAGGGACTATGCAACACAACCTAAACTCAAACTACGAATCAAAGTTGGAAACAACAAAATATTGGTTTTAAGATTGAAATAACTAAAAACAATAAACTAACGAGACTACCAAAACCAACAATCAACCTATCTAATCATGCAATCTCAATCAAGTTATCTAAGGAAGACGATCCTAATATGATATATATCCTCTCTAGAGGCATAGACATGTGACCCAGTCAAGTTATCCCCTACTTTCGTGGCTGACACCTTGAACTAAACCCATAAGTTATATGATTCTTCCATTTTACCTTGAACCGCTGCTACCTTACTTTCATGGCCTAGCCTCAATTGTTTTAAGCCTAATCATCCGGAATTAGAATTCTCCTTTTGATCTTTCTTCTAAGTTCCTAAACATGCATCTACGTGACCATCATAAATACAAGTCAATGAAGCACTTAGACAAAGAATAGATAAACGAAAACGGGAAATTGCATTCAAAGAGAAATCAAAAGTTGTTGTGGGATAGCCATGGACTAACCTCTTCTCCTAGAACAAAATGACTACTCGCTCATGCGTTTGAATGCAACAACATAATCGAAATAGATAGTTTAAAGAACATAAAAGAACAAACAAAACCGAAGTCCCTATTCGATCTTCAAAGCCTCTTTAATATCTCCTCTGCAAGTCTTCCTCTAATACTCTCTGTCTCTCTATGTCTTTCGTGTGTCTAGCTTCTATAACCGAATGAATCCTTTCTTCCTTTTACCCCTTTGTTCTTCTTTCCCTTTCTCTTTCTTCCTTTTCTTCCTCTTTCTTCTTTGGCTGAGTCCTTTCCATTCCTCTGATCGGGTTTTTCCTTTTCTTTTCAGTCGGATAAACGTTTTCTTTTCTCGTGTTGCAGGTCCGTGTCTTAACGCCCAGCCGTGCAGGATGTGGAGCCCGACCGGGCGTGTCCCTTGAAGAGCTGCCCGACCGTGCTGAAGGAAGAGCTCGGTCGTGCTTGTTTGTTTCTTCAGATCGGACGTGCTTGCTTGTTTCTTCATGAGTCCGGTCGTGCACAAGGAAGAGATCGGCAGTGCTTATTGTCTAGCCAATGCCCGATCGTGCAAGATGTTAAGCCCGATCGTGCATGTTTTCCTTGAGGTGCTAACCAATCGTGTTGATGATAGAGCTCGATCGTGCTGAAGGTAGGGAACCAATCGTGCGGAAGGAAGGGATCGGTCGTGCTGTGCTTGAAGTTCCGGGGAAGGCACAATGGTTGTCGTTTACTCTCTGTTTCTCGTCCGATTGGCTCCGCTATGATCATCGATGCTAGTACTTTGTCATGTGTACATTCCTTAGCTTCAAAAATATGAACCGAATTTGCATTAAAACCTATAAGGACACGAAAACATGAAAACGAGTAAAACAAATACAATATCATACGTAAACATAGATCTATATCATAAAAATCTCTAAAATCATGCGAGAAATACGTGTAAAAACGAGTCGATCAGCCTTATGCCACATCCGGCCTTCGAGCGGATGAACTCACGCTTGCTCCTAAATCACACAACGCTTTATCAATATCGAGATTACCTATTGTGCATGGAATGGAGAAGTTTCCGGGATCCTTCAACTTCAGGGGCAGTTTGTTTGGAAGAATGGCGCTGCATTCCTCGGTGAGTGCTACCGTCTCACTCTCTTCGATATGCCGTTTGTTGGACAGAATTTCTTTGAGGAATTTGGCGTACGTGGGCATTTGTTGGAGGGCTTCTACAAAAGGTATGTTAATTTGAAGTTTCTTAAGTATCTCTACAAATCTTCCATACCTTAGCTCGTTTTTCCTGCTCACCAATCGTTGCGGAAACGGTATTGGAGGCTTGTACGCCGGTGGAGCTACATACGGTTTCTCTAATTCTGATTCAGCTCCTCCCTCATTCACAATGCCCTTCCCCTTATCCACTGATTTTCCAGCAACTCTCGCTTGCTCTTTTGGGGGCAGATTCGTGAGCAAATTACCGCTGTACAAGGTGATGGCGTTCACGTGCTCTCTCGGGTTAAGATCGGGCTTACCGGGACGGGATTCCGAGAGGATGAGGCAGCCTGTTGTGCTATGGAGTTTTCCAACATCTTCACATGTGTACTCAAAGATTCCATATGAGATTTAAGCTCACTAATCGCTGTCCCCACATCCGCGTTGAATTTGGTTTGAGTCGATTGTTGCTGCTTTTGCTCCTTGATAAATTCGAGCAGTACCGCCTCAAGGTTTGATGAAGGGGCTTGAGGGGGTTGAGGAGCTTGCGGAACTTGCTGAGCTTGCTGGAATTGCTGGTTGTTTTGCCGAAAATTATTCAGCCTTTGTGGAAACCCCGAATACTTTACCGGTTGAGTCGTTTGATATGAACGATTCGGGTGATTCCGTGAATTTTGAACGTACCAGAAAGCTCAAAGAAGTCTCTGAGGTGCTGATGGGGATCCTCATGGTTTCCACTCATGAATTGCTTCTGATAAAGCATGTTGATCATCGCTGGCTTAATCTCAAACTGTTCTCTTGCAACAGCAGACATCCTTATGACTGTTTGCACGTTGTTCATGTTTGGCACCACGTAATCCCTTAGACGACGTGATGGAGGAGCCTGTGGTTCTCGCGGTTGAGGCGCGAGTGGTTGTTGCTGCATTTGGCCCAGATTACCGAGAGGTATCTGAAGCTGTTCGCGGCCGTTCTGATTATCCATATCTCGTTGATCTGACGGCTCTGTGTTATCTTCTTCCTTACCCTTTCTCAGTAATCTGCAAGTTTGCTCGATCTCTGGGTCGAGTCGGAGTAGACTAGAAGTGCCCTGAGACCTGGTCATAAACCGACAAAGAACGAACGAATGGAATTAGGTAGAAAGAATCGAAAGTAAACAAAAGCAAAAATAAAAACAAAGCAAGAAAGACTATAGGCTCGAATCTAAGACGCGTTGACAATAGTCCCCGGCAACGGCGCCAAAAACTTCATGCGTTCTCAAAGTTAAATAAAATAACCTAAAAACTACCCGCAAGTGCACGGCACGTGTGTTGTACTTTAGGTGTCGATCCCACAGTGACTACGCAACACAATCTAGACTTGAACTATGAATCAAACTTGCTAACGATTGAATATGGTTGAAGAATGAAATACTGAAAGAAAATAAACGAATTGGTTCTTAACGATAAGACAAACGTTCTAGGAATCCAGTTTCACCACAAGACTACCGAAACCAACAATCAATCTATCTATCATGCAATCCCAATTAAGCTATCTAAGGCAGACGATCCTAATATGATATCTACCCTTTCTCGAGGCATAGACACGTGATCTAGTCAAGTTGCCCCCTACTTTCGTGGCTGACACATTGAACTAAACCCATAAGAACTATGATTCATCCGTTTTACCCTCAACCGTTGCTACCCTGCTTTCGTAGTGATACAAGCACCGAGGCTTTAGCCGCAAGTATGGTCGGCGTAGAGTCGGTAGAAGGCCTAGGGGGCACTCTCTAGCTGAAACTCGGTGATGGTGAGGGCGGACGAAGGGGAACAGGCCAAAGGGGGTGCTCGTTCGGTCCTTCAAAGTGATGGTGAGGAAGGGTGGATCGTAGGACACTACGAAGGCTGCGGAGGGGACCTTCGATACAGTCACACGTTTGGTTTGGACTCCCGGAGCACAAAGCGAACTAGGGTTGCGAGTCTCGCAAAGATAAAGAAAATACTCAGAAAATTTTATTGATCAAAAAGATGTGTCCCTTAGAAATAATAAGCCTCGGTTTTATAAGCATAACCGAGAGAAAAAAAAAGAAGAAAAAAAACTTAAGTCTAGGGCGCAATTTAAGGGTGGCCGTTGTAGCCTTGATTCGAGCCAAGAAAAAAAGGAAAGTGAATCGTGGGGGGAAGGGGAAAGAGCCGTTGGGAGAATCTTCAAAAAGGCTCCATTCGAATTGGAGTCTTCGGGACCTTCTGTATGCGTTGGAGTCTTCGAGTTAAGGCAAGTTGAGCTGCGCCGGTCTTGATATGGCAAGTTGCTGCTGGTGTTGTTGTTATTGTTCACGAAGCCACCTGATAGAGTTCCTTGGGCTTCATTGATGACGAAGAGGGACTTGGCTTTTGGGAAATTTCCGCTGATGTCTCCCTCTTCATTGTTGAACTCCTGACGGTTGTTGAGGAGCACTTGAGCTACGTACGCGTTGATTCTTGTACGCGGGCTCTTTGCTCGGGATCTCGTGAGTGGCATGTTGCAGACCACCGGCATGTCAATGTGTGCGTCGTCTTCTCCTAGCTCTCCATCCACTCCCGTGCTTGTCTCGTCTATGCTAAGCTCGTCCTCGTTGTGATCCATGCTCGGCTCGTCCTTGCTCCGCTCCTCTCCTTCGTTTGAGTCGTAGCTCGTTGTAATGCCCTCATCACGTAGCCTAACCTCAGTTGTTCTAAACCTGATCTTCTAGGACTAGAATTCTCCTTTCGGTCCTTCTCCTAACCCCTAACACATGCATCTACGTGGCCATCGCAAACACAAGTAAATTCAAGCACTCAGATAAAGAATAGATAAACGAAATCGGGAAGATGCATTCAAAGATAAATCAAAGGATGGTTCCGGGATAGCGATGCATCTACGTGGCCATCGCAAACACAAGCAAATTCAAGCACTCAGATAAAGACTAGATAAACAAAAACGGGAAGATGCATTCAAAGATAAATCATAGGATGGTTCCGGGATAGCGAAGGGCTAATCCCTTCTCCTAGAACAAAAAAACTACTCGCTCATGCGTCTGTAAACAAACATAAATGAAATAGGAAGTCTAAGGAACATGAAAAAAAACAAAAACCGAAGTTTGGGGGTTGATATCCAATGCTCCTCGTGTGCCTCCTCGAAAGAATCTCCTCAATCACGAACTGAATAATGTGTCCTCCAATGTTGTCCTCTGACCTCCTTTTATGTCTTTTAAGTCGGTTCACTTGATGCCTCAATCCCCCACAAACTTCCATTCCAATTAAGTCAAATTGACTTCACTTAAGTCGCAGAAACGGGTCGCGACCCGAGCGGGCGGTCAATTTACCCGCTCGGGTACGGCGAGGTCGGACGCGCAGGATTGCGGTCCGCATGGGGTGCCCGATCGGGCATGATGTGTGCCCGCTCGGGTATGAGGCACCCGCTCTTGCATTTCCTTGCCCGAGTCGTGCGTGAATTGCGCACCAAAATTGTCGTGGCTCTTGCCCGATCGGGTGTGAGTTGTGCCCGATCGGGTGGTGGCTCTTCATGCTAATTCTCGTTCCGTTTATCCTGTGATGATCCTCGAAGTTGGTACTTAGCCTCGTGCATGTCCTTTAGCTCCGAAATGATCCGAATACGCGTAAAAACCTGTAAGAACATGAAAACACGAAAACAAGTAAAACGGATACGGAATCATACGTAAAGCAACACATATATATCATAAATATCTATAAAATCGTGCAAGAAATACGTATGAAAACGAGATGATCATACAATAAGAAAAGCTCTCTCTACGTGTCGGAGACGATAAAATAGAATTCAACTTGTCCGGCTCAATGAACGGCCCTTCCTTCAAGGACTCGTTCTTTGGAGTTGATTCTGCTGGATGATTTGGTGAATGACACGATTGATCAAGTAGGTATCTCCGACCCTCTTTAGAGATCTTAACACAAGTTTGCAGGGACGTAGGACTCACCCACGAAGAAGTCGAGGTCTATGCAGAATTCATGAGTGCTATTGAAGCACTACGGACGCCGAACACGAGGAGATTTTGCGCAAAACACATGCTCATTTCGCTTTGGAGAAGGCGCCCTATCTCGAGCTCAAACTTCTTCCTTCTTCTCTTCGGTATGAGTACTTTGGATGTAATGACACATACCCCATTATTGTGAATGCTAACTTGAGTGCAGGTGAGATGCAAAATCTGCTCGCTTGCCTAACAAAGCATAGGAGAGTGATCGGATACACTATTGATGATATCAAGGTATTAAGCCCTTCATTATTCATCCACCAAATACTCATGGAGGACGACCACAAACCATCCATTGAAGCTCAAAGGCGGCTGAACCCGAATATAAAAGAGGTAGTGAAAAAGGAGATACTAAAACTTTTGGATCCAGGTATCATATATTTTATCTCAAACAGCGAATGGGTGAGCCCCCTGCATGTAGTGCCAAAGAAAGGTGGAATGACGGTAGTACGCAACGAGAACAACGAGCTGATTCCAACAAGAATGGTCATGGGCTGGAGGATATATATAGACTACTGATAACACTGAAAGTGTATCAATATTAGGATAGGTTTTTACACCATTTTCGCATGTATCTTACATCGAGTCATACTTATCCGATACGGTTTCGAGTTTTACATCCCCGTTTTCTTGGTTTTCAGGTTTTTAGGCGACAAGGCCTAAATGAGCTCAATATGAAGGATTCCCTGCAAAAACCACAAGATTTGAAGACATATCTACTCAGAGCTCCAGAACCAAAGGAACACCCGAGCAACGAGCGAAAAATAGAGATTTCAAGGATACAAGGGTGCCCGATCGGGCACTATTCCTTCACCCGCTCGGGTAGAACCTACGGGGTTTATCCACGCATTTGACACGACCCAGGCACACGAGCAAAAGAGGATCGGGTGATCACCACCCGATTGGGCGAAATCTAAACACCCGCTCGGGCAATTAACCATCCTTCAGCCCCGTAAGTTTACGCGACTCGGGTCCGCTTAGTCACGCGATCGGGTGACATTCACC
>CM071863.1:35376051-35391663 GCA_036759665.1 Gynandropsis gynandra | reverse complement strand
GAACCCGATCGGGCAGGTAAGCTGGATAATGACCCGATCGTGCAGACCCACAGCCCGACTCATGCACACCCACGAGGGTAAATTGCACAACAATTACCCGACCGGGCGTTCTTAGAGCACCCGACTGGGCATCTGTAGGGACCCAACCACCGCATGTTTCAAGCGATACTTCGACGCGGGAAACGGTTCCAAAGTCACGTGCATCATCTCTGACATCTTCAGTGGCACGCATACCTACTTACCCAGCCTGGAACACTGAGGAATCACTGAAACTCAACCGGTTTAGTAGGAGATGCGGGAAAGGCACGAATTCGAGGGATACAGATCGACGATTGCATCTAGGAAGTCCACCCGATTTTGAATCAAAGCTCATAGGTCGTAGAGAAGACGGAAGAGGCATACCTCCTCTATCCGAGTCACCCAGCGTATGAAGATGCCATTGTCAAGCTAAAGACCTTAGACAAGCGCTTCTCGGGAGGCAACCCGAGCATATCCTTTTATGTTTTTAATTTTTGGACTCAATTTTTCATTTTTTTATTTTATTTTGGACAATTTTTCTAGGAATTAGGAAGATAGAGATTATTGGTTATTGATGTGTGTTATATCAAGTTATAAAACCTAGACTAACGCTTCCGCAAGAATACGGATCGTGTAGTAACTAGGGTCGAACACAAGGAATAGATGCGACTAATGAGCTATTAAACTAATTGAATAGACGTGTGAGGTGACTAAAGTTGAGATTGTTATTGAACTAGACTAGACTAAATCGATGAGATCAAATTATAGCTAAGCACCATGGGTATCGAGAGTTTGCATAATGAAGTAACGAAGTTCTAAAAGGATAATTGGTCTAAGGTACTATCATGAATTCAGGGAATTCAAGCTCTCCTATAGGAACTGACTGGCGTAGACTTGTCCACAATCTAGCATGCATATACCAATGTATCCATTGCGCATCTTACATGCATAGACACATTATGACCGCTATCCTAATCCCTAGATTCAACCGATTGACCTGACGTAGATTCTAAACCGGCTAAACCATCCAATTCGCGAAATCCAGGTAAATCCGTAAACTTTGTTGAGATTAGGACTAGCATGGGTTCGATCTAGGTTTGAATAGGTAGATTCAGGGGAATTTCGGTCGATTTTGTCGCATTTCGCGAACTGCAGATAGCGAAATCGCGATCCCACCCGATCGGGCAGGGCTAGCAACCCGATCGGGCCGCGCACACATTCACCCGACCGGGCGACCTTCTGGCCCGAGTCGGGTAATACTCACGCGGTATTTCGACATCTTTTCACCCGATCGGGCAGTGTATTGGTACCCGATCGGGCACTCTGCAAACGTGCTTCATATTGATTTTTATCCTTTGATTGTTTTGCAGATGGCCTCTAGAACTTCCCAAAGCACAAAGAAACGTCGATCCGACGCACACGACTCAGAGCACGGATGGCCCGTGAGATCGGACACGATTACGGAGTTGACGCCGTACATGCCGATCACCACTTCCTATCAGCAGTACCGGTACAACATGGCATACTTCCAACCCCGCCATAAGTCGAGATTCACCGAGTTTCAGTCGCGAATCTTCCCGTCCCGGTTTTTGTCATCCGAAGCGATGAGCGAACTCGGTATCACGGAGCACATCGACACTATTTTCCGCACCTTGGGATGGACGGGATTGCGGACCGCGAAGGAGTACGCCTACCGCAAGCTCACAGCGGAGTTCTTTGCCACATTTACTGCCTTTTTCGCTGAGTCCGGGGATCGAGAGAAGACGTTTATGGAGTTCCGCCTGCTGGGGTAGAACTACCGGATCACAGCGAGGCAGTTCGCGACGATACTTGACGTTCCGCATAGTGTATATGCGAAGCTTCCCGATATCAACCGGAACCGTCAAGTGGAGTTTTGGTCGCAGATCGCATTTGGCGAATTCTCAACGAGGTCGAAGGCGAGTCACATTCGCCATCCCGCGCTCAGGTACTTTCATTACTTCTTAGTCTCCTCGATCCTAGGGAAGGGAGCACCGAACTGTACACACCGAACTAGGGTACTTGAGGGGGATGGTGCAGACGGAGATAGCGGACGACGATATGGATATGCTGACCATCGACCAAGCATCATTGGTGATTGGACATTTCCTAGCTATATCCACCGAGGCGGTCTGTACAGAGACGAAAATTATGTGCGGTGGTATCGTCACCATGATAGCACGAAGGGTCGGGATCAACCTTGGGATCCTGACCGAGGACAAAATCAATGAGGAGCCAGAGTTGAACCTCCAGCATTTGCGCAACCGACGAGCTATCACGATAGAGAGGTACAACGTTATTTGGTGCTACAAGGATGAGCACGGTCGGAACCTAGAGGTAGACATAGACGAGATTATAGTACCGGTCTTAGACGAGGAAGGATCCCTGATAACACTGAAAGTGTATCATTATTAGGATAGGTTTTTACATCATTTCCGCATATTCGCGCGCGCGCCCAGAGTACCCCCACAGCCGATCCGACTTTCCTTCGATGGAAGGAGTCTGATAACATCTCAGGTACGTAGCGGAGGAGACCAGATATCAATCGTTTATGGCTGAACAAAGGTACGATTTAGAGGCTGCGAGGTATGCGGAGCAGCAGCAGTTCCACGAGCAGTCCATACAGCATACCTACTACCTCACCGAGTCAGTCCGGCGGTTTCAGCAGCTCAGCATGGCGCATTATCAGGAGCCCTACATCCCGATTCCGCAGGACTACCACACCGGAGCCATCCCCTACCGTCCTCACATCCCGTACGAGCTGGAGGGATTCTACTTCCCACCTGGGGAAGGAACATCGGGAGAGCCAGCGGACATACCGACCACCCGCGATGGAGCGGACGAGGATTAGACATCTCTTTCCGTTTTTCCTATTTCGTTTCTTTTTATTTTATTTTTCTTTCATGGACCATTTTATCATTCATTGTTTTTAGATAGCTTTCTTGTACGCTCTTTTAAGACTCATTTAGTACTCTTTGTTCTACTCTCTGTATATTGCATATTTGTATCACAGGTCTTTCACGTTACCAATGCATGAGAGCGCAAGAGTCACTACATCCGAGCATATCACGATTCGAGAAAAACACACGCACACACCAGGTGTATTCGTCATCCTTTTTGTGCTTTCTCGAATACTCTTTATCATGTAGAGGTTGATGCGTATCAGAGTTAAATATAACCTAATCTACCCGCAAGTGCACGGCACGTGTGTAGTATTTTAGGTGTCGATCCCACAGAGACTATGCAACGCTACCTAAACCCGAACTATGAATCAAACTTGCTATAGGTTTAGAAATAAGATGGATCTAGTGAAATCGGTATGGAGATCGTTTGGACGTTATCTAGGGTTGTGAAGTAGACTTAGATTTTAGGAAAGATTTCATGGCTCAGCACTTTCGGTAGACATAGGACTATACTCGGTACGCTTAGACTCTTATCCATGTGACGCGCTGATATGCAAGATGACTAACACTTCGAAATTTTTGAGCTAGTATCCATCGTTATTAGATTCTTCTTAGGCTATGCTTTAGTTTTGTTTGAGGACAAACAAAGGTTTAGGTCTGGGGGAGTTTGATAACACTGAAAGTGTATCATTATTAGGATAGGTTTTTAGATCATTTTCGCATATTTCTTACATCGAATCTTACTATTCCGATACGGTTTCGAGTTTTACATCCCCGTTTTCTCGGTTTTCAGGTTTCAGGCAACAAGGCCTAAATGAGCTCAATATGAAGGATTCCTTGCAAACACCACATGATTTGAGGACACATCTACTCAGAGCTCCAGAACCCAAAGGAACGCCCGAGCAACGAGCGGAAAAGAGAGATTTCAAGGATACAAGGGTGCCCGATCGGGCACTATTCCTTCACCCGCTCGGGTAGAACCTACGGGGTTTATCCACGCATTTGACACGACCCGAGCACACGAGCAAAAGAGGATCGGGTGATCACCACCCGATCGGGCGAAGTCTCAACACCCGCTCGGGCAATTAACCATCTTTCAGCCCCGTAAGTTTACGCGACTCGGGTCCGCTTAGTCACGCGATCGGGTGCCGTTCCCCCGATCGGGTTCACGAATCAACACGGTCGGGCTGCCTATACCCGACCGGGTAACATATGTGCCCGAGCAGGCCGCGAACTTCGCAACAACCTAGATCTAAGTTTCAAACGAGCGAATAAAAAGAACTTAATGGATCTAGGGCAAAGGGGGCGACGAACAGGGCAAGAAAGGACTGGAAAAACATCTGGGAAGGCTCAGGAAGCATCAGAGAAGAAGAGAAGCACCAATCCGTACACCGGTAACACAATAGGGAAGGTCGAGGCATCGAATTCCTTAGGGTTTATCATGTATAGAATTGTGTTATCTTCTGTTTTCGTTTATTCCATGAGTGAGTAGAGTCCCTACTGCGGGTAGGGATATCAGAATTGTATGTATGAACGATGATTCACATTAATGCTTAGTTTTATTTATTTACTCTTGATTTACGGTTCTACGCTTAGCAATATCAATCATACGTTAGTGCTGACCGCTCAACAACATAGGATCTCGAACCTTGCTGGAAGGTTAAGGAACGAATCCGGTCCGCTAAGTAGTAGATTAAGCTTTGGCTAATGAGAATCTGACCGGTCGGTTAGTCATCTTAGGGATAGTGATTGCGATCGATAACGCTGTCATGGTATATGTTAATCGCTGTTGGAAGGTAGGGTTGCATGTATCCATGGTTAGGAGGTTTAGGCTCGGAAGAATCACTCCTCACCTTAGAGCATGAATTTCCCGTAGTCAAGAGGATGTTATAGATCTATGATCCTTAGTCGTTCATCTATGCAATTCCCGGTATCTCGTACATCCGTAGTATTCACCATATATAGTCTCATCTTTACCCTAGTTTCGTTGTCACCATTAGGATAGTTTTAGGTTTATTAGGATCATATCCCACTCTATCATCTTTCGTCTTAGTTTAGTCTCGTTCTTAGTTTAGCTGTTTTAGTCCCTGAGATCGACCCTGGTACTACAAGATCCGTATACTTGCGGTGAAGTGGACTAGGTTAATTATAACTCGTGTTTCCACACATTAACTACCGCAAGCTCAACAAAGCTACAAGGAAAGATAACTTCCCTCTCCCATTCATTGTCCAAATGTTAGAACGTTTAGCAAATCATTCATACTTTTGTTACTTGGATGGGTACTCGGATTTCTTTCAGATTCCCATCCATCTTCAAGAACAAGAGAAGACAACCTTCACATGCCCTTATGAGACATTCGCTTATCGTCGAATGCCTATTGGCCTTTTCTGCACTCCGGCTACTTTCCAGCGTTGCATGATGGCAATCTTTTCTGATTTAATTGAGCATATTATGGAAGTTTTCATGGATGATTTTTTTCGTTTATGGCTCTACATTTGATGATTGCCTTCTTAACCTTTCTAGAGTATTGAAGCGATGCGAAGAAGTCAATCTCGTTCTTAATTGGGAGAAGTGCCATTTCATGGTGAAGGAAAGGATTGTTTTAGGACACATGGTCTTATCGAGAGGCATAGAAGTCGACAAGGCCAAAATCTAGGTAATCGAAAAACTTCCTTCACCGGTTTCGGTTAAAGAAATTCATAGTGTTCTAGGGCATGCAGCTTTCTATCAGAGGTTCATCAAAGACTTCTCAAAGATCACAAAACCGTTGACGGAGTTACTGGCCAAAGATGCTACATTCGAATTCTCTAAAGAATGCCACGACGCCTTCAACACGATCAAGGGAGCATTAGTTTCAACACCTATCATTCAACCGCCGGATTGGAGTCAACAATTTGAAATCATGTGTGACACTAGTGACTACGCCGTTGGGGCTGTTTTAGGACAGCGGAGAGACAAGGGTTCTCATGTCATCTCCTATGCTAGTAAGATCCTATGCGATGCTCAAATCAGCTATGCCACAACCGAGAAGGAGCTCCTTGCCATCGTCTACCCCTTTGACAAGTTTAAATCATACCTATTTGGGAAGATAATAATCTACATGGATAACGCGACACTCAAGTACCTCCTACAAAAGAAGGGCGAGAAACAACACCTTAACCGATGGATTCTCCTCTTGCAAGAGTTTGATCTCGAGATTCGAGATAGAAAGGAGTCAGAAAACGTTGTTGCAGATCACCACTCTTGCATCATTGTGGAGGAAAAGAGACCTATCGACGATTCCTTGAGAGACGACATCATATGCACACTTACTTCAGGTAACCCCGCTCCTTGGTATGCTGATTTTGTCAATTTTCTTGTGAGCGGTATACTACGCCCTGAGTTGTCCTTTCATGCGCACAAGAAGTTCTCGTGGACGTTAAACATTACTATTGGCACGATCCAATCCTCTACAGGAGGTGCACGAATGGGGTCATTAGGAGATGCATCCCCGAGGAGGAGGTAAAGAGCATCCTTTTCCATTGTCATGGATCGAATTATGGATGCCACTTCAGCAAATCTAAAACCACTTCAAAGGTGCTACAAGCAGGTTTCTATTGGCCAAACCTATTCAAAGATGCCCACAGGTACGTTTCCTCTTGTGATAAATGTCAAAGAATGGATAATATAGGTAGGAGGAACGAGATGCCACATAATACATCCTTGAGGTAGAATTGGTTGATGTTTGGGGTGTAGATTTCATGGGACCTTTTCCCTCTTCATGTGGTAATCAAAATATCTTGGAAGATGTAGAGGATCCCGAGCATGAAGAGGATGCCTCAATATTACAAGAATGTCCCGTGACCCAAGCTAGGGCAAGAAAGGAGGACATAACCCGTGACGTCGCGAGCGAAGAGGACGCGACCCGTGCTGAGGAGGACGCAACATGTGCTGAATCGAAAGAGAAGGACATGACCCCTCCAAAGGAGATAAAGGCGGACACGACCCGTCCAAAGGAGAGAAAGAAGTACGCTGGTCCCGAGACCTATGCTAGGCTAGAGAGGAGGATGCCTTAACCATACCAGCAGGTTCTGTGACCCGAGCTAAAGCTAGGACGCTCAAGGAAGCTATCGTCGGAATTCTCACAGCCAAGCAAGTTCAAGACGAGTGCTCGAGTCCACAAGGAAGTTCCAACATCCGAGTCATACTACAAGCCGAAGCACACCTCGCAACGATCAACAATTAGGGTAAGTGTTTTGTGTGTGCTCTTTTCCCACCGTTGGTTTTATCCCACGTTGTTTTCCAACATCGAGTTTTTAATGAGGCCACAACTCACTTCCGTTTCCCTAGTTGTTGACCCGAGGCTTCATACGTCGATTGTATCGAAGTATTTTATCTTACTTTTATTTTTATTTTAAATTTTGAATTTTAGTTCATTTAAGTGACAAGCTTTGCATGGCTTGCATGCATTTACGGTGGCATTGAAGTCTTGCATGACTTCTTCTTTCATATGGTCGTCCAGTCCCTTGTACACACAACAACCTTGATTTTGAATTTGAATTTCAAATTTCTCTTTGAGAATTCCTCCATTGTTGGTGTGTAATATCCAGCAATTGTTGGTGCGTAATATCCAACACTCATTCATTCTTCGTAGGTGTGTCATATCCTCAAAGAAGAGTTCGGTAAATCCAGAGCCTTGCATAAATCTCGTGTGATCTATCGTTCTACAAGCCTTGTGTAAGGAGTCTTTCGACTCGGCTGCAGCAAGGGTTACCCATCCTACCAATCGAGAGCCTTCAGCAACTCTCGTGTGACCTATCTATCCACACGCCTTGTGTAAGGAGTTTTCCAGCTAAGATGCAGCAAGGGTTTCCATCATACCTTCGTTCGAGAGTGTTGTTCCAGCGAGGATCACATCAAGTGGTATCAGAGCTCACTATAGAAAAGGTTGGTTCATCTTCGACTGTTGATCATCTCGTTTTTATACGTATTTCTCGCATGATTTAAGAGATGTTTATGATATAGATACGATGATTACGTATGATTTTGTATCCGTTTTATTTGTTTTCGTGTTTTCGTGTCCTTACAGGTTGTAATGCAAATTCGGTTAATTTTGGAGCTAAAGGACGTACACGAGACAAAGTATTAACATCAAGGATCATCACGGAACAATCGGGACGAGAATCGGCAAGGAATAACACAGCCCAGGCGGGGTATTCACCTAGCCCGCATGGGGCTTGACCCCCAGGAACTTCAGCAAGAGTCGGGGAGGTCCTCAGCACGCACGGGTCATCATGACAAGCTTCAGTCCGCGCAGGGAACTATTCAGACCGTGCGGGGCCTTTGGTTCAGCATTTGGTCTAGCAGAACAAGCACGGGTGGGGCAAGCATTCAACACGCGTGGATGCAACCTCTCCAAGTAAGCCCGTGCGGGGCACAGACTCCAGCCCGCGTGGGTCGCTTCCGTCACCTGCAAAAACAAGAAAAGGAAACTTGTCTAAACATGAAAAGGAACTTGTTAGTTACAACACGAATGGAAAAGTTGCCCAACTTAATCAAGAATGGAAAGCACACGAAAAAGGTAAAACGGTGGCTGCTGAGAAAAAGAGGAAAGAAGTGAACGGCCAAAAGGAAAAACCAGGAGAAAAGGAAAGAAAAGAAGAAGGAAAGGGAATGAGAGGAGCTAGGGGTCGAGTGGATTCAGTTAGTTTTATCAGAATTCATACGTGAGAGAAAGTAGAGAGAGAATCGGAGAAGAAGAACATTCTTGTGGAGGAGACATTCAAGGGGCGTTAAAGATCAAATCAGGACTTCGGTTTTGTTTGGTTTTTATGTTCTTTAAACTTTCTACTTCGATTATGTTTTCTTTCGAACGCATGACCGAGTAGCCATTTTGTTCTAGGATAAGGGATTAGCCCTTGGTTATCCCGGAACCGCTTTTGATTTATCTTTGAATGCAATTTCTGTTTTCGTTTATCTATTCTTTGTCTAAGTGCTAGAATGACTTGTATTTACGAAGGCCAAGTAGATGCATGTGTTAGGGATTAGGATAAGGACCGAAAGGAGAATTCTAGTCCTAGAAGATCAGGTTTAGAACAACCGAGGTTAGGCCACGAAAGTAGGGTAGCAACGGTTGAGGGTTAAACGGATGAATCATAGAACTTATGGGTTTAGCTTAAGGTGTCAGCCATGAAAGTAGGGGATAACTTGACTAGATCACGTGTCTATCTTAGGTAGATATCATTTTAGGATCGTCTGCCTTAGATAACTTGATCGAGATTGCATGATTAGATAGGTTGATTGTTGGTTTGGTAGTCTTGTGGTAAAACCGGATTCCTAGAACGTTTGTCTCATTGTTAAGAACTCGTTAGTTTATTGTTTTTAATTATTTCAATCTTAAAACCAATATTTCGTTTTTTGCAAGTTTTATTCATAGTTTGAATTTATTTTGTGTTGCCTAGTCCTTGTGGGACGACACCTAGAGTACTACACACGTGACGTGCACTTGCGGGTAGTTTAGGTTAATATTTTTTTAACTTTGAATACGCATCAGCTGTTTGGTTGTTCTTAGACTTGTAGCTAGTGATTGAACTGTGCGTAGTTTCCATTCGTTTGCTATGTATCGTTTGTGTTACGAGTCTTGGCTGCTCTTACACTATTTGTTTGCTTGTGGGATGCTTTGGTGTGTTACTTGTGCAGGCTGTTCGTGTGGTTGCTATACGTTTAATCATCAAAACGCAACACAAACCAGCAGAGTAAACAAGCTTTTGGTTGAAGCTTTTGCTGCTCGTTTTGAGCAAACTCTTAACACCAACATAGAAGAGTTTCAGAAGGAGATTCAGGAAGAAATTCATGGCCGGCTGAGAGTAAATCCTACTCTTAATCAACGAGAAAGGATTCAGCAAGATGAGGGCAGTAACTATTATGAACGAGGCAGTTCATCTTATTCAGTCAAAGACGACGCCGAGAGGTGCGGGAACATAGGGATGACCCGAGGGATGACCTTGCTCAAGATCCCTCCGTTCCACGGCAAGGCTAATCCGGACGCTTATTTGGAATGGGAGAAGAAAATCGAACTCGTGTTTGGTTGCCAATACAACACCGAGACCAAGCAACGGAGTTCTACGATTACGCTTTGAGTTGGTGGGATCAGTTGGTAACTTCTAGGTGACGTAATGGAGAGAAACCTATAAAGAGGTGACTGGAAATGAAAGCTATAATGCGTAGACGGTATGCTTCAAATAATTGTCTCCAAGAGCCACAAAAATCGATTCCAATAGAGCAACAACTCCAACGTAAAAGGAGCTCTCGTTCGAACTTTGGGGCTGGAAAATTCAGTCATCTACGGGAGGAAAAGTCGAGTTATCAAAGGAGAGACAAGTTTGTTCCAGCAGCCAAACATGAAATTAAAGCGGTTCTAGCGGCTCCACGAGACAACGAAAAAGCCGATGTCACTACCTCGGGGGCTCGGGACATAAAGTGCTTCAAGTATCACGAAATGGATCATTATGCGGATGAATGTACGAACAAGAAATTTATGATTATTCGTGAGGATTGTGAGATTGAATACGAGGATAAGGAATCTGATTCTTCAACCGAGGAGTATGAAGAAGAACTCGGGTTAAAGGTCAAGAAGCACCTGAGGCCTGATACACTACAATGGCTCCATGAGAACAAATTTCAGTCGATTTTGTCAATTTCGCGTACTGCGGATCGCGAAATCGCGACACCACCCGATCCGGTGTGGTGCCTATCACCATTGGAACATACGAGGATGAGATCCTGTGTGACGTTCTTCCCAAGGATGCGAGCCATAACCTTCTCGGTAGTCTGTGGCAATCAGATCATAAGGTAATACATTACGGTTTTACTAACCAGCATTCTTTCGAGTTTAATAGCAGGAAAACAATTCTTATTAATTTGACGCCAAGAGAAGTGCAACAAGATCAAATGCACCTAAAACAGAAGGAAGAATGTGTAATAAAGCCATTGATGCATATCAAAGTTAAATAATTGTTAACCTAAACTACCCGCAAGTGCACGACATGTGTGTAGTACTCTAGGTGTCAATCCCGCAGGGACTACGCAACACAACCTAAATCCAAACTACGAATCAAACATGCAAATGAATCAAATACCGAATTTAGGAATAAAATACTAAAAACAATAGACTAACGAGTTCTTAACAGTGAGACAAATATTCTAGGAATCTAGTTATCTAAGGCAGACGATCCTAATATGATATCTACCCTCTCTCAAGGGATAGACACGTGATCTAGTCAACTTATCCCCTATTTTTGTGGCTAACACCTTAAGCTAAACTCATAAGTTCTGTGATTCATCCGTTTTACCCTCAAGCGCTGCTACCTTACTTTTGTGGCCTAACCTCGGTTGTTCTAAACCTGATTATCCAGAATTAGGATTCTCCTTTTGGTCCTTCTCCTAACTTCCTAAAACATGCATCTACGTGGCCATTCGCAAATACATGTAAATGAAGCATTCATACAAAGATAGATAAACGAAAACGGGAAATTGCATTCAAAGATAAATTAAAGTGGTTATGGGATAGCCATGGGCTAATCCCTTCCACTAGAACAAACGAATACTCGCTCATGCGTCCGTAAACAAACATAATCGAAATAGATAGCTTAAGGAACATAAAACCAAGACGAAATCGAAGTCCCTGTTCGATGCCCCTTGAATGTCTTCTGCAAGTCTTCGTCTTCTTCCTCTCTCCCTCTGCGTCTTTCTCTCTGTGCGTATCTGCGTCGTAACGTCTGTGTAATTCCTTCTCTCATGTCTCTAACCAAATGAATATGTCATCTTTACTCTTCTAATATCTTTCCTTTTCTTCTTGTTTCTCCTTTGGCATCCTTTTCCATTCTTCCAATCGAGTTTTTTCCTTTTGTTTCTTCACGGCTGAATGTTTCCTTTTCTCTTTTGTTGCAGGCTTGTCTTCACGACTGCCTATGCAAGTTGTTAAGCCCGGTCATGCACTTTCTTGTTTTTGATGCCCGATCGTGCAACAAAGGAGCCCAGGCCGTGCTGAACATTCGGGGATGTTTCTATTTCAAACGCCCGATCGTGCAGGAATGGGTGCACGGTCGTGCACTTGGTTGTCTTGCCCCGTTTCTCGTCCCGTTTGCTCCGTTACAATCCTTGATGATAGCGCTTTGTCCCGTGTATGTTTCCTAGCTTCGAAATGAGCCAAATTTGCATTAAAACCTGTAAGAACACGAAAAAACGAAAACGAGTAAAACGGAAACCAAATCATACATAAACATCATAAGTATATTGTAAACATCTCTAAAATCATGTGAGAAATACGTATTAAAACGAGACGATCAAAATCCCACAAACTTTACATTTTTTTCCAGCAACTTGCTTCTATTTTATGTAAACCATGTTTCCTTTTCATGTTTCAACCGTGCTCTTCTTACTTTTGTTCTAGCAACCGAAATTTTCTATTTTTGTTCCAGCCACCGAAAGTTTCCATTTTTGTAAGCGGCCATTAATTCCATTTTTTTTGTAAGTGGCCATTGTTTTCATTGCTCTTCTCCGGTTTATGATTCTTTGGATGCTGACCGTGCATAGCTGGTAGGGGAGTGGCTTTGCTTCATTTACTCGTGTTTGTATCCCGATATTTCTATTCATTGCAAAACACGAGAAAACGATGAAAGAGGACTAAGTGATGCATAATGCTTGGTAAAATCTAAATGAATGATGAAACTAACTATGAAAATAGACAAAAATACTATAAAAAAATAGACGTTATCATGAATCTTGAACCTAGGATGCTTAAGAAGTTGGTATTTTCCGTGATATCTTGTATGTTAGAGCTTATTAGTCGGTTGAGGAACGAGTAGGTCGTAAGTCTTTGGAAATCCTAGTGTTACTTATATGAATTTTAGGCGAGGTTGCTACTTTAGTTTCTTGTTCATTATTTATATCCAAATTATTATACTTCATATAGAGTATGCTTTACTTGTTTTTCACGAGGATAATTTGATTGTATGAATTCAGCTTTTTTGGAGAATAAGAGCGCACACTAACTCTCCGCTATCGATAGAAATCATGCCTAAAAAGCATGACCTAAAATCGATGAGTGCATCGATCTTGATACTTTTTTCGATGGCTCGAGTCTAAGTAGTGGGTTGGCGATCATATTTCTACATCCTAAGAGCAAGGCGCATAAAAACGCCATCTACTTTGCTGCACTCTTGAACGAGATGCAAGAATATACCGTCATCGGTAGCTTGGGTCTAAGTAGAGATTGAATCCCTTCAAATCCAACATCCTAGAAGCCTAGTGTGTTCACAATATCAATAAAAGAAGAAGAAAGAAATAAGAAAAAATAACAAAAAAAAGGAATAAAGAAGCTCAAGAATAAACAAGTATCCTCTTTCATTATGTGTTTAGCATTTGTTTAAAGTCTTTTTTGGTGGAGAGAGTTGCGGTTTCTCGCTTAGCTTGTCTTTAATTTGCTTTCTTATAGGTATCTGATCATCTCGTTTTCATACGTATTTCTTGCACGATTTAAGGGATGTTTATGATATATGTGTTGCTTTACGTATGATTCCGTATCCGTTATACTTGTTTTCGTGTTTTCATGTTCTTACAGTTTTTGACGCGTATTCGGTTCATTTCGGAGCTAAAGGACATGGACGAGGCTAAGGACCAACATCGAGGATCATCGGGGAACAAACGGGACGAGATTTAGCATGAAGAGCCACCACCCGATCGGGCACAACTCACACCCGATCGGGCAAAGGCTACGGCAAATTTTGTGCACAATTCACGCACGACTCGGGCAAGGAAACGCTCGAGCAGATGCCTCACACCCGAGCGGGCACACATCATGCCCGATCGGGCACCCCTTGTGGATCGCGATCCGCGCGAACGACCTAGCCGTACCCGAGCGGGTACATTGCACTGCCCGCTCAGGTCGCGACCTTTTTCAGCAATCTAAGTTAAGTTAATTTAACTTAAAATAAAAGGAAGTTCATGGGGGATTAAGGCAACATTTAGACCTACTTTAAGGACATAAAAGGAGGCCAGAGGACGACATTAGAGGCACTTTTGATTCAGTTCGTGATTGAGGAGATTCTTGCGAGGAGGCAAACAAGGAGCATTGGAGATCTACCCGACACTTCGGTTTCGCTTGGTTTTCATGTTCCTTAGACTTTCTATTTCGTTTATGTTTGTTTAGAGACGCATGAGCGAGTAGTTTGTTTGTTCTAGGAGAAGGGATTAGCCCTTGGCTATCCCGAAACCATCTTTTGATTTATCTTTGAATGCATCTTCCCGTTTTCGTTTATCTATTCTTTGTCTGAGTGCTTAAATGACTTGTGTTTGCGACGGCCGTGTAGATGCATGTGTTAGGGATTAGGAGAAGGACCGAAAGGAGAATTCTAGTCCTAGAAGATCAGGTTTAGAACAACCGAGGTCAGGCCACAAATGTAGGTTAGCAACGGTTGAGGGTAAAACGGATGAATCATAGTGCTTATGGGTTTAGTTCAAGGTGTCAGCCACGAAAGTAGGGGGCAACTTGTCTAGATCACGTGTATGTGCCTCGAGAGAGGGTAGATATCATATTAGGATCGTCTGCCTCGGATAACTTAATTGGGATTGCATGATAGATAGATTGATTGTTTGGTTCGGTAGTCTTGTGGTGAAACTGGATTCTTAGAACGTTTGTCTTATCGTTAAGAACTAGTTTGTTTATTTACCTTCAGTATTTCATTCTTCAACCATATTCGTTCGTTAGCAAGTTTGATTCATAGTTCGAGTTTAGTTTGTGTTGCGTAGTCTCTGTGGGATCGACACCTAAAATACTACACACGTGCCGTGCACTTGCGGGTAGTTTAGGTTATTTTATTTAACTTTGAGAACGCATCAAGTTTTTGGCGCCGTTGCCGGGGACTATTGTCAACGCGTCTTTGATTCGAGCCTAGAGTCTTTCTTGATTTGTTTTTATTTTTGCTTTTGTTTACTTTCGATTCTTTCTACCTGATTTCATTCGTTCGTTCTTTTTCGGTTTATGACCAGGACTCAAGGCACTTCTAGTCTACTCCGAATCGACCCAGAGATCGAGCGAACTTGCAAATTACTGAGAAAGGGTAAGGAAGAAGATAACACAGAGCCGCCAGATCAACGAGATATTGATAATCAGAACGGCCGCGAACATGCTCAGTTACCTCTCGGTAATTTGGGGCAAATGCAGCAACAGCCACTCGCGCCTCAACTGCGAGAACCACAGGCTCTTCCACCACGTCGTCTAAGGGATTACGTGGTGCCGAACATGAACAACGTGCAAACAGCTATAAGGATGCCTGTTGTTGCAAGAGAGCAGTTTGAGATTAAGCCAGCGATGATCAACATGCTATATCAGAAGCAATTTATGGGTGGAAACCATGAAGATCCCCATCAGCACCTCAGAGACTTCCTTGAGGTTTCAGGTACGTTCAAAATACACGGAGTCTCAGAGGATGCGATCTTGTTGCGTCTCTTCCCCTTCTCTATTGGGGGACGAGCGAAAACTTGGCTGCAATCACTCCCCACCGGATCTATCACCACTTGGGATCAGCTCTGCACACTGTTCCTATCACAATTCTTTCCTCCGAGCAAGACGATTCAGATGAGGGGGGAAATCACAACATTCAGATGCAGAGATGGAGAAACTTTGTTTGAGGC
>CM071863.1:35341368-35371674 GCA_036759665.1 Gynandropsis gynandra | reverse complement strand
CTTGCATGTCACCCGACCGGGTAGGTCGAACAATGGAAGCACCCGATCGGGCGTCTTCAGTGTGCCCGATCGGGCATCGTAAATGTCTCGAGGTAAGTTTATAACTCGAGTAACCCGAGCGGCCGCACACTTCACAAAGCAAACCGGTCGTGCACTTTCAGAGAGCATCCTCCTCACGCCGATTAGTCGCCGGAATCACCTTGGTGTCACCGTCGTTTCACCATCACCGGAAGAACCGCTCGGATTGCTCGAAAACTTACTTTCTTTCTCCAAAACTCTGAAATTTCCCTCATCTAATCGCGGATTCCAGGTAAAATTGTGAATTTTCTTGATATTAGGACTAGCATGGGTTAGATCTAGGTCTGATTTGGAAGATCTAAGGTAATTTTGGTCGGATTAGCCGAATTTCGCTAACTGCAGATCGTGAATTCGCAACCCCACCCGATCGGGCAGGCTAGCAACCCGATCGGGCGCTCATACAATTCACCCGATCGGGCGTCATACTCACCCGAGTCGGGCAACACTCACGGGGAATTTTCGACTTATTTGTACCCGATCGGGCAGTGTTCTAGTACCCGATCGGGCATCTGCATATTGTGGCTTATACTGATTTTTATCTTTCGTTTGGTTTGCAGATGGCCTCTAGAACTTCCCAAAGCGCTAAGAAACGCCGATCCGACGCGCATGACCCAGAGCACGGATGGCCTGTGAGATCGGACACGATTACGGAGCTGACGCAGGTATCATAAAACTTTTCAATGCAGGTATCATTAATCCAACCTCGGGCAGCGAGCAAGTGAATCTCGTGCATGATGTGCCAAAGAAAGAAGCATTGACTAAAGGATGGCACGACAAAATAACCCTACCTCATGACTTCCAATCAAGTGATATAGTTCTACTTTTCAATTCTCGTCCTATGCTTTTCTCGGGCAACCTCTGTTCTCGTTGGTCTGGACCTTTTCAGGTACGAGAAGTCTTCACACATGGAGAAGTGGAACTATGGAGCGATTCGGGTGACACATTCAAAGCTAATCGACAGCGGTTAAAGCTTTACCAAGCCGCTCAACCGATCGAAAGTGGAAATTTCGTTTCCCTCTCAGATCCACCCGTCACGCACACATGAGGAATGGAGATGTCAAAGCTTAAGGACGTTAAATAAGCGCTTTCTGGGAGGCAACCCAGCTGTTTGTTTTTATCTTTCTGTTTAAGACTCGGTTATTTGCTTTCGTTTAAAAAAAACCACCACAAACGTGCTTCACTTCCCTTACCCTCCATCGGAGCTTCACGTCGAGGATGCCATTCAATTCAAGTCTGGGGGAGCAGCTCACGTTTGTCAGGTGATTTCGTTTCATTTTCTTTCATCTTCCCTTTGACTTTGTAGTTTTTAGGTTATTTTGTGGTTTTCAGTTGTTTTTGAGTCAGAGTCGTCCCAGGCACTTGTCCGGTGCCACGTTTTGAGATGAACCTTGAACCTAGGATGCTTAAGAAGTTGGCTTTTCCGTGAGATTTTGCATGTTTGAGCTAGGTTTTCCCTAAGCGTTAGAGCTTATTAGTCGGCTGAAAAAACAAAAGGTCGTAGTTCTATGGGAATCCTAGTGTTGCTTGTGGGGGGTTTAGACGAGGTTGCTAGGCTAGTTTATCGTTTATTCTCTCTACCCAGATGGTCATACTTCATGTAGACGATGCTTTACTTCTGTTCTATTGAGGATTATTGGATCATATAAAATCGAGCTTATTTTGCAGATTAAAAGCGCACACAAACACTCTGCTATCGATAGAAATAATGCCCAAAAAGCATGATCAAAAATCGATATGAGTGCATCGACCTTGATACTCTTTCGATGGCTCGGGTCTAAGTGGTGGGTTGGCGATCATCTTTCTACGTCCTAAGGGCATGGCACAAAAAGCCGCCTACTCCGCTGCACTCTTAAACGAGATGCATGAGTATACCGTCATCGGTAGTCTGGGTCTAAGTAGAGGCTGGATCCCTTCAAATCCGACGTCCTAGAAGCCTAGTGTGTATGCAAAGAAAAAAAAAGAGAAAAAAAAAATAAAGAAGAAAAAAAATAAAAAAAAGGAAACAAAAAAAAAGAAGTCATAAAAAGACAATAAAAAGAAAAAAAAGAGAGAAAGAAAAGAAGCTCGGAAAGAAAGAAACAAGTATCCTCGGTTGATCTAGGTTTAGCATTGTCTGAAGTCTTGTTTGGTGGAGAGAGTTACGGTGGCTTGTTTAGTTTCCTTTGATTTACTTTCTCATGGGTAGCCTTGGTGAATCTAGGATTAAGACTGAAAACTTGATTAGGCCGAATTGCTCTCGACAAAACTTGATTAGGCCGAATTTGCTCTCGACATGCTAGTTGATCGGTTAGGTTCGCTTTAGCGGTATTTCTAGGAGAAGGGGGAATTCTCGGATTTTTACACCCCACGTGTTCCACGCTTATGTTTGCTTAGGGACAAGCAAACATTCAAGTCTGGGGGATTTTGATCATCTCGTTTTCATGCGTATTTCTTGCACGATTTAAGGGATGTTTATGATATATATGTGTTGCTTTACGTATGATTCCGTATCCGTTTTACTTGTTTTCGTGTTTTCATGTTCTTACAGGTTTTTACGCGTATTCGGTTCATTTCGAAGCTAAAAGACATGCACGAGGCTAAGGACCAACATTGAGGATCATCACGGAACAAACGGGACGAGATTTAGCATGAAGAGCCACCACTCGATCGGGCAAAACTCACACCCGATCGGGCAAAGACTACGGCAAATTTTTGCCTCACACCCGAGCGGGCACACATCATGCCCGATCGGGCACCCCTTGCGGATCGCGATCCGCGCGAACGACCTAGCCATACCCGAGCGGGTACATTGCACCGCCCGCTCGGGTCGCAACCTTTTTCAGCAATCTAAGTTAAGTTAATTTAACTTAAAATAAAAGGAAGTTCGTGGGGGATTAAGGCAACATTTAGACCGACTTTAAGGACATAAAAGGAGGCCAGAGGATGACATTAGAGGACACTTTTGATTCAGTTCGTGATTGAGGAGATTCTTGCGAGGAGGCAAGCAAGGAGCATTGGAAATCAACCCGACACTTCGATTTCCCTTGGTTTTCATGTTCCTTAGACTTTTTATTTCGCTTATGTTTGTTTACAGACGCATGAGCGAGTAGTTTGTTTGTTCTAGGAGAAGGGATTAGCCCTTGGCTATCCCGGAACCATCTTTTGATTTATCTTTGAATGCATCTTCCCGTTTTCGTTTATCTATTCTTTGTCTGAGTGCTTAAATGACTTGTGCTTGCGACGGCCGCGTAGATGCATGTGTTAGGGATTAGAAGAAGGACTGAAAGGAGAATTCTAGTCCTAGAAGATCAGGTTTAGAACAACCAAGGTTAGGCCACGAAAGTAGGGCAGCAACGGTTGAGGGTAAAACGGATGAATCATATTCTTATGGGTTTAGTTCAAGGTGTCAGCCACGAAAGTAGGGGACAACTTGTCTAGATCACGTGTCTATGCCTCGAGAGAGGGTAGATATCATATTGGGATTGCATGATAGACAGATTGATTGTTGGGTTCGGTAGTCTTGTGGTGAAACTGGATTCCTAGAACGTTTGTCTTATCGTTAAGAACTAGTTTGTTTATTTACCTTCAGTATTTCATTCTTCAGCCATATTCGTTCGTTAGCAAGTTTGATTCATAGTTCGAGTTTAGATTGTGTTGCGTAGTCTCTGTGGGATCGACACGTAAAATACTACACACGTGCCGTGTACTTGCGGGTAGTTTAGGTTATTTTATTTAACTTTGAGAACGCATTAGTAGCAATGGTGAACCTAAGATGAAGACTGAAAGTTATTAGCCAAATTTGCTGTTAACTTGCTTGTTGATCGATTAGGTTTGCTTTAGTGGTATTTCTAGTGGAAAGAGGAATTCTCTATTTTTATATCTCGTTTTCGTATACGATTCTCGCATGATTATAGAGATGTTTATGACGATATTTGCGAGGTTTACGTGTAATTTTGTATCTGTTTTACTTGTTCTCGTGTTTTCATGTTTTCATGTTCTTATAGGTTTTAATGCGTTTTTGGTTCATTTCAGAGCTAAAGAACATACACGAGATAAAATACGTCCATTGAAGATCACAATGGACTAAACAGGACAAGAAATGGACAAGGCATGGCCGAGTACACAACTCAGCACAACCGAGCATGCATCAAAGGACACAGCCCGGTCGAGCATGATCATGTGCACAACCGAACACTCATCCATGACCATGTGCACGACTGGGCATGTTAAGATGCACAGTCGGGCTCTTTTGGAGCATTTTATGCCCGAGATTTGTGCACGACCCGGGCACACATCATGCACGGTCGGGCACTCTTTTGGTGAAGCGGCACGGTCGGGCTTTCTTGAGAGCACGGTCGGGCACTTAAGATTTTTTCACCCCCGAGACTTCTGCATCAGCCGGGCATGCCATTTTCATGGTTGGGCACTCTACTTTGGATGTTGCACGGTCGGGCATTATGGAGAGCATGGCCGGGCACCAAGAAGAATGTACGGTCTATATACGCAGAATGAAGCATGCCCGACTTGGCATGACATGGAGCACGATCGGGCATGACATGGTAGAACGGCCTATGGCTAATTTTGATGGAAATGAGTCGGCAAAGAAATCAAATTTTAAATGAATATAATGTCAAAGGCAAAGGGAATTCAGAATACATCCAGTATCCATTCTTCATCATACACACAGAACCATCCATCATAGGAAGCCCTCTTGATGGGAGATACACAAGGAGTCGAGAATTAATTCGGGATCACACCTCGTTTGATATTTCTATGCTCCTTACTCTACTTATTTCGATTATGTTGCTTGGATTCAGACTCATGACTGAGTAGTAGATTTGTTCTAGGAGAAGGGATTAGCCCATGGCTATCCCGGAAAACTCTTTGATTTATTATGAATTCATTTCCCATTTTGTTAATCTATTCTTTGTCTGATCGCTTAATATCTTGTGTTTACGATGGCCACGTGGCCATGTGTTCGGGATTAAAAGAAGGGCCAAAAGGAGCATTCTAGTCCTAGAATATCAGGCCCAGAAAAACCGAGACTAGATCATGAAAGTAGGTAGTAACGGTTGAGGGTTAATCGGATGATGAATCGTAGATCATATGGGGTTTAGTTGGGATGTCAGCCACGAAAGTAGAGGATAACTCAATTGAATCACGTTACTATGCCTTGAGAGAGGGTAGAAATTACATTAGGATCATTCGCCTTAGATATCTTGATAGGGAGTGCATGATTAGATAGATCGGTAGTCGATTTCGGAAGCTATGTGGTGAAACTGTATCCTAGAACGTTTGTCTCACTTGTTTAGAACTTATTAGTCTGTTGTATTATCATATTTCCATTTCATAACCATTACTCCATCATAGCAAGCATTGTTTCTTGTTTGATTCTTAGACTGTGTTACGTAGTCTTTGTGGGATCGATACCCAAAATATTACACACATGTCGTGCACTTGTAGGTAGTTTGGGTTAACTTGTCTAACTTGACACGCATCACTTTGCTCCTATCTTCTTCGACTAGATTGACATTTTCTTCCACTTTCTTCTTATTTTCTTTAGTGTCCATATTTGCCACAGTTGTAAAATTTGACACTTGGGCGATGTGAACGACCTTCTCTTCCATGACTGTGGCCTCGTCCATACCAATTCTATTGGCTTGGTTGTCCTCTCTCTTCATTGTAACTTCCACGACCATGACATCCACCACGACAGAAACTGCGACCACCACGACTATGTCCTCTTCCTCGATTATATTGTGCATACCTCGCTTTGTCCTTCTGGATCATTTTTGTTTGCAAGGCCTCCTCGAATACCTCTTGCTTCTTTTTGTTTTTTCGTTGTTCATGCGCTTCAAATGAACTTGTGAGATCATCGACGGTCATCTCTTTCAAATTCTTCGACTCCTCGATAGCACATACAACATTCTCAAAATTATTTATCAATAATCGAAGAATATTCTCCACAACTCTTGCATCGGTGAGAGTTTCTCCATTGCGTTTGAGTTGATTCACCATTATTTGCACACGAGTAATATAGTTAGATACATCTTCTGACTCCTTCATCTTCATGGCCTCCAACTCATCTCGTAGAGTTTGAAGATGCACTTGCTTAACTCGTTCGGCACCCTTGAACACATTTTTCAAAGTGTCCCATGCTTCCTTCGAGTTTGATGCACCAACAATCTTCTTAAAACCCGGCTCGTCTACAGCTTGGAATAAGAGAAAGCGAGCAGTCTTATCCTTCATTTGTATTTCTTTCAATGCTTTCAATTGATTCCTTGTAGCACCGACAACGTCTATCTCATCGTTGCCAGTTTCAACTACTTCCCACGCATCTTGTGCGCGAGTAAGGCACGCATTTAAATGCTCCAGTTGTTTTAGTTCGTCTTGGTGAGTCATGGCAGTGATATCTGGCCCAATGATGAGATTCCCAAATTCGCCATAGTTGTGATACAAATTTGATGGAAGAGGATATAAGTATTTGAATACTCTTAAGAAGAGAAGAGAAATGTTTATTTCTTTTCAATTTGCTTCTTTCTTATTTTTCGCTCTTACTTCCAAAACATACAACTTTTCTATGTATAGATTTTCAATAGGCTAGAAAGTTCTATAGTCAACAAAATTAAAAGAAAGATATAAATGAGACTGAAATTACATAGAAGAACTAATGCAGTCAAATCTGATCCTTTGTTACTAAAATAGCAATAAAGTCTTCCACAAATTTCAAAACGACTTGAAATTTAAACCATTAGAAAGTAGACTCTCAGGGCATCAAAATTCATAGGTCATACGTTGAATTTGATTTCTATTTGACCTTCCAAATCTCTGATGAAAACCATCTAAAAATTCTGACAGTTTTGAGTTTAATTCTCAACAAAAACTTCTCGAGAGGGAGAGGAAATTGAGGTCCAAGAGATGATTGAAGCACAAGACCCAAGAACGAAAGATGAGACACAAAGGAAAACAACAAAGATTTTGAAAAAGTAGAAGGCGGCAAACAGAGCTACCATATGGAACCATCATGAATCATAGCATGGAGTCTAAGGACCAAGATGACTCAATTGATCAGCAAGATTGCACATTAAGAAGATACAATGAACTTGCCACATTTAGAGCTGAAGTAAAATTGTTATTTGCCATCAGCCTAATCTCGGTTCAAACATTTAAATCTACTAAGATCAAGTTGCAAACACAAAATAGGAAACAAAATTAAGCAATAATACTTGCCATAAGCGGATAACACAAGTGAAGCCACATAATCACATTGTTTTCACCTTTGTCTCCAACGGCTATAAATCCCAATCAAGCCAATATTTTCAAATTTTCTCCAGCCTAAACAAAACTTTTAAATCGGGAGAAAAAACACATCAAAGAGGATATAATTTTGCAATGGTAAAATAAGACCATTTCATGCAATGATTTTCACCAACAGCTAGCACCTAATCAATCATTATTATCTTTATTTCCTTTATTAATAAAACTTCGAGGTTGCTTGTAGTTTGAAATTGTTAAGGTTAAAATAATAAACAATTTTTTACATATTTTATTTCTCGTTGAGAGCAAGAGCTTAACCCAAACATATTCCTTTTTCCTCTCAACGCTCGGTCGTTTTCATACAGTGTAATGTTTTAATACATGGGGAAAGTATCGCCTTCATTTGACCAATGTATGTACTACATTCGCTTAAGAATTTTAGCCCTTTTAAAAGTGTCCATAGATGAGCAAATGAGCCTAGTTTTACGCGAGAAATCTTTATGTGACCCCAACTTGAAAAAAATAAAAAGTAAGATTGCAAACTAAATCTTCATTGTGATGCTTCATATTTTTTCATATTTTGCACAAACATCATATTGTACGTAATCATGAGACAAAGTTTGTATCGACGCAAAACTCATTAAATTTTTCAAACTTTGTAAACGTTTAAATTGCAATTGGCATCTATTATCAAAGAAAGTTGTTGATACTTTTAATGGGTAATCTTTTATCATGAATTGATAGTTAACAATACTTTTAAATGGATATTAATAAGAATTTCCGATGATACGCGATCAATGATATACCGTTGATAATTTGTAACATGTATTTCTTGTTGAAACACCCTCTAAAATTTTAATTTATCAACGATTTTTAAATCCATTGATATTTTTGACGATTGCAACAATTGATATACCGTCGAAATTCTGACGGATGAAACTATTCATAAATCCATTGAAACCACGTATTGTTGTTTTAGTAAAGGCTGCAAGCCATACCAGAGACGCACTAGCCCATGTCCCAAGCTTTGACAACTGTCTTCTATTCCAAGTTGTGAGAATCTTTTGGAGAGAAATCTTTGTACCAACCAAATGGCTTGTTTCTTACGTATTTCATTTATATTTTCTAAAACTGAATCTAAGTGTGATGCATGATATGATGTTTTATTCTGATTTCATGTTTATCAAGCAAAATCATTATCAATGTAAATTACCGAACCTCTTATCTCTAATAAGAATGGATTACTATTTACTATACCTAAAGTCCAATTTCGTATAAGTTTTAACATGATAAATTGTTATTAAATATAAATTTCTGACATTTGTCTTTACATGAATACGATGTTGAGATCGAGACATAAGGTATGAGTCAACAAAACCTGTTGTGAATGTTTTCCTTTCACCACTTGAAATGCCTCTAATCATTTCATCTCCAACAATTGTATCTTTGCATATATCAAGCCCTAATATCTGCTCCACAAGATAAATAATAATCCATATAATATATATATGTATAGATATATATATTAACCAAATCACATAACCTAAGAAATGTATTGTTTTTATTTAAATTTTAGGATGTTTAGTATAATAATCATATATATATAGGAGTTTTTTTCGCTTTTGGTGCTACCACGTCAGTATAGGAGTAAAAAAATCCCATCAACGTTATATTCATTGTATCTCTCTTCGTTCTTCTTTGTATGACTCAAATTCATTGTATCCCCTAGATCAACTCACGCTTAAATCTACCTATTCACTCTCTCTTCATCTCTCATCGCCGACATCTTCACTCTCTCTTCCTCCCTCATCGTCGACGATTCCGCACAAAAGCTATTAACACATGCCTCATCGATTAACCATTCACCCCAAGAGTAAGCCATCGGCGATCTCTAGGCAAAGAATGAGACGAAGGAACAGGCTTGCACAGATTCAGACAATGCTTCATCCTTTCCCTTTAACTTCCTCGAATCGTCATTCTACTCACCCTCCTCTCCAAAGGTCGCAGATTCCTCAAGGTATCTTTTCTTCTCTTTATCCTTAATTTCTCTCCCTCGCTATATTGGATTCCGAACCCAACAATTAATACGAGGTGATATGGTTAATCTCAAGTAATAATTACCTAGACTAATGCTTCCGCAAGAATACGGATCGTGTAGTACCAAGATCAAACACAAGGGAATCGATGCAACTCTAAAGCTATTAAACTAATAAATAGAACGGTAAAAATCAATAAGTGTTTGGAATGCGAATAAAACTAAACTAACTAATTAACGGATTAAATTCAATTAACTAAACTCAACATATTTCGAGAGATGCACGATGATGCAATGAAGTTCTAACATGATCATTGGTCTTAGATATTATCATGAGTTCAGCAAATTCATACTCTAATATTGGAACTGACTGGCGTAGACTTGTCCATATCTAGCGTGCGTACTACCAATCTTTCGACTATGTAATCTCACCCACTAGATGCATTAAGACCGCTATCCTAATCCCTAGATTTAATCGGCCGACATGGCATAGATTATAAACCGATTAAATCCTAAATCATGGCTAAGTTCAAAGTTCTAATCCACTGGTGTAGATTCATTAGACTTATACAATCAATCATTCAAGTTGCGTGCAAGAATTAAAGCATTAAGAACAGCCAATCATTCTGAAAATGATCAAATATCATAATCATTCATTCAGGTTGTCTACAAGAATAAAAGCATTAAGAACCACCAAGCATTAAGAACAAGAGTTCATTACTATCGGCAAAGCTCTCCAAATCGTGGCTATGGATATACTCGGATGTGGACTTAGAAAATAAAACACGAAAGAAAACTATATTCCATAAAGATAAAGAACAAGATCCCTCCCTTATTCTAATACCGATATCTTCAACAGCTCATCTGCGTTCCAAGTTCGTCGTCTCGTCTCTATCCTCGTATGTGTTATGCTCTCTCTCTTCTCTTTCTCTCTACGTTGTTGTGTCTCTGTCCGTCTAGTTCTCCCCGAACTCAAGCTCTCCTCTTTGCCCCCTTTCTTCCTCTTTCTCTTTCTTTTCTTTCCTTTTTCTTTTCTTTCCTTTTCGCCTTCTTTCCTCCTAGGTCGCGCATTTCCATTCTTGTTCGTGAGTTTCTATTTGTGTTTAATAAACCGGAGGTTTCCTTTTCTTGTTCATCATGTGCGTGTTCTTCATGCCCGAGCGGGCATAAGAGCAAGCTCGGTCAGGCACATCCTCAAATGGCATGATCGGTCGGGCTTCCCATACACCTAAGTCGTGCTCTACGTTTGGGAGAGTTTGTTGTTTGGTAAGCCCGGTCGAGCTGGGAATGGTGCTCAGTCAGGCACTCCCTTTCTCCTTGTACGCCCAGTCATGCTGAAGAGTGTGATCATCTGTGCTCTCCCTTTTCTATGTATGATCGGTCATGCTGAAGAGTCTGATCGGCCGAGCTGTGCCTTCTCCTTCTTTGCACGGTCGGGCATGTTGTCTTTTTGGTGAGCGGCCGGGCACTTCCTTCACAGCTTGGTCGTGCAAGTTTAGGTAGTTGTAGGGCATTTGCTCGTGTTAGTGGTCGGTATCTTCATTTCCTGTAAATACACGAGAAAACGGTAGAAGAGGACTAAATAATGCTTAATACTCGGTGAAGTCTAGATGAATGATTAAACTAACTATGAAAATGAAGTAAAAATACAATAACAAAATAGATGTTATCACGAGACCTCATTGAACGATCTATGGAGGCTAGGGTTTCTGGGCGACGGTATAATGGAGAAAAATGAGTATCTAGTTGAGAGGCAAAAGCTCAAAACAGAGAAAGAGAAGCTCGAGCATCAACTTAATGTGATGAAGGCTCAACCACAACCCTTCTACTTGCAACACCTTCCAACAATCTCTCAAGTTCAAGCTCCTTCTATATTGGTGAACCGGTAATCCAATGATGTAGATATTGAATGTTTCCTCAATGATTTGGATGGGTTAAAGGAACCGGGATCGATAAAGAGGTATGAATCTCATCTCTCTTTGTATATTTATCTTTGATATGTTAATCCTACCAACGAGGCATTAAAAATTAGGTTTATGGAATTGAGTGCCATCTTGAAGGCTGGAAGTTTTCCAAAAGTTGACAAACCTATAGTTCTTATGGATGGAGTTTGCATGGTGAATCACTTTCATGGCAAAGCACAAAAGTTGAAGGATTTGAAATCAAGCCTATAGGAAAAAATCAAGGAGTTGAAGGTAAACCGAATGTGTTCATTGTTTGGATTTAGCTTTAGATCCTCCTTTCATCTCATTTTAGCTTCTAACAATATGATATTTGTATATAGGAGGAGAAGAATGAGGTGCGAGATGAGAAGCATAAGCTCAAAACAAAAAAGGAAAAGCTCGAGCATCAACTTAAAGTGATGAAGGCTTAATCGCAACCCTTCTGCTTGCAAAACCTTCCAAAGTCCCTCAAGTTCAAGCTCTTGCTATATCGGCGAACCGGTAATCTAGCAGTTCTAAGATTGATGGTTTTCTCGATGATTTGGATGGGTTAAAGGATCTAGGCTCGAGAAAGAGTTATGAATCTCCTCCATCTTTGCATTTTCTCTTTGATATGTTAAACCAGTGTGTTCATTGCATGGAAAGGACTTTATATGCTCCTTTCATCTCATATTAGTGTGTAACAATATGATATTTGTATATAGCAGGAGAAGATTGTGCTGCGAAATGAGAAGCAGAAGCTCAAAACAGAGAAGGACAAGCTTGAGCATCAACATAAAGCGATGAAGGCTCAACCGCAACCCTTCGGCTTGCAAAACCTTCCAATTGTCCCTCAAGTTCAAGCTCTTGCTATATAAGTGAACTGGTAATCCATTTGTGTTGAGATTGATTGTTTCCTCGATGATTTTAATTGGTTAATGGAATCAGGCTCGAGAAAATGGTATGTGTGCAGTCTCCTATGAACTAGGTGATTTATTGGGAAGTAGCTTCAAATGGAACAGACGTTTGTAGGTTTTGACAAACAAATCTAACGAGAATGTGTGCATTCTCCTAGGGACTAGGTGAAAAGTAATCGGTTTATCTATATTGAACTTAGATGAATGCAATTTGTTCGAGGATTAGAGTCTTATTGAGCGAACTTTCTATATATTCATAGGTTCTTCCAAAATCGAGAATGGGTTGAATATTGAATCAAGAATTCGTGCAGTAGAAGAGAAGGTACTACATAGAAGTAAATGTCAAACCTAGAGGAGAATGAAACAGAGAACTCTCATAGCGTGAAAGGTAATTCAAATTCAAGGTCTGGATCAAGACAACGAATTCGTAGAAATGGAAAATCTGTTCGGTGGAGTGATCGTGTATATTACATTTGCTGAGTTTATTTCTTCATTAACTAGGATAAAAGAAAGCTTTTTCAACCCTTCATCTCTTCTGAACGATTTGTTAATCCATTGCTCTTATTCCTTACTCATATAGGTTGTGATAACAAATTTTCGATTGCGACTACGAGGAATGCAAGCATGTCTTCTTTGGTGTTAGGCTCGGTGCAAGATATGTGATGTTCCTTATTTAAATTTTTGTTGTAGTTCATGTTGTTACTTTTGTTTATAAAGTGAGTGATTTTATAAATTACGATGTATAATATCAATAATGACATATATGAGTAAATATAGGATCAAATTAAATCAAATTTGTTTATGTAAAAACAAATTTAATTCATACCAAATTAAAAAATCTTAATGTTAATATATTAACTTAAATTATTATGAACATTTTTAAAAAGTAATTATTTATACTTATAAAACATAATTATTCAGTCCTTATTATTAATACGAAAAAAAAGATTTACAATTATCCAAAACGGGTATATTGAATAATATTGATCATAAAACAAAAATATAATTTAATATAAATTATAACATTCCATAATCTTATTCATAATAAAATTAATAAAAATTATTAACAAAAATATCATATTTTTTTATTATTTTTCTTAAGTTTTTATTATTTTTATCAATTATTTTTCGTTATTTTCTAAATAATTTGATCTAAATGGTTAAATTCCAAATAAATTTTAAAACGGTCAAACTTTTTTGTGATAATTTAATAAATATGAAAAATAAAATATTAAATTGATCAAAAGACAAATGATCAATTTTACCTATTATAGTGAACAACACTGTAAAATACACAAGCTAATAAAATATAATTAAAATGATTTTTTTTTTTTTGTAAAATCTAATAAAGATCATATATTTCTTTTTGAATTATCAATTCTTCATATTATTGTAAAATATAAAAAAAATTAGATAAAAATTACAAGTTAACAAATAAAAGTATGCGAATATGTTTTAATGAGAATACCATTGTCGAAAAAATCAAAAGTCATATTCATACAATTTCAAAGTACATATTCAGGATACACTCATATCAAACATTAATTAGATTGGTATATCACAAGGAATATTTATCTGGTAAGCAGGTGTTTCATTATCTCATTAATATAAATTTATTTGTTGCTTAGCTTACTTTGTTTTAATCACTTTACAAGCAGAAACGATATCGTGAAACTACCGACATGGGATGAACTTGCAATGCAACATCGGTCAAATATTAGTACGATGATTGTCAAAGAAGCTTTCATGGTCGTGAAAGACATTATTCCAGAATGATAAACGGTATTAACAAAGCAAAACATATCATAACATTCATATTAAATTTATTATAATTTTGTATCATTATTGTTTGTTCTGTGAAAATGTATAAATCATGTGTTTTAACACTACGATAATCATTCTCCACAAAAATCTACACCAATTAAAATGTGAAGATAATCCAGAAATTTTGTGACAAGTAAGTTTTAAAAAATGTTGAACTATGATGTTATCTTAATAATCGCTTTTATATCATATTCTAAATCAAAATAATTTTTCAAACATATGCAGGTACATATATAATAAGAAATCATGAAAGATATATCCGGATAAAATTTTCTATCACATTCTGCAAGACCTTTCATTTTATGATTTCTAAGATATTACCGACAAATCGAAATTTCCATTTACATTACATCGTATAAAATAGATCTTATAAATTTTTAAAATAAAAATTATTATTCATCTCACATATTTATATAAATATATTATAATAATCATGTGGTTGTGTTATTAGATAAATATACGAAATATCATCATAATTCTTGAATTAATTAAATATATATATCAAATAAAAACTTAAAGAATCAAACAAATTAAACAAAAAACCACGACATAGGTTTAGATCAATACACTAAGAATGAAAAACTTGATGAAACTTATTGTCTTGTTCCTTATTAATTTGTTGGAAAATCATAACTGTTTTTGGTGTATTGCAGAATGGTTGGGTTGATGTTTTTAGGTGGTGATACTACTCACCTCCTTCTCATTCATTCATATATATATATATATATATATATAAATTAAAACTTAATACAAAAACTCATATATCCTAGATCACTTGTCTAGGTTTCATACATAAGTCATTATCAAAAACATGTTGATACTCTGAAAATATTCAGACTTTGTTTCCATTCTGTTTCAGATCATTTATCCACCAATTTTGGGTTTCTGAGCTTCAGAATAGACTTGGGTTGGGCTGGTCAACTGCTTCTTCACTTCGCTTGGGCTCTTCTGCAACTGGGCTTCGTGTGGGCTCAATTCTGGTGGCCCATCAACACACAAATTTGGATTAGGGGTCATCACGTTTTTGACATTACCAGTAGCCTCTCTGCGGTTCTTCAATTCTCTGGCGCCTTCAGCCCATGCTTTGCCGCTCGCCCGTGCTTCACCGCCCGCCCATGTGTCATCGCTCGCCCGTGCGTCGCCTCCTCCGTGCTTCTCCAATGACAAGGGTGAGACTCCAACACTCCCTCTCGAACTCTTGGTGCTGGTGGTCGGTTGCTTCGGATTCTCCTCTGCCTTCGAGTTTCTTCTCCGCCGGTTTCATCTCCTGGTTCACGGTGAGCTTCTCCTCCAAGCTGCTCGTGGCGTGCCTCTCCTCCAGGCTGCTTGTGGCATGCCTCTTCTCTAGATTGCTCACGGTAAGCTTTCTGGTTTCTCTTCCCCTTGTTGAATCTGTAATAAACTCCTCCTTACTGACTTGTGTCTCGTTCGGTGTTTCATGAGTTTCGGAGTAACTTCCAACAGTGTATTCTCCTCGGTTCTCCTTCGGTTTTGGTAATTCTAATACTCTTCAATGTTGGTGTCTTCTCTGTTTCATTGCATAATCCGTATCGGTTCTCAGTTATGTTTACACGTTTAATCGAGGAGTAGCTTAAGGAATCCCATTTTAATGGATAAACCTTAGCCACCATAGTAATAACAGCAATCATAGTACCGCCCTCATCCTCGATTCTGCATTTGTTCTTTGTAAAAAGAACTTGGTAGCCATTCCTTGTCATTTTTGCTATGCTCAACATGTTTACCCTTAGTTTCGGAACTAAGTACACGTCTCTGACAATCTTTCTTCCTTGCTTTGTATTGACAGTTATATTCCCCTTTCCAACGGCTATCAACAGCTCTCCATTTTCCAATCGAATGGGAATTCGAACACTTCTATCCAGGTAAGTAAACTGCTCCTCATTGTGTGTCATGTGGTTAGACGCACCACTGTCCAGCAACCAAGTGTCTTTGTGTATGACTTGTTACGTGTCTTGGTTGGCTGTAACAATAGTTCATCATTGTTGTTTTTATCTTCTTGTGTTTGATGTGCATGTCCTTGTGTAGGCTGTAATTTTCGATTTGCTTGATGTCCTGTTTTACCACACACAAAGCATGGTCCCTTAGGTTTATATTGCATAGTTTGATCAGCATTAGTACCTCTGTTTTTGAAGTAGCATTCATCCTCATTATGATTGTTTCTCTTGCACACACTGCACCATTTTCCCGTGTTTGTTTTCTAGTTTGTTTTGGAAGCTTAGGCCTACTAGAATCACTATAACTTCCAGCCCGTTCTTGCTGAAAACTAGCTTTGAGTGCTCCCTCTCCTTCACTTTTCTTTTGGCTTAGAACCCTTTGCTCTCAGTTGGTAGTGCATTGATCAAATATGAAACTGTTAGGGTCCTTAAGTCCTTTGTTTGCTCTATCACCTCAACTGAAACTTCGTACTCCTTAGCTAGAGAACCTAGGATCTTCGATGCCAACTCGTTGTCTATAACTTTTTCGCCGTAGCTCCTCATTTATGCACCTAAGTCAGTAACCCTCTTGGAATACTCATTAGTGTCTCCCTCTCTTCCATAGAAATATCCCAAAACGCTTTTTTCAGTTGTTGTAACCTAACCATTACAGCTCGCTAATCTGCTTGATACTCTCCTTTTTTACGTTTCCCATGCTGTTTTAGCTGATTCTATCTCTTGAATTTGTGTGAAAATGTCTTCTGTGACAGCTCGATGAATGATTTTTTACGCTCTTTGATGTTTTATGTATTTTTCTTTCCACTCCTTCATATTTTCATGTTGTTCTTGAGTTGCGTTTCGCCCTACACTAGGCTATTCCGATAGTCCCTCGGATACCACTTCCCACAACTCTTCCGACCTGAATATGGTCTTCATCTTAGCTACCCAAGCATTGTAGTTCATCCCTTCTAAAATGGGCACAAATTCCTCTTTTGTGCTTATGGTTGCTTCTGCACTTAGTCTTTAGGATTTTTCCTATCGTTTGTGATAGAAAATACCTTTCTCTTTGTTTCTGTATCTCTTATCTGCAGATCTATTTCTGCAGATTTTTGTGCTTCGTTTTGTTGCTTCTGCTCCCTCTTGGACAGTTTTAGTGTTTCTCTTGTTGTTTGTGCTCGCTTGTGCTTGGTTGTGGCTGTTTGTGCATATTTGCGCGTTTAGATCTCCTTGAATCTTTATTGCTCTAATACCAATCATTGGTTTTAGTATTTATTCATGAGCAAATTTTGAACAAGCTCATGAACTCTCTTCTCTCATGATCATAGTGCAAACTAAGAATGAAAGACTTGATGAAACTTGCTGTCTTTTTCCTTATTATTTTACTGGAAAATAAGAACTATTTTGGTGTATTGCAGAATGGTTGGGTTAATGTTTTTAGGAGGTGATACTACTCACCTCCTTCTCATTCATTTATATATTAAAACTTGATACAAAAACTCATTTATCCTAGATCACTTGTCTAGGTTCCATACATATGTCACTATCTATTTAGTTCTAGGAAAATCAGCCTAAACATAGGCTCAAAAACGTGTTGATACTCTGTAAAATATTCAGACTTTGTTCCCATTCTGTTTCAGGTCATTATCCACCAATTTTGGGCTTCTGAGCTTCAGAATAGACTTGGGCTGGACTGGTCAACTGCTTCTTCACTTCGCTTCGGCTCTTCTGCAACAGGGCTTCGTGTGGGCTCAATTCTGGTGGCCAATCTACACACAATTTTGGATTAGGGGTCATCACGTTTTTTACATTTCCAGCAACCTCTCTGCCGAACCCTAGAGTATTACGGTTCTTCAATTCTCTGGTGCCTCTAGCCCGTGCTTTGCCCCCCGCCAGTGCTTCACCGCTCGCACGTGCTTCGTCGCCCGCCCGTGCGTCGCCGCCTGCTCGTGCATCGCCTCCTCCGTGCTTCTCTAGTGAAAGTGGCAAGGGTGAGACTCCAACAAATGAGAGCAGCTCCGACGATAATACTGGTGGTTCCACCTCAAACAATGCTAAGGATTTTGGTCTTCATTGTGATAGCTTTTTTTTCTCCCCACGCCAGCGACGCTACGTTATTGCCTACCAAAGCTCATATAGTATGATTCCTTGCTACATCATCTCTACGATTCAAATCTACCTAACAAAAACATATTCATTTTGTGCACAATGTTATAGTAAAGTACTATATTTTGTTGTTCGCAGCTACTATCCATAAAAGCTAGCTCTGAGAGAAGCAAGAGTTGTCTGGAGTGTGAAGACTGCTATGATAAGCAGCTTCATGGTTGGTATGGAGTATTACAGAGGCAACTTCAACTTCAACGGTCCCAATATCTAATGTAGTACAGTAGACCAATCCAAGTTACAATTTGGATTGTTCTCCTACTCTTCTTAATTGGTAATGCTTTCGAAACTGGATTTAATTTCTATGTGCGATCGAATAATGATGCTGAGCACGGAAATGAAGCTGCTTCTATATGGTAGTTAAATTTTTTACCATCCATTCTTATACATCAACCCTGGAGACCATGATATTCCATCTGGTCAATTAGTATGCACATGTTTTTTTGTTAACGAAAGAGCAGTCAATTCTTGCTTCCCTTACTTATAGATTTTCCCTTCGCTGTACCATTTCCTTGCATCAATCATTTCTCTTTCTGTTTGGTCTATTGCGCATTCAGTTCCAGGGAAAGTTACTTTCATATCTAAGGTAGAATCTATCATAAGTATTGAGATACTTTTTATGATTCTTGCAGCTTTAGTTGCCATTCACACGATTTAAAACATGGTTGGCATATTATGTTCAACATGGTACGTTATCGGGGCAGGTTCGATCATGGGCTACACACAAAAGTGGAACACTGTATGAGAGACGAAGAAGACTGAGTTTTACAGGTCACTTGATCAGCGGGACACCTCCAATGCCTACCGATTACAATCAACTTGGTTGTGCATTGCTTCAGCATTATGTGTTCGTTTACCCTTTTTTATCTTATTGCAGCAGAGAAGGCGACAAGGGCTTCTTGTCATTGTCTATGACTGACAAATCTAAGGACTATTAGCTTCACCATGCAATATGTTTGGTTCTGTGGTATGATGTAGTAATATAGAACTGTGACATGTAGATGCCATTATATTTGAAACATCAACAAAGACATTGCGGTTTGAGTCATTCTGAGTCACAACCAGAATTAAAAACCTACAATGGTTACCTCAAAAACTTGAAAAAATTTTGATGTATCTCTTGTAAGATCGAAGGTCTGACATTTACTATGAGATTTCTGAAGAGATGTAGACGAGGAACTTGTTATGAACCAAATTCTTAGGTGTTTTTTCGCATGCGTTATGTTTCCTTGTGGTCACATTTATCGGCTTCTTGAATTCGATACCTTCAAACGTTACTCTAGATGATCGGTATTTGCTCCCAAAGGTTGTCCCAAAACCCCATCCGAGCCTCAACCCAACCCCGTAGCCACCACCTTTCGACAACAAATTATAGTATATATAACTAGGGAAAAACAAAGGCGAGACTGTAAACATGGCATCACTCTAAATGAGCATGTGCTTGAGATATATAAACTTGTCGAACTAGAGGTATCGCTGATTATCTGCACCAAGGCCGAAGATATTCGAAGGCACCCCTGTGGGAGAGTTAAAAAAAGTATTCAATCCAATTAACAAAACAGTTGATATTGGATCCACATAAGATAACACATCTCCTTTTTATTTTGCAACCTGTTTCCCCCTTCATCTTCTCATCAACGGAAACACAAGACAACACCTCTCATCCATGTGCTCCAACGGACTTGTGTGAGGGCCATTAGTGTGTGAAAAAAGTGACGACTAAAGCTGCAAAACACTGTTGCGAGTGGTTTAATCATTTTCTTTTAGTTTTGAATTTCAGTCGACCATACATTCTCTTAAATGCCCCATCTTTACTTCAAGCAGGTCATCAACACCTCTCCTCCATCTGCTCCAATGAACTTCCATGAAGGCCATTAGCTTGCGAGAGGGAGACGACCGAGGCTACGAAACCATGGTGAGAGTGGTTTAACCATTTTCTTTTTGTTTTGAATATCAATCGTCCATACATTCTCTTATGGAAACAAGACCATGGTCCGAAGAACCATTATCAAAGAACCAGACCATCTGCTTTGACGACCTTGTGAGTATGCCATTTACTAGCGAGAGGGTGAAGATGGAGACTGCGGGGCCATGGGGAGTTTCCTCTATTTTAAATAATCATTTATCTCATAATGATCTAAATGATCATAAAATGAACATTGATACTGAAGGTTCAACCTCTGCCTCAAATGATGCTCCTTTCCATGTTAAAGTTTCTCTTGTAAAACCTAACACTCTTAACAAATGATACTGAATGTTCAATCTCTAGCAGGAAAGAGTTGTTGCTTTCTTGATAAAGCTTCTCCTACAAAACCTAAGACTCTTAACAAATCAACCTTTGTTCTTAAATCTAAGGCTATCGCACCATTGACTGAAGATCCTCTTGTAAAAAGCTCTAACCAATCAGGTTATTCATTGTTTTATTATATCAAAACTCGGATATTCCAATGTTTGATTTGTTTATATTTTCTGCCAATGGTTCACTTTTTTAGTAAAAACTGTATATGTAGCATTTTGTTGATGATTAAAATGTAATTTGGTTTCCGGTTGTGTAAAGTTGATGGAGAGGTGAAATGTGAGAGAGGGACAACACTATGGTAAAAGAGAATATTATTGTTCACTAGATGATTGAACTTGAGGAAGTGTTAGACATAAAAGAACATTGATAATTAACAGCCTCCAAATATTAAAAATTTGATCCATTTAGAGAAACATTGCCGATTGGATAGAAGGATTCTGTAGTATAGCTTTATTGTATTTGATATTGTATCTCTTTTCGCGCCTTAGAGTTGCCAAAGGAACATTTGAATCATCAATTATAGACATACCTATATACGCATGAGCAAATTATATGTTGAACCCTCTAAAGCATATATGTAAAATGGTTGTAATTTCTCACTAAACATATCCACAATGATATTGCATGTGTGATATTTCAAAATTGGAAAAAAATACTATTTGTATATGAATCCCAAATGAACTTTGAGTTAGAAATAAATTAGTGACATGATACGAGGATTCCAAGTTATAACCTAACAAAATTATCCATGAATGTATGTATAGAAAGCAAACAGTGAGAATGGAACATCCATTTGAAACAAACATAAGGATTTCAACCTGTAACAGAACTACAAATGACGACACCAAACCAATGATGCGAGATTATAACCCAAATTATCATCAATAATAATTTTTGTTGATTATAACCCATTATTTAATCATTTCAAATATTATTCATTTATATATATTTTTCTCATTTGTTTCCCTAACCTTATTTTTATCTTCCCACGTTTCACGATACGTGACAAATCTCGAAGTTTGACAATAATCAGAATTTAGACTAATACTATTAGCATGTAGTACTACAAACAATGTTTGCTTTACTCTATAAAATTATTCATTAATATAGCAATCAATTTTTCCTTCATAATACCAAATATGTTCATACTATTCAAATGATTGTCCAATAGTTATTTGTATTTTTCATAATATCTTTATCATATTTATTAAAAATAATAATTGATTTACAATACATGTAAATAGAGTATTACTATTTAAACATTTAAAAATTTTCTTTTAAATATAAATTTGTAATTGAATTAAATTCAAAGAAACCAATGCATCGTGTAGGAATATTAACTAGTAAAACTAATAGTACTAATACTATATAACTCTCATGTAATGATCGTACTATTAAAATGATGTTTTTATTAACTTAAATACATATACATTAATTTATTGTTTTGCCGGAGAGATGAATTTACAGTTTTAATTAGGGGTGGACAAATAGCGAATATCCGTAAATATTCGACTATTCGTATTCGTATTTGTATTCGTCGAATATTCGATTTTACTATTCGTATTCGTATTCGTAATACGGTTATTCGTAAATTCGAATATCCGCAAATATTCGGATATTCGTCGGATATCCGTATCCGTAATAAAATCAATTTTTAAAAAAAAAATTAATAAAAAAATTCTAAATAATTTACATTTTAGTCCTTAAATTAGGGTTAAAACTTTTATAATTTACATTTTAGTCCTTAAATTTTAAATATAATAATTATTTCTTTATATATTTTATATTTGATCTCAAAATCTATTATAATAATGTTTTTTATTAATAATTTGATCCTTAAAATTAATTTTATTATATATATATATCTATATATTAAATAAATTATCTATTTATTACTTACGAATACGAATACTTACGAATAATGACTATAATATTTGTATTTGTATTTGTATTTGTCGAATATCTAAATCCTGATATTTGTATTTGTATTTGTTTTTACGGATATTTGCTTTTTCGGATCGAATACGGTTCGAATACGAATCGGATATGAATACTTCGGGTATTTTGCCTAGCCCAAGTTTTAACATATTAAAGAGAGTCAAAGTGCCCTTTCGGTGTAGTCATTGAGAATTTTATCATTGATGTTTTTGTCATTGTCTTTTTCCAATAAATGATGTATCCGAGAGAATGCATAAAAAGTATGATGGTTTTTGGGACGATAATAAAGAAAAATATGTACACCATATATTCACAAGGTAATATCAGAACGAACGTATCAAACTTCGCCAAGAGAGAATGAGTTTTAATAATCTCCAAATTAAAAAGAATTGAGCAATATCTATTTCATGGTAAATTAATTAACTATGTATATATAACTTGTATACATATACTTATAACATATGTTTATATTGTATATTGTAGATCCTTTGGTTGTATTCCTCTAGGTACCTATACTTTAATTTGGATTAAATCTTTTTGCTCACAATGCTTCCTTACATCATACCTCCTTTAATCCGACCCTTTTTCGAAATTAAGATACCATAGCAGAGTCTTACCATATCAAACTCTGATCTTTCACCTGTACATCGTTGTAGCTATCCCAGGCCTGGTTGATCAAGCGACAACCTTCACATATAAGGATAAAACATAAATAAATCTGAGTGCTCTTAGTAGGATTTCTATAGGTGATAAATTGTAAAATTAGAGTTTTGTTTATCGTTAGTGGAGGATAGATTATTGGATGATAGATTATAAAATCTGATTTTTGTTTAGCACTAGTGAAAGTTAGCCTTTTTAACTTGATTTTGATGGATGCTTGATTGTGAAAATGTATAGATTCATCTTCAACTTTGGCCACTAAATCTTCGACAGTGGAAGTGACATCTTCTATATTGAAGAAACGTAATTCAGAAGGTATTGCATATGAATTCTGATAAAGTGACATCTTCTATATTGAAGAAACGTAATTAATAAGGTATTGCATGGGAATATGGATTTTTATATATCTGTTGAAATCTGATAAAGTGAAATGTCAATTATGTGGAAAAGTGATGTCAGGATGTGCACATAGGATGAAAGAACATATTGGTCATATTAAAGGAAATGTTGCTAGTTGTCCCAAATCTTCTGAAGAAGATACTAAAGAAATGTAAGAAGGTTGTGTTTGAAGTAAAAGAGAAGAAAAGTAAAAAGAAACAAGAAAACAGAGAGTTTAAAGCACAAGTGGATAGTGTTGGACAACATGGAATGAATGAACTGTGAGAATTGGAAAATGAGGAGTCGATTTATTATCTTGGTTCGATGGATAAATTTGCTAATCCCATCAATCTTGAGTATAATTTAGGCAAGAAAACAAGAAACAAAACATAAAAGAAACACTTTTCAAGAAAAGAACGCACAATGTTCGTGAACTATGCGCTAGATGGTTGTATGAATTAGGTACCACGTTGAATGCTATGTATTATGATAGTTTTATATTGTTTGCTGAGACGCTTGGAAAATTTGGTCATGGTTGGGTACTTCCAAGTCAACACTAATTGAGGGTGTCATTGTTAAAAGATAATGTTCAAAGGACTAAAGAGTTGTTAAAGAGACATGAAGAAGAATGACATTTGAATTGTTGTTCTGTGATGGCAGATACTTGGAGTGATCAAAAGAAAAGGAGCATCATGAACTTTTCTGTCAATTCCAATATAGGTACTTGTTTCTTATCTTCAAACAATGTTTCAAAAAAATTCTCATAAAAAATGAATATATCTTTGAGTACTTAGATAGATACATTGATGAGGTTACTGTAAAAATGTTATTCAAGTAGTAACAGTCAATGCTACTAATAATGTGGGAATCAATTAAATATTCTAAAATTCATAAGGGGAAACATGTTTATGAGATTGTGATGAGAATTTCTTTGGTTATATGCATTTGATTGTTGATGGGATAAAAAAAACCTTCTATCGGCTTCTTTATGGAGAGATTTTGGCTACAAAAAATGCAATCAAAGAGACAATGGATAATTTAGAGCGTAATTATGGACGTATTCTAAATATTATTATAGAAAATACAAAGTTCAATTGGATAGTCCATTGCATTTATGTGCTTATATTTTAAACATCTTCTATGTTTACAAAGATCCAAGTCTTACTTTGGATCACATTTTTATGCATGGGTTTTTATGTTGAGTTGAGACATTTTATCATGAAGATTATGAGAAGCAACGCATCGTTGTGAATATAGAGTTCAACATGTACCAAAAAATGGTATTTGGGAAAAATTTTGGCATTGAAAGCATGTGAAGTAAACAATGAAAAATTTGATCTTGGTATTTTTTAAAATCCTATTTTTAATTCATTTTATAAATTATGATGATTTTGTAAATTATATATATTAGCACATTGGTGGGCAACATAAGGATATCATATTCCAAATTATAAAGGATGGAAATGCAAATTCTCGCTTTAACTTCAAAGACATCTGGTTGTGAACGGAATTGGAGTAGCTTTGTAGGGGTTCGTGCTTGAAAATTTAAATTAATTTGATTTTTGATGTCTTTAAATCGTTATATTCTAATTGATTTACTTGTTTGTATTTTTAGATTCATTCAAAGAAAAGGAATCGGCTTAATATTAGTCGAGTAAACGATCCAGTCTTTGTTCAATTCAATGCAAAGTTCTTCACCAGACGTAAAAGGGTTGCAAAGACAAAAGTTGATGTGCTCTTGGATAGTGGTTTACGAAAGTTATGTAATGGCTTTTGGAACAAGATTTCGGTGATTATAATATGATAGATGATGATGCGTCACAAGTTCCTACAATTAGAATTTCGAAGACCTTAATGATAAGAATGATATTAAATTGGAATAGGGTTTGATTTAGGGGTGAGCGTTTCGGGTAACCCGGACCGGCCCAGACCAATCCAACCCGAAAAACCCAACCCGTGAATAAACGGGTTTTGTAGAAAACCCATATGGTTTCAAAATCTAAAACCCAAATGGGTTCGGGTCGGTCCGGGTTGGGTTCGGGAGAACCCGAGGAACCCGAAAAAAAAAGTCTTAACCCTTCTAACCTAATTTTTTGTATGTTAAATTTAGAGTCCGAATTACCCGTTTAAACCCGAATTACCCATTTCAACCCGAATTACCCGTTTAAAACCCGAATTACCCGTTTAAAACCCGAATTACCCGTTTAAACCTGAATTATCCGTACTTAAATAACCCAAAAAACCCGAAGAACCCAAGAACCCTAAAGAACCCAAATACAATTCGGGTTTTTTTGGATTCAATGTTTCAAAATCTGAACAACCCGAACCCAACCCGAAACCCGAGGAACCCGTCCCGAAAACTAAATGGGTTTTTTGGGTTCAATTTTTTAGAACCCGAGGAACCCGAACCCGAGGAACCCGTCCCGGAACCCGAAATGCCCACCCCAAGTTTGATTGACATCGTTTGCGACGCAAATAGAGAGTTGTGACATTTAAATTGGAATAGGATTAGATATTTAGATATTTATTAATATGTTGTTATGTTTATAATATGGTTAACGGATTTTTATGGTTTTATATTTTATGTATCTTATTTTACTTATTTATGTTATATATTTTTTATTGTATTGTATAACTTTGAAAATTAAATTGCATAAAAAATTAAAAAAATGAAAACGTTTAGTCACCGACTAATATCCGACTAATTCGACTAGCCGCTAGGCACTGATGAATCGCCTGATTAGGATTTAACGACTTTTACAACCTTGATATGTAGAAAACAATTGTGTAGCCAGCCAACGATAAAATTGGAGTTATTTTTTTTCTCTAGATATATACTAGCTTTTTTGTCAAAAGAGCTGCAAATCCCATATTTTAAGGAAAATCAAGAGTAACTAATCTATACCTTTGCAACTTGACAGTCGAGATCCCTAATGACCATTTCTCTGGGTAACATGTTTGCAAGGACTTAGACCTTAATGTAGATCTCACCAGTGGTCGATAAAACACATGTTTTTATATTCATATAAAATAGTATATTCATTTAGATTATTTCGTCACTAAATAAGTGTTACCTTTCAATTATTGCAATAATATCGTCGGTTTTTCTTTGTGGGCAAAAATTTTATGAAAAGCAAAAAGTATTCTAGTACGAAGCTTGACCGGTTGAGTTAGTTAGGAGTCTAGGGATTTTCAATTAGGTTTAACACATTGGCACTTCACATGTGACTCGACGAATTAGGAGTTAAAGCCTTTTTAATCATGTTGAATACTTTATCACTTCACACATGATTCGTTGAATTAAGAGTCAAGGCCTTTTCAATCATGTTTAATACATCACTTCACATGTGAAGAAGAAGTATAACTGGCATTTAACAAAATTTGGATCTTATATATACTAAAGCAGATGTTGTATTGAACAGTAAAATAGGACACGTGTCACGTTTTCGATCTATGGATTTTGTTTTTGGATGTGTTGGCCATTTATTGACCGTTAGATCAACAATGTGTACTGTTTGGGGAAGGATTATTTTTTGACCCCTGGATCTTCACGCTCTTATAATCTCCACCGTCTGTTCTTTATTTCCTCTCTCTCCTCAGAACTTCTCACAACCTAAACCTAGATTTTCTCCTCTATGCTTTCACCCCTTTCTTCGATTACACCGGTGGAGCAGGCGAGGTCGTGCGGGAGGCGAGACCGCGAGGCGGGTAAGCGAGGCGGTGAGGAAGTCGACTTAGAATATTATTCTGATGTACCATTTCGAGCGTGATTAGGCGAGCAGAGGTGCGGGGTGAGGCGAGGCGGGTGGGGAGGGGACCGGAGGCGCAGGGTGAGGCGAGGCGGGTGGGGAGGGGACCGGAGGCGCAGGGTGAGGCGAGGCGGGTGGGGAGAGGACCGGAGGTGTGAGGTAAGGCGAGGCGGGTGGGGAGGGGAGCGAAGGCGCAGGGCGAGGCGAGGCGAGGCTCGACGGGTGGAGAAGGGACGTGCGGGGTGAGACAAGGCGGGTGGAGAGGGGAGACGCGGTGGGTAAAGGGGAGGGGAGGCGGTTGGGGAAGGAGGCATGAAGTAAGAGAAAGAAGGGTAAAGAAAAGAACGAAGAATTAAGTTCTTTTTAAAGAAAACCTTAAATATTAAAAAAATTAAACGAAAATTATAAATTATTAAAAAAATCATAAATTATTAAAAAATCATAAATTAATTAAAATATTTATTTAAAACAATATAAATTTAAAACATTTATAAATTATTTAATTTTAAAAAATATAACGAAAAAATTAAAAAACAATCAAATATTAAAATTGACAGAATTAAATATTATTTAAATAATTATATATATGAATACATTTTTTTAAAAAAGTTGATTTTAAAATTTAATATTATTTAAATAATTATATTTATAAATAAAATTTTTAAAAAACTGATTTTTTTCTGCATAGAGTAAATACTAGTATATATATATATAACATCATTATAATAAAACTGAACAATACATTAATTTTTTTTATATATTAGTTGGTGAATTTATTTGTTATCTTATCTTAATATATTAATTAACATATTATTTTCAAAATAATATATAAATTTTTAAAATTATTCCAAATTGAACCATAAAAATAAACATAGTTGAATGAACAAATTTATCAATTTATATATCAACTAAATTTATCAATTAATAATATTTTTTTTAATCTATATATGTTTTGAAAATAGCATGTTATTTCATTTAATGTTAGAAAATAATAAACAAAATTAATAATATATATGTGAAAAAAAATAATTTATAATGTTGTTATTTAATTGAAACAAATTTGATAATTTTTACGAAATTTAACAAAAATTTATAATCTCATCCCAAAATTTCTTTTTATTTCTCTTCTTGTGCCTGTTTATATGTTTTCATCAGGACGCAAAAACATTGAAACCCTCTATCTCTGTTGGAAGTTCAATTTTCTTATGCAGAAAGCGAACATGAAGGCGAAGAATAGAGTGAAGCCAACCAACACAGCAGCAACCGAAGCCATGAAATTTGGGTCATATCCAAAATGGTTTTGGATGTACCATTTGATTGTCGGGTCATGATCCATACCCGGAACTTGAATTGTCTCTTCCACGTCTCCGTATTGCGACACTATCAATCCATACACCGTCCATGCCACTGGACAAATCCAGTAGTACCAAACCCACCACTTTGGAATTCTCTGCAGTGATTTTCATAGATTACATTACTACCAAGAAAGCCAGTTGTAGACAAGACTTTTTGTGAAACGAGTAATGAAGTGATGATAAGGTTTCTTGCGAAGCAAGTAATGAAAATTTACTGGTCTAGGAATGAAGAAACCGGAGAAGAGGTTGAAGACACTATAGAACGCTGCGGCAAAGATTGATGCTACTTGCTGGTTTGGTGTGATGGAGACTGTCATCATCCCGTAGTAGGTGAAATAGAGGAAGGAGAAGAAGCTGATGAAGTAGAACCAAAAGAACTTCGCCGCGGTCCATTCGAAGCTAACCATTGTGTACACTATCAACGTATAATACGTCGTTTGGATCAAAACATACAGTATTTCGCATACCACCTGCAGTAAAGAGAACAACAGTTCATTGCCCTTTCTTGTTTTTTGTTCGACAAGTAACTGGATGAATTGGGAAAAGTTATTTAACCTGTGCAAAGGCATAAGGTATGGCAGAGTACATTCCAGCTGCTCTTTCTCTGTAGAACACTGTTCGTTCCACAGCTATAATAGGTTGAACTGTAGAGCAATTGTTTATTCCGACGAATAGAATTGCTGTGTCCATTGCTCCAATGATCATACTAAGATCACTAACGTTGTCCCTATTAATAAGAAATCGTTTACAATTGTATCAATTTTACTTTGGTGGTTACATGTGCAAGAAAACCAAGAGAAAAGACTAACCTTTTGGTTCCCACTTTCCAAAAAATGGTACCGACCAAGAGAGAAGCAACTAATGTAAAGAAGAATCTGACTAGATTGTAATCCGGACTTCTCCAATACGTTCTCCACTGCTTCCACAAGCAAGATTTGAATTGCCCCCATGAAGGTTGTGAATATTCTGCCGTGAAATATAGATCTTTTGATCCTTGTGGCGGCGTGCTCAATTCCTTAGCTAATTCTTTATTTTGTCTATACCGAAAATCTCGTTGTTATGTTATTAAATCAGTTCAAACAACTGACCATAAATTGAGTTATGTTGTTCTTACTGATATAAGGATGACATTTTGTAGAGCTCGGCGAAATCTATACCAAGCTTGACTTCTGCAGCTACTGAGCTCACTTCTAGCATCCATGTCGCTGGGTTATATTTCTCTTTAATTTTTGTGACTCCAGGAACCGCCTGTAAAACCAAACTTTTAGATTTTGTTAATGTTGGAATATGAGAATTTTGTGTTCTGGATATGAAAGGAAGAAAGAATCTCTTACCTCGAAATACTCGATAATCTTTTGGGAGTTTCGACCTAAAGGACCTGCGTAGATCACTTGTCCTCCTCTCTTCATCAGCAAAAGTTCATCAAAGGCTTCAAAAATGTCGATACTAGGCTGGTGGATTGTGCAAACAACGGTTCTTCCAGTGTCTACCGTATTCCGCACGGTCCTCATGACAATGGCTGCAGCTCTTGCGTCAAGCCCTGATGTTGGCTCATCCATAAAGATTATTGAAGGATTAGCAACAAGTTCTACAGCAATCGTTAGCCTCTTTCTCTGTTCAGTTGACAACCCTGTGATCCCCGGTAATCCCACTATTGCATCCTTTAGATTATCTAGCTCTACTAACTCCATTACTTCATCCACGAACATCTACATGAATGAAGAAAAGCAATGTCATTGCATGTAGCAATAACCGAACATATCCTTCAATCGCATTGATGTTGTAGTGTAATGGTTGAGACGTATATCCTTAGAAGTACCATCA
>CM071863.1:35328316-35341330 GCA_036759665.1 Gynandropsis gynandra | reverse complement strand
AGGCGAAGAAACGCGGAATAGATAAGAGATTCTCTGACAGTAACTTGTGGTGAGTGAATGTCAGTCTGCTCACAGTAACCTGAGATTCTGGCAAATGTTTCTTGTTTCTTAGGAAAACCAGATATTCTAATATCTCCTTCAATGTATCCACCGGTCTTTCTTCCCGCTAAAACGTCCATTAGAGTAGTCTTCCCTGCTCCACTAACACCCATTAGAGCCGTCAACACTCCCGGCCTAAACACTCCTGTCACTTCCCTGAGTAGTTGCAGCTTGTCTTCTGCAACTCCTCGCTCTTTCATTTCCTATTATGTCATGAAATTAGATAGCAGAGTTGAAGATATATTGATTTTAGGTTTAGCATATATAGAATCTGTTGCATACTGGTGGCATGTCAACAAAGTAGCTAACACTGTCAAATGACATTGCGAGAGGAACAAAAGGAAGAGTCATCCCTCTCTTCGCCTGCTTTTGCTCCATAGAATCGCCAGATCTATTGGACATATCTGTAAGATTAGACAAATTAAGAGTTACAAGATAAATCCTTAGCCACATATAGGTGAATGATATTGGTTCAAAGTACGAAATTCATCCAAAATATAACACATCGTACTCGGTTTTGGCTTTAGATTTTGTTTTCCAACCTCTTCTTCTGCAGTTTCTTCAGAAATCACTGCTTGGGGCTTTCCAATGGCTGGTACCAATGAAAATGTTGTTAGTCACAAATGAAATATTAAAACCTATATGAAATATGATAAACAAATACTCACGATTTAAGAAGGTAAGTGCGAAGGTGAAAAGGATATTGAAGAGAACTGCAAAGCCAAGAAGGGCTCCCGCACCAATCCAGTACCAGTTTTTATTCGTCGGAATATCAAAGTTTCTTAAGACCGCTAATCCCAACCTTGTGGAATTATCAGAAGACTAAAAATGCGAAACCATTCAATTATATAATTAGATACTATCACAAGTTGAATCAACTAAAACAAGTGATAAAATCCACATTTCAATTAGTGGATAGAAGAAATTACCAGTTTATTCATCCATCTAGGAGCAAACATTTCATTCACTGTTATCGCATTGTAACTGTATGACATTGGAGACACCCAATAAGCCCATCTCCACCACTCGGGAATGCCACCTGTTGCATTGAATCTCTCATTGCTTAGCAACTGACAACAAAATCAGTAAAATCTTATCCTTGTTCTGTTTAAGCGAGGTAAGTATCAAATATGGGTTTGGGTTTATATCAACCCAGAAGTTAACCAAAGGGCATTAGACTTGTCCAATACAATATATATTAGAACCAAATTCATGATTCGTATCGTAGTCAATGTGAAACAATATAATATAATATTCACATTACGTGTAGACTCACTCTTGGAGCGTAGAAATTGGAATGGAGGACCCTATATCGGAATATTCAAATTGAGACGAACTAAACTACGGTAGCATAAGTAAATATGAGCTTGGATCTAAATGAATCTAAAAGTTAACTCAAAAGTTTAGGGATGTCCAATAATATTCATGTTCTAGTCGATATTTGACAAACTAACAGTAATCGCGGAGTTTTCTCACTATCGAGCTTACCTTGAGGAAGTATGAAACCACCGAGCAAGAAGATGAGGAAAAGAATAAGAGAGCCTCCAGTGTTAGCAATGATCATTATTCTGCAAACGGCTGCGATGAAGCGGAAAAGACCAGCTGCCATTTGTTGTATTAGAAATGTTAACAACAAGTGCTTAAAGAACCTGCAAAGCAACATAAACATGCAAGTAAGTTACTATTTAAAGATCAAAAATTTATACGAATCTTTAGATCACCTGCTGGCTTCTGGAGCGTATCCGATTGAGTAGTACGTCACAAGGACCCAAACGAGTGACTCAAATACTGAAATTGGTATTCCCAGAAGAAAAGTTGGTAGAGTAAAAGTCCATGTAGGGTGAAATAGGAGGTCTCTTTGCTTGTAAAACACGGGGAGCCTCTGAATCGTCATGGGAAGCTCAGCGAATCCATTGAACATATTTATGATCACTGAAAACAACAATGCACCAATATAGACTGCTCCGTCGCCTTCATTACTTGAGCCCATTTCAGTTTTCAAGAACACGGTCGAGGCTAACGCTGCCATGAGGATGATCTGAACGGTCTTGAAGATGTAGACGAAGGAATTGCGTTTCATGAGGAGCCATTCTTTGTCCCAACAAGCTTTAAGGAGCTGAGATTTAGAAACAGAGTATTTCTTGAAGACTAGAGACGCAGGATGAGATCTTGGTTTGTCGTAAGGAATCATAAGGTCTCTCTCAAATTTCTCTCCAACGTGAAAATGTTTGAATCGGTTTGCGAATTCGGAGACCGAAATGTATCTGTATGGTTCTGTCTTGTCATTCCAATATTGTTCTTGGTCTTTCCTTGAAGTAACCTGTATGAAAAATCATATGATCTGGTTAATCTTTTAACAAACTTATGTAGTATCCTACCTCGGTAAGAACATATATAATATACTGTTATATATTGTTTTGGATAATTTTGAACTATTTAGTTATATTTTGGAATGACTTAAGTTCAAATTCATATCTAGTCTAATTTATTGAGATAATTATATTGTATTGTCAAATATCAATTAAATCATAACTTTTGACAATATTGAAATTTTGAGTTATAACAAAACTCTTACTTTTCATGTAGATTATGTACCTCTTGCAAGAAATCGGCTGTGCCTTTACGTTCGGGACATCTAAAACCAAATGTCTCGAAGAACTTAAGAACGTATTTTCGTGGGCCTTGGTAGACAATCTGACCTTTTGATAGGAGAATTATATCATCGAACAGATCAAACGTTTCGGGAGCGGGTTGTAATAAAGACATGATCATCGTTGCATCTGTAAGATGAACTATTTGTTGTAGACATTTCACTATTTGGTATGTCGTTGAGCTGTCCAAACCCGTCGATATCTCATCCATGAACAATGTCTTCGTTGGTCCAACTATCATCTCTCCTGTTGTTCATTACACTTTATTTTCATTAGTGTTGATATTCTTATTTTGTAGTGAAAAGAAAATGGAAAAGACACAGTCCATGTGTGAACAAATAAGATTTTTATCTTACCAAAAGATCAATATATTAGTACAGATTATCTTGCCAAGACCATGAATAAAGATTGAATTTTCACATAATGTCCAAAATAATGATAATGTTAATTAGCATGCATTTTTTTTCAATGATAAGCCTGTAAAAAATACTTTATTTTTTAAAGATATCAATGACACTAATTCGTTAGAATTGTCAAATAATTATCGGTAGATTTTATACGTTGAACTTATGTTGAAATCCATTAAAATATCACATCCTTTGATATAGTAAATTTGTTTCAAATGGTTATGCGTTAACATTTTCAACAATCATTCATGACATTGATAAAAAGCTTGATCATTGTATTTGATTGTTAGAATTGCGTCAAATCAATTTTACTATTGTATTTCAACAATCATGTGTTGAACTTTTTAATTATTGGCTGTTGAGATAAATATATTATTTATACAGGTTTTTTATAACTAACTACCTATAAACATTTCAACTAAATTCTCATGTTTACTTTCAAATATTATCTTCAAATAGTTATGTATATGAGTTTTGCAACGACCATCCATTGATACTTTCAGCGGAGTATATATGTGGTTGTTGCATTGATTCAACGGAATATCAATGGTTATCATTGTGGGTTCGCTTTGTTATCAACATATTTCAAATATTAGTCCGTTGGTTTTTTCAATGACTTTTTAACGGGTTTCCGTTCATAAAATTTTAACGATGTTTCAAAAAATCGTATTGAATATGTATCAATGGCTTTCCAATTATTTTAAGTGATAATGTTATATGAATATTGACCATATGTTGAAAATGTCAAAAGTCTCGAATTTTCAACACCCATCAACGAAGGAAATTCATTGAAATTTTTATTTTCAACATATTTCAAGGTATTTCAACCATTTAGACGTTCATAACATGTGTTTCTTAGCTGAAAAATTAAAATTTTATAAAATTCATAAATAAATTATAGTCAAAACTATTTTGCTCTTTTTGTGACATTGTTTTATATATAGTATTGGTGACGTGACGAAACAAGTAGAAAATAATTTGTTTAAATATTTGGAATACAAATATTTCTACGTATTTTGTATGAAATTTTTGTAACTATATATAAAATCAATAAAGTTAGAAAAAATTTATAACTCTAACCTGTTGTGAGTCTTTTCCTTTGACCACCAGAAATGCCTCTTATCATCTCATCTCCAACGACCGTGTCCTTGCATATGTCAAGCCCTAGTATCTACTCCACATAGAAAATAAATAAACTCTTAAATATTAAATTCTCATGTTTACTTTCAAATATTATCTTCAAATAGTTATGTATATGAGTTTTGCAACGACCATCCATTGATACTTTCAGCGGAGTATATATGTGGTTGTTGCATTGATTCAACGGAATATCAATGGTTATCATTGTGGGTTCGCTTTGTTATCAACATATTTCAAATATTAGTCCGTTGGTTTTTTCAATGACTTTTTAACGGGTTTCCGTTCATAAAATTTTAACGATGTTTCAAAAAATCGTATTGAATATGTATCAATGGCTTTCCAATTATTTTAAGTGATAATGTTATATGAATATTGACCATATGTTGAAAATGTCAAAAGTCTCGAATTTTCAACACCCATCAACGAAGGAAATTCATTGAAATTTTTATTTTCAACATATTTCAAGGTATTTCAACCATTTAGACGTTCATAACATGTGTTTCTTAGCTGAAAAATTAAAATTTTATAAAATTCATAAATAAATTATAGTCAAAACTATTTTGCTCTTTTTGTGACATTGTTTTATATATAGTATTGGTGACGTGACGAAACAAGTAGAAAATAATTTGTTTAAATATTTGGAATACAAATATTTCTACGTATTTTGTATGAAATTTTTGTAACTATATATAAAATCAATAAAGTTAGAAAAAATTTATAACTCTAACCTGTTGTGAGTCTTTTCCTTTGACCACCAGAAATGCCTCTTATCATCTCATCTCCAACGACCGTGTCCTTGCATATGTCAAGCCCTAGTATCTACTCCACATAGAAAATAAATAAACATCTTAAATATATATATATATATATATAAAGGAAAAGAAAAGTCTGAAACTTCCTATATATTTTTATTATAAAAGTAAACAATTTTGAAACTATAAAAAAAATATAGATTAAAAACTGTTAAATAAAAGAAAATATTTGAAAACCTATACTCAATAAAAATTCACCAACAGTAATTATTTCGTCTGTGTGTCGTGATACTAACAAATTCTGAGTAAAATTTAAAATAATATATTTTTATTTGGCAACAATATTTAAGCTATATATTGTTTGATAATTTCAAAAGTTGAGAAATTTTATGGCAAAAGGAGTGTATTCTTTAAATTTTACGGACTTTCACCAAAAAGAATAATGTTATAAATAACTGGAAGGTGTTCAACAAATTATCAAATTGGACACAAAGCAACCAAAAAATTACTTTGAGTATATAATCACTGATGAGATTGCTTTCAAGATCCTTAGCCGCGGTTGCCTTCATGAAGAGATCCACTTCTGGTTGTGGTGTAATCCCTGCATCCCTCTCTCTTCTTTCTAATTCACTCAACAATTCTACATCGATGAAACCCAAATCCAATTTGAATTATTAGAAAATCGAATTTTCGATCTGTTTATGAAAAAAGTAACTCATAGTATATAGATATTGTTACTCCATATTATTTTCCTCGAATTGTTTTTATCATTTTTTACCGTATCGGGTACCAACACCTTGGCACCTAGCAGAGAAATCAAGAGTTTCTTTGACAGACATAATCCCAACATGAACATCGTTTTGGCTAATGTATGCTGATGTCTTCTGTGGTACAAATTCTTTCAGCTCATGTCCATTGTATGTTACTTTCCCTGTCACCTGCTCATCTCATTAACATTTTCGATGTTAATTAGTTGTGTAATAGTCGTTTAATTCACAATTTAAATTTTCTCATAATTTTGTTACCTTTAAACTTGGATCCAATTTCCCTGCTAGGGCTAATAAAAGAGTTGTTTTGCCTGAAGATGGGGGACCTAACAAAAGTGTCATCCTACACCAAAAAATGACCAAAAGACCCGCATTAAAGTGTCAAATAATCAAGGATTATATTACAAGTATAGAGTTAATCAATGATTAATAAACATACCTGGAAGGTTTGAGGATACCAGAGACATCTTTGAGGATAGTGTGCTTAGTGGTTTTGGCTAAATTAATGCCAAAAGCACCAATTGCTGATTCCGCAATGTTTAAGGCAACGTTTGGGAGTGTGGGAAGAGCTCTACTTCCAACATGACAGTTTGCTTCTACCGTTAGCTTCTCATATCTCACTTCCACTGTCGGTAGCTTTATTCCCACCCTAGAAAGGCGTAGTTAGGTAACTTCGAATGACATTTTTTTTATATATTTTGAGAGAAAGATCTTGAATCTTACAATACGTCTCGACTAATATAAATGATCTCTCATTTCAGGGTTCTGGGTGGAAGAAACACTTGGTGTCTTCCACTTTACCATTTGAGCATGGTTTGATTCTATTGTATTTAAGATTTTATTCCTCAAAATGTGAGTAGTTTCTTGGATTAATCGTATATCATTTCATTGTAAAAACGTTTTACCGCTCTTACCTATCGATTCGTGTTCTGAAATTCTTTAAGAATTTCTTATTGTCGTCCACAGCAACCTTGAAAAAGGAATCTATGAACTTCTGACGATCATCGACATCAAGCTTCGTAACATCAACGACACTGTTGGGATTCCCATGCAAATGATTATCGTGCTGCATGAATGATGGCATAATTGTCGTCCGAAGGCGATTATACGTCGGAAGCTTCTCTATGGCAGCCCATTTCAGAGCTTCTTCGTCTCGGTCCACCGAAGCGTTTCTTCTTGAATATCGATTCGATCCATTTGGGGCGAGGAACTCTTCCATACTCTTGTTCGCTTTGCTTAGGCTTCTCCTTATGCTCCTTGAAAGAGTCTCTTGTTTCTCCTCCATTTTTTCTCTTGTTTCCTGAATCTCCATTTCTCTTTGTTAGGAGAAATTGAAGATGTTTGGTTGCCGAGAAAATGGCTTGGAAAATACAAAGAAAACTTTAGTCGAAATCACAACTCATATATTTATTATCTCCTCCAATTCTCTCGGGAATTAAAATTCTACGAAGCCTTCAACTGTAAACAAAGTCAACTAAGCAAAGATCTCTTGAATCTTTACCAGGGTGTTCTTCCCGTTGTCTTTTATCAATTCCTTTCAAAATTGTAAATCTAGTTTTTGCTTAAAAATGTGATTTATATTGAAAAGAACGTAATATAATTAAACTTTCTACAACTATCATAGTATAGGTAATATATCTTTGTTGTATAAATATTATGTATCTACAAAATAAAAAGGATTAGATAGCAAACTTAATTGGAACTAAATAATCCGATATCCTATCTCAAAGGAGTTACTAAAGTAAATAAGAAAGATATTATTGGATTCCAGAAGTAAAATTATTATGGGTAATAATAGATATAGATTTTATTTAACTCAGATTTAGAAATATATAGATTTTCGAAAGAAAGAAAAATTATTATTATGACTAGATTATGACCCCGTAATTGATTCTTTTGTAAATAAGATAGTAAAAAATATATTTTTATTTTCTTACTATTATATAGATTATGACCAGATTTATTTTTTGAAATATATAGATTATGACCAGAATTTATTTTTTGTATTAAGAAAATATATTTATATACCAGAATTGATTTTTTGTATTAAGAAAAATATATTGAAATTAGGACTGGGCAAAGAACGGATATTGGCGAATATCGAACTATTTGTATTTATATTGATATTCGGCGAATATCTAAATTTAATATTTCTATTTGTATTTGTATATTCGGATATTTGTAAATACGAATATTTGTCGAATATACGGATATCTGTCGGATATATGAATATTCGTATCTGAACCTAATTTTTTTTTAACGTATAAAAAATATATAAAAACATTTTAATAAAAACAATCAATATAATCTAAAACTAAAACAAATCGCACAAAGATGCAAATATACATAATATAAATAAAACAAAATACCAGATCTTCATATTCATCTCGACAACAATCATTTAAATTTAGGTTCGTGGATGATTCTATGAACATCGTCAATTCACCTAAAACAATGAAACAAATTGTTAGATTACGCACTAAAATAAAATTCGCAAAAAGTTATATAATTAGTGAGTTCTGTATTTTTTTCATATGTTATAATGTATTTATAACATTATCCAACCCATTTTGATTAGAAACAATCTTGAATATAAATTAAATATTCAATAATATTAGTTATTTTAAAGTATTTTATATTTTAGTCCCCCCATCATATTACATATTTGGCTATATATATATATTTATATAACAAATGTCTAAACAAGATTAATAATGTTTTTTATTTCCAATTTGATCATTAAAATCAGTTTTGTTATATATGTATCTATATATTAACTAAATTTTCTATTTAATACTTACGGATACGAATAGTTCGTATAATTGAGTCTATTATTTGTATTTGTATTTGTCGAATACCTTATTTCTAATATTTGTATTTGTATCAGCGAATATTTGAATTTTTTGTTCGAATACAAATCGAATACGAATCGGATACGAATACTTCGAATATTTTGCCCAACCCTAATTGAAATATATAGATTATGACTAGATTATGACCAGATTTATTTTTATTTTGATAATTGATTTTTTGTATTAAATTATTTTTTGTATTAAGAAAATATATTATATTTTATAAATAAAATTATCATAATAAAAATTAAAATTAAAATAACTATTATATTTATATTTATATATTAAAAAACAAAAAATCAAATTAAAAAATTATTAATTGTCATAAAACGATTAATAACTTCATAGTATTTATAAATATATTTTTATATAATAGATTTATTATTTATCATTACTTTATATATTTAATTTTATATTTAAAAATATATGTGCCAAGATATTTCAAAATATAAATTGTGATTTGTTTCCTTTGTAATCTAATATTTGTGAATACACATGTCCATTCACATTAATTTAAATCTTCCTCTTTATATATATTATTTTATGAGAACAAATTAATCGTTTTTTAATTTCATTTTGTTTATCTATTTTTTCAAATGTATGTTTTAGAAATTTAATTAATTTTATATATTTAGCATAATTAAATTTTTGAAGTATAATTTAAATTGTTAATCAAATTTTTTAATATTTTAATTTAGTTTTCAAATAAATCATCAAAAAATAATTTTAAATCAGAAATTTTTAATTTGCAAAACTAAGTTTTTATTTTTATGATTAAAAAATTTAAAAAATATTATTTCTCTCAAATTTTTAATTTTAGTTTTAAATTTTAATTAATTTAAAAATTAATTTTAAAAATTAAAATATAAAAAATAAATATTTTTATGTTACATTTACAAAAAATATTTTTTAATTCCACTTACTATTTAAAAAAGTAATTTTATTTATTTATTGTAATTTTTAATCAAATTATTATCAATTAATATTATTATTTTCTAACACTAAATTGTGTTATTTCATCATCTTATCTATATTTACGTGCAAGATAATCCAAGAAATTGCGATTTGAGATTTTTATAAAATTTTCCACTTTTATTACGTTAATATTTTTGAGACTTCATTTTAGATATAGATAAATAATTCTTTTCGTGTCTCGAGGCAATTTTGTTTTGTTAAATGGATCGATATATTAACAAATAATAAGTATAACAAAATTCTGAATTATCTATTTAGAAGTTGTTGTTAAACTTTTTATAGGTTTTGACTAGCATTGTTGTTTTTTATTCTCTTTGATTGAAGAGAATTCTGTCAAAATTTGATAAGCAATTCTCGTGATGACGCTTCTCCTCACTGGTACGACTTGGACGCTTTCAGGTATGCCATCTATTTCTTCCTTTCAATTTTGAAATTATCATCAGAATTGAGAGCAATTCCTGAATTCGTAGAGAAAGAGGATTGAGTAAAATGGTTGCCGAGAAAAATGCTCCGATCTGTTTGCTATAGAAAAAAATGAGAAATAAATCAAATCTAGAATATGCATAGAAATCGAGGGAATTTCTTTCATTTACGTTTTCCTCTGGATTTGCTCTGTTTGGTTTCCAATGGTGGCGCACCGCCTCCCTCTGTATGCGGTAACGTCTGCCGCTGTAGATTAGATTTGTAACCTAACGTGAAATCACTTTCTGAAAGTAGTTTGTCGTGTTCTCTTCGTGATATTGTTGTTATGTGTTTTGAATAGCTCATGAATGAAATTGATTAATAGTCATGAGCTTTAGTCATTCTTCTCTTAATGTTGTACAAACAGAAATTAAAAATGGTGTGATCTGTGAAAGTTTGCTCAGCTCTCTCTATCCTCACTGTGTTTCACTCTGTTTTTGGGTGGAAGAAGATAAAAATTGCTCTGAAATTTCTCACTGAATAATACTGATATTTCTTAGGTAATAGCATATATATCCGATTGTTTGTTTACAAAATATTAGCTTAACCACCTCTGACACATGGGAATCTTTTTGTGCCATTTTAATCCGTTATAACTTCCTATTTGTTGCTCCATACTCATCCCTGTTTTGCCCTTCGTTATTTTGCATGTGCTGATGTTTGTTTTGAGTCTTCAACCGGGCTTCTGTAACTCGTGGGCTTCTTCATGCTGGGCCGCGTCCAACATGCTTCAGGCCCGCTTGCTGATGGGCTTCATCCTGCTCAGCCCAGTCCAACTCGATCTCCTCTTCAACCCTCGTGAGCTTCAGACAACCAGAAGCTTCTCCCGCACGAACGGCTCCTTTCTTCTTCGCCATGTCGCCTGCGCACCGGACAGCATCCACAGATATGCTAATTTTTTTAAACAGAAACATGCATCTGGGATAAAGAAAAGGTCATATAGGTCACAGGTCAGAACCATGCATCTAGGAGGAAGAAGATGAAAGGACCACGTTGAGGATGTAAGAAATGATATTTATTCTATTTTATTATTTTTAAGTTAAAAATTTAGTCTGATGTGGCAAGTTGAGAACGCAGATTAAAAAAATCAATTTTATATATAAGATTTAATAATTTTGGTGGGCGTTATTATGGGTTTATATTATTATAAAAAATATTTTCTCTAAAACTTTGATGAATACTAACGGATTATCAAAAATTAAATTTTGAAACTTTTTTGGAATATAAGAGAATTTTGAAACTTTTTTGGAATGTAAGAGATTTTTTTATAAAATATTTTTGGTTTAAGAAGAAGAAGGAGAGGAGAAGGAGAAGAATTTACAGAGCGGATTGCAGACGGGATACCAACGACAAGATAATTTTGTCTGTAATTGGTCCACAAGTCGTCCATATTTCAAGATGGATTTGAGACGGACATGCGGTGATGAGGGCATTACAACGACCTACGACCCTAACGAAGGAGAGGAGCGCGACAAGGATGAGCCGAGTATGGATCACAACGAGGACGAGCCTAGTATAGGCGAGACAAGCACGGAAGCGGATGGAGAGCTAAGAGAAGATGGATCACACATTGCCATGCCGGAGGTCCATGACAAGCCACTCACGAGATCCCGAGCAAAGAGCCTCCGTACAAGAATCAATGCGTACGTGGCTCAAGTGCTTTTCAACCACCGTCAAGAGCTCAACAACGTAAAGGGGGACACAAGCAGCAACTTTCCAAAAGTCAAGACCCTCTTCGTCATCAATGAAGTCAAGGAACTCAACCAAATGGTGTGATGAACAAAGGCAACAACTTGCCATATCTTGGCCGGCGCCCAACTTGCCTTAACCGGACATAGCCGTTTGAAATTCAAATTTCAAACTCAAACGGCTCTTGCCTTTTCCACCAAGATCCATTTTGCCTTTCTTAGCCTTGTCCGAATTAAGGCCCCAACGGCCACATTGTATTTTCCCTTTCTTGTTCTTTCTCGGTCATGATTTAAACCGAGCCGTTGTTTTGTTTGAAAAAACAACCTTGAATTCGAATAAAAATTTTCTAAGTTCTTTTCAATTCTTGCGAGTTTTCGCAACCATTGTTCCTCTTGTGCTCCGGGAGTCCAAGACGAACGTGAGACTGTATCGAAGGTCACGTCCGCAACCTTCGTGGTGTCCTGCGATCCACCCGTCCATCCATCTCTTGAAGGATCGAGCGAGCGCCCCTCTTGGCCTGTTCCCCTTCGCCCACCTTCGTTATCACCGAGCCTTGGCTAGAGAGTGCCCTTAGGCCTTCTACCAACTCAAACCCATTCCATACTTGTGGCTTAAGTACGGTGCTTGTATCAGTTTTTGGTATCAGAGCCCGGTCCTCGGCCACAAGCGTATCCGCTACCCTCTCTATTTCATTTTGGTTTTGTTTTGTTGTTTGATTTCGTTTGCTAAGTGTTGCAGTATTCATAAAAGAAAACTTCAAAAAAAAAAAAGAATCATGGCCGAATCCGGAGACGTTCCAAACAACACCCTCGCCGAGATACTCCAAACCATGCGAGACATGAATTCCCGTCTCTTGCGTCTAGAAGAAGCCCCGAGACGCCCACAAGCCGAGCGTTTCGTCGCACCACGGTAGAACGCTGACTATCCCCCGAACGAACACCTAAGGCCGAGACGTGCACCACACCTCAGAGAACAACCACGACGAATGGAGACCGAAGATAGCTCAGACGACGAGCTAGAGTACGCCCCACCGAGGCGTAGAGTGCCACGGAACCCGGATGAGTTTGAGCTGCCACGGCTATCAAGGTACGTATAGTGTCGTGCCTTGATACCGGGGCAAACGTCTCACCATAATCCAAACCGTGGGTTTGTGTAAAACCCCGAGCTACCAATCTCGCCTTATATTTCTGGATCTTCCCCTCTTCGTCCGTTTTTACCTT